>QRDG01002215.1:40405-161867 GCA_012064385.1 Puccinellia tenuiflora | reverse complement strand
CAACACCAACGAGCCCAGAGAGCTCCGCAACACCAACGAGCCCAGAGAGCTCCGCAACACCAACGAGCCCAGAGAGCTCCGCACCAACGAGCCCAGAGAGCTCCGCAATATCAACGAGCCCAGAGAGCTCTGATTGCAATGATCAAAGTGATAAAGCCGGCTTCTCTACAGTAAGAGTTTTGCCGAGACACCCAGTAAGTGCGCCTTTATTAACTTTGATCATTAGGTCCTTGGGGGCTTGTCTTTCAGGAAAAAGCCAAGCTTTAGACTCATTGACCTGGCCCAGATGCCAACTTATCCTTAGTTTTATCTGGTAAGTCAGATGCAACCTGTACAACAAACCGGCTGCTAATTAGCAAAGACCGGGCAGGGCCTACTTATTCATCAGTATAAAACTAAGAAGGGTTATAAAACCAAATCAGCTCAAGCATCAATCAAGTTCAAAAAGTTTTAAGCTCTGAGTTGCTGCAGGCAAACAACCCAGCACTTGGGGGCTACATGTTATCAGGTTTTCAGTTTAAGTCAAGGGAATACAAAGTTGGAAGCTCCAAGTTATCGCAGGCAAACAACCCGGCGCTTGAGGGCTATTCACGGATCAGGTTTTTCTAGAAGTTAAACAGTAATCAAATTTCAAAAGTTTTTATCTCCAAGTTGTTGCAGGTAAATAACCCGGCACTCGGAGACTACATCATCTGAAAGTCATGAGTTATACATCAAGGAGTCCCGAGTCGTCGCAGGCAAACGACCCGGCACTCGGGGGCTACATCATCTGAAGTTATGAGTCATCAATACAAGCTCCAAGCTGTCACAAGTTAACAACTCGGCGCTTGGGGGCTATACATATACCGGTGTAAACAAGCTCGAGCAAAGTCATACAACTCGTCAAAAGGACTCGGAGAAAATTCCGACTCGCCATCAACAAGTCGACAGGAGGAGTCGGCATCAACAAGTCGACAGGAGGAGTCGGCATTAACAAGTCGGCAGGAGAAGCCGGCATTAACAAGTCGACAGAAGAAGTCGTCAATGACAAGTCGGCAGGAGAAGCCGGCATCGACAAGTCGTCCGGAGAAGCCGGCATCGACAAGTCGTCCGGAGAAGTCGGCATCGACAACTCGACCGGAGAAGTCGACATCGACGACTCGACCGGAGAAGTCGGCATCGACGACTCGACAACATCTTCACCAACAACTCGGCAAACGACAACTCGACAACATCTTCGTCAACAACTCAGCAACGTCTACATCGACGACTCAGCAAACGACGACTCAGCAACATCTACATCGACAACTCAGCAACGTCTACATCGACAACCCGGCAAATGCAGCGTCGGGTGCCGCGACATCATCGACATCTACAAGCCGGCAAAGAACCCGGCACAAACTCCGTGTCCCATTTCTTCAACAAATCAAGACCTTCCGCATGACTCTGCGAGTCATCCAAAAGCTCGGGGGCTACTGTCGGGGATATGGGACACGGGTACCCGCAAGGAGGATCAACGAGGCCCACCAGGAGGAAGCCCAGCAGGCCGACTCTAGTTAGAATAGGAAAAGGACTCACCTTTCCAACTTGTAATAGATTAGCCGAGTCCTAAGAGGACTCTACTTGTAAGCCGGCCTCCTCCACCTTTATAAGGAGGGGCAAGGCGCCCCAAAGAGGGCACGACCCAATAGGGCTAGACAGATCTAGACACACGATATACACAATAGAGGAGCCGCCTCATCGGCGACTTCCACCATGAGAGGAATAAGACCTAGCCACAAACAGCACGTAGGGATATTACCGGATGATGTTTCCCTGGTCCCGAAGCTGTATAAATCTTGTCTCCCGTGTCGTTCGTCTACTAACCCACATCGACGATGCCCGCGCGTACATAGTCCCGTATCTTCACCGTCGGTTTACACCACGACAGCGACCGCGGCGGCGACCGAGGCGGCGAAAAATCCGGCGTGGCTACGGCGTCCTGGCGGTCGATCCGCGGCGAGGAAGTGGAGGAGACGGCGGCGAAGCGATCCTTCGCCGTCGATCTGAGCGGGGAGGCGCCCTACGGCGGGGGCACGCGGCGGCGGCGCCGGCGACCTCCGCGTCGCGCGTGAGGGAGAGAGGAAGAGGAGGGAGGGGAATGTGCGGAAGTTTTTGTGCAAAGGCCCCTGGCGTTTCCGCAATTTTCGTTCGGGTCCCTGTCTTCGGAAAAGCGAAGGACTGCGGGTTCTATTTTCGGTTTTGTGAGGGTTTTTTTGCAAATCGATCACGGACGCATCCCCCAGGCCGTCGGATCGACGACGGACGGCCGGGATCGTGCTACTATAGTACTCTAGCATGCTACAGTACTTACTGGTGAGCGCTCTGAGGGCCTCAAAACGTTCCGTCTTTAAATATAGTATAGATGTGTACGGATCAGTGTATATTTAATTGGGCATAAGTGTTTCTACAGGGCTAGATACAACTTAATAATTCGTTAATAATGATTTAATAATTCGTTAAAAACCATCATACCCTTACTTAGTTATGAATAAGCCTGGACGCTGAGACCGAGTTTCTGGGCTCAGCCCGAGCTTTGCTAGGCTCGGCCCGCCAGCAATTTTGACCAAGCCGACCTGCCAATGCTGGACCGCAGCGAGCTCGGGCCGAGCCTGGCTCGACTCGGTCTGGCCCGAAAGCTCGTTTTTTTTATAGCTAATTTAATTTTGGTGCAGCCCAGAAGACAGGGAGTAGGAAAAGAGCAACGCCGGCCCATTTAGGTCCATTAGGTTAGATCGCTAGCTAGAGAAACCTGGTCGACACGAACAGATCGAAGACGAATGTCTTCCAAGCGCTTCTCGGCCGCCGCCGCCTCCGAGCAGCCGCCCGCTACCTTCCCTCTCCCGTGCCCCCTGCCTTATCGTCGTCCATGCCGCGCGCTCGTCGTGGTCGTCGTCGTCCACGCCGCCAGCTCGCACCGGTACTCCACGCCCCTGTCCACGCCGGGCCGTCGATGTCGAGCTCGCTAGGCTAAACGCCGCCGCTCAGGTCGCTCTGGCCCGCCACTGCAGCCCCGGAGAGGATGGCCCTACTCGTCAGTGACTCACCTCTGTCAGCTCGCGAGTTGCACCTAGTGGGAAGCTCGGGCTGAGCTCCATTATGCGGCTCGCCGGCAACCTCGAGCTGGCTCGCGGCTCGCCATTTCAGCTCAGGCTTTTCTCCGGCTCAGCCCGAGCTGGACCGAGCCAGCTCGCGTCCAGGCTTAGTTATGAAGGGGTATGGAACGATCTCAGCCGTTGTTGCATTTAAGTTTGAAAAAGGGACACCGAAGCGGAAATACAAAACAAAGGGTTTGGCTAGGGCGCAGGCAACTATCGAGTGACGTCAGCGCCTTCTTCTCCACTTCCGACCTCTCCCCGCAGCTACCGTCGGCCGAACCGCCGGCCTCCCCGCCCGCGGCCGGCGCGCTGCCGCGGGGCCTCGCCCTGCCTCAAGCTCCTCCTCCACCGGTCCCCCGCCACCTCGACCATCCCTCTAAAGGCCCCCGTCTTCTCCGACGTCCCCGACACCCCCCAAGTTAAGTCTCTTGATCGCCTCCACCGCCTCCGCCGCGGCGCGTCGCGGCGCGTCGCGTCTCCGACGGCTCCGGCTCCCTCTAGGCTCGCCGTCATCGTCGGCCGCCGCGGCCAACCGCGTCGCCCGCCCGTCGCCGGCTCGGTTCCGCCCAAAGAAGAAGAAGACAGCACGAATCACGACGGCGATCGAACCGTGGAGAAGTCAACTGAGCGCTGAGCTAATTTCAGTCGTGAGAACGAAACAAAACATCCCCAAATTTATCGTCGTCTAGAATCTGCCTCATTGAATGTGCTCTCGCTACCCACCCCACCCCACCATCCCCTTGGACCGCGCAATACCACCAGTAACTCCGCCCTCGCTCTTCAATACATCCCGCGGATGCTACCACTGTGCGGCAACCATCACAGCCTCACTCACACCACACTCGTCTCCACTCTCAGGCTCTCAGCCACAGCCCCGGCCGTAAGCCGAAAGTAGATCGATCGAGCACCCCCGCCGTAGCGAGTACGTGCATCCACGGAATGGCAGCGACGTCGGTGTCTGTCGCGGCGTGGGCGGCGCTGCTGCTGCTGTCGGCGGCGGGGTGCGCGGGGCAGGCGCTTGTGCCCGGCGTGATGATCTTCGGGGACTCGGTGGTGGACGCCGGCAACAACAACCGCCTGGCCACGCTGGTGCGCGCCGACTTCCCGCCCTACGGCCGCGACTTCCCGGCCACCCACGCGCCCACCGGACGCTTCTGCAACGGCAAGCTCGCCACCGACTACACGGGTATACACACCACAACAGATTCTGAGTTACTTTTGTTCGATCAGTTGAGTTGATGACAATGTCGTACCTGCACCGTGCAGTCGAGAACTTGGGGCTCAGCTCGTACCCGCCGGCGTACCTGGGCGAGGAGGCGCAGACCAACAACAAGAGCCTCCTCCACGGCGCCAACTTCGCCTCCGGCGCCGCCGGATACCTCGACGCCACCGCCGCGCTCTACGTACGTCGCCCACTCTCGTCTCCCTCATCAATTCCACCGGTCGATCGAGCTAGCAGCCTAGGACACCCGTGCACGAGCTAGTTCAGTTATAATGACGGACGGGTACTGATGAAATGCACGCATGCTGCAGGGCGCGATCTCGCTGGGTCGGCAGCTGGACTACTTCAAGGAGTACCAATCGAAGGTGGCCGCGGTGGCGGGGAGCTCACGCGCGGCGGCGCTGACGTCGGGGTCCATCTACGTGGTGAGCGCCGGCACCAGCGACTACGTGCAGAACTACTACGTCAACGCGATGCTGGCCGCCACCTACACGCCGGAGCAGTTCGCCGACGCGCTCATGACGCCCTTCACTGCATTCGTCGAGGTAAACCATCTGTTCCTAGCCATCTCGATTGCTGAAAAACGTCCATTTTTCACACTCGGCAACGCCGCTGTCCTGTTCGGCTGTTCCAGGAAGAGTGTTATTCTAGTTGCTGGTACGTAGATTTTGGATTTCGATCTCACCATTGGCATTGTGCAGACGACATAATTAGTGGTTATTTGCGACTCCTAATTAAACTTGAGTTGATCATAGTAGTGGCGTTATTGTGTATTCTCCATCATGTTGGATTTCCTCTGATCAAAGTCCATTTACTAGCTACAATCACTAGCTAGAGCCAACTATTAATTAGTACAAGAACTTGGCTTGGCGATGATTATCCACATCGGATTCCGAAGGGTAGGAGTTATCTGGAGACTTCAATCTTGAGCAGACAGGCAATTGAATAACTTGCAGCAGAGCAGAGTGAGCAATGAATCAATCAAAGGTCACTGTAGCATCTTTTTTTCTCTCTCTGTAAATAGTAACAGCACGGTATGGGTAGGACCGCAGGGATTCAATGGCATCGATCTTGCTCAGTAACTCCGCTGCGCAACAACCACTGGTTTCTGACGAGCAACGTGAAATGTCCTACGATAAGTACAGAAGGTTTTTACCGACCCTGCGTTTGGACAGTTGGTAGGGGTAGCTCAAGCCTCAAGATAGAAATGGCGTCAAGGGGTAACTATTCCGTTGCCTACCGCCAAAACTATTCGATCGTTTCCCCTATCCATCCGATCATGCATGTGCCAAACACAGCGGCATCAATTCCTGTCCCTGTTCCTGTTCTCCCAAGTAAATGCGCCGTGGAAATCCATCCAACGGATTCCCAAGCTAAGGAAAACCTGCAAACATTTCCATGCAAGTCTCGTTTCCCATCTCCTGACACAGGGTGGCCGGCTCAAATTTAATCTGTCTTTCACTCGTACCGTGTTGGTGGGACATCGTCATGACCACTGATCTCACCGGTCAATGTGTGTAGTGTACGTAGCCTCACATGCAGGTGGACCTTGTTCTGTTCCTGCATGAAGACGCTGACACGGTTGCCGCCCGACTGATGATGAATTGAAACGCATGCAGAGCCTGTACAGTCTGGGCGCGAGGCGGATCGGCGTGACGTCGCTGCCGCCCATGGGGTGCCTCCCGGCATCCGTGACCCTGTTCGGCGGTGGCAACGCCGGCGGGTGCGTGGAGCGGCTGAACAACGACTCGCTGACCTTCAACACGAAGCTGCAGGCTGCGTCGGAGTCGGTGAAGCGGCAGCACAAGGACCTGAAGCTCGTCGTCTTCGACATCTACAACCCGCTCCTCAACCTCGTCCGCGACCCCAACAGCGCCGGTACGTCGATCGTGTTTAATCCATACCGCCGGAAAATCAAGCACGGGCCGCCGATCGCCGGATGACGATCGATGATGATGGATGTTTGTTTTTGTGCAGGGTTCTTCGAGGCGCGGAGGGCGTGCTGCGGGACGGGGACGATCGAGACGTCGGTGCTGTGCCACCAGGGGGCGCCGGGGACGTGCGCCAACGCCACGGGCTACGTCTTCTGGGACGGGTTCCACCCCACCGACGCCGCCAACAAGGTGCTCGCCGACGCGCTTCTCCTCCAGGGACTCCAGCTCATCTCATGATCCATCCACGATCACATCCCGGCTGTCTGTGTCTCCCAGAGAGCAGTGCTCTAGCTAGACTGTGCTTAATTCGCTTCCCTAGTTTTACCTACTACTAGTACGTTGCTTCTGATGTTATTTTGTTGGGTTTGCTTGCTGGACATGGTCCTTAAGGTTTGTGGTGTAGCTAGCGTGCGTTGTGGTACTTGCTTTGAGTGGTGCCAGTGTGCTGCTATATGTAATGTAATGTTGCCAGTATCGGATGTTTTTGCCACCCTATGTTTTTGCTAATTTTAGTAAGGAATCTGTTGTGGCATGGTAATAATAATAAAATGGACAAATAAATCCTCCAAGCGTGGAAACATGGCTACAGCCAACCTCCCTACGGCCTTCTGATCAGATTTGGGAGTGGTTCCCTCTCTGTTGCTACATAGCTCGTGTGCACGATCTGAACATGGTGGTGTCTGCCCCGTTTTTGAAAAATTGCACTTTTAATATGATTTAAATTATCAAAATATTCCGAAATAAAATTTTATGTGTAGGTCTCACCAAAATATTCAGTTTTGCGAAAAAAAAGAGTTTTCATTTTACCTCCGCAAAAAAGATTAAATTTCGGTACTTGAAAAAAACTTTTCACAAGATATATTCTTTTTTCTTTTTTACACAGGCAAAATAATAACTGTTTTTCGATGAAACTTTGTATACACATATAAAACATGGATATGTAAGTCCACAATTTTTTTCAAAATTTTCGAGCATTTGGAAATAGGTTTTTTGAAAACGGGGCATATGCCCCCGTGTTTAGATACCTATTTTCCCACTGTTCCTATATAGCTCCTGTGCAAGTCTACAATGCTCGTGTCACCGATCAATGCGCCTGGACGGCAGGGCCCAGTGTCCGATCTCGATGTGTTAAACCACTGCACGGCCATCTGAGGCGCTTTCAATACAATTCAAAGTTATCAGAGTGGGGAAAAACTGTACTGTATCCAACAGTAGGTGCATTTCCCTCCTTCAAATAATTACCGTAACATTTCAACAGTTTGCAAGCTTTTGTTCAAATAAAGCAGTAAGAACACATACATTTACAGCAGTAAAGCACCGCCAATGACTTGCGTAGTTCTAAAAAAATCCAGTTCACATTTCTGATCCCAAATCGCTGTACAGACACGGTAGAATGCGCGTGTAACCTCTACGAGAGTTCGAACCCAGTGTTTGAGCTGACTGCGTACAGCAGCTTGCTCCTCAGGGTGCTCGACCGCTTGTATGTTGGAAGCTGCGATGTATTCAAGCAAACAAAAAAAAAACATATGATGTGATAAATGTTCAATGGAAGAAGCTGTTCTGAGAAGTTAGGATGGACGAATGGCGAACAGGTTGGACATAATATGAAAGCAGGGCAGAGACTACAGGGATATTATGACATGGCTGTACCTTGAGCGTGTTGTAGCATGTCGAAGCAGATGGAAGACGATCCACGTCTTGCCCTCCAATCGTGGCCCAAAGTGGCACATCACATGGAACCTAGATAAACAGGGACACATGCAACTTGATGTATCAGCCAGGTTGTTGAAAGAAAAGGGCTTTCTCAGTCTCGGTCTGCTTAATCAAACCTTATGAATTATGAAACAAGGCTGCAGGTATTTGAATCCGAGTAAAGGAGCTCGTGAACAGCTCGTCACAAACTTCAGTAGCAGGCAGCGTTCGGTCGGCTTAAATCCTTTGATGACCTGCATATTCCAGTGCCCAACATGCTATTACGACCATTTCACTTCATTGCGGTGAGATATATAGTATGTGCACTGCAGTTGGTCAGCAAAACAGATATTTGGCTAGACCAGTCGATTGCGGCAAGCATGTCAGAGGGAAGCAAAGCATGCCAAACGGCCATCATATTAAATAGAGATACCATTTAGCACAATAAAAAAGGTTAGACACTCCGCAAGCCAATAGCCTGAGCATGTAGTACGACGGAAACAAGTTTTTAGCATTATGCAAAACTGGCATAATATACCGTTTTGTTCAGAAAATTGAGATCTACTCAGATCTGTAATAAAAGTTTTGAGTTTACCAAAACTGGCATAATATAGCATTATGCAAAGCTGGCAGGTCAGAAGAAATATTTTTATTTTTCATAACTATCGAGCTATACATTTCTTATTCTCTAGTTGGCAGTTTATAGGGGATTGGGGAGTTGAATGTCACATGATAACTTCCTAAATAATCAGCTCATGTACTGGCAAGTTATTTATCTGGGCTACACCCTCTCGATACTGTAATTTGTACCATGTAGCGGTAATATGGGAGTTTGTACCATTGTACCTAGATACAAGTTCGAACCCAAGGTCTGTGATACATTGAATTAAAAGACCATAAATGAGATAACTACACACACCTCCCAGAAGAGTTTAACAGTTCGACTTGACTCGGTATAACCACCAGTGTACTTGGTGTGGTTCCGCAGATCATCGACATCAAAATCCTGAGATCCACCTGAAAGTAACTGTATGTGGCAATCATACATTAGCACTGTAAAAAGAAGTGTTACAAACTACTAAACTGCCATTGCTATGACAGATAGCAGAAATAGAAGATTGCAAGTAGACTTTAAGAACCTAGGAGTACTCGTGAATGTCAAATGAACTCCGAAAAATCATAGTAACATGTTACAATATGTGTACACACGAAACATTGTGGCAAAAAGAACAATTTTATGAGCTCTACAAAAATGTAGACTTGTATTAAGCTGTTTTTCCTTGTAAGGTTTACATATGATCATATGTTTCCGCAAAGGTTGGCCCATACGCACACATAGTTTAATTGTGTAACATGTTTCTGTACTATAAATATTCAGGAATTCTTTAAGCACAAAAGTGTACTACCTTAGTGAGGGGTGTTTATTTCCATTTTTTATACACATCAGCCCCATAGTAGAACTTTTGGGGCTTATCATTTATCATTACATTAATGATATGTTTGGGCCTTGGCTGACAAATTTAGTATTATGTGATTCAAGAGAAAGTACTATTTCAATTTCTATTATTTAGATCAATACTTTTTATTTACAAAATTGTAACAATAAAGCAACTCAATAATTTTGATCCTAAATGCTGATATAAACGTCCAAGTTTATAGTCTTAAATTTTACATTTACTATTCCAATTTAAGAGATTTTAGATTCGTTTCTAGTATCATCCATAAAGGGCAGTTCAATTTCAGTAGTATTAATAAAAGATGGGAGAGTTTACCTGGTTAAATTCATTTGCATTAAACAAGCTCAGCCAAGATGGTGAAATGAGATCACCGAGTCCTCTATAGAATGCATTTGAAAAAGGAAGTATCTGCAGGGTTTACGATGTTATCGGAGGGTTGCTTACTGATACAGAAAAAAATATGAGCCAAATAACAAACCTGACGGTTAAGCTTGAAATCTGCCATCGCCTGAACATAGTGCAATTTGTTTTCATTCGTAACAGAGATATTTTTACCACCCGGTCTCAGTTCATGCACAATTCGTTTCCCGCCTAACTCTTCGGTCATAGTAAAATCCAAACAAAGGTCTTCAACGTCCCCTTCATAGTGCTGCTTGATGGAAAACCCAGTAGATTTGTTGTATAAATGTATATTTTATCAGAAATATACCTAAAAGTAAACAATATGTAGTCTATAGGGAAATCTACCATTGTCATAGGAGATCATACAGAATTAGCAATCCAACAACCATAATAAACTTTATTAAGGGTTGAACAAATGACATGATCAATGTTTCAAAGAAGAAACAAAAATGAAAAACTAGACTAGAATACCTTGAGTTGCATCAGGCTTCTATAAAGCTCAGAATCAAGTGTTGATAATTCATCCAAAAAACTATAGCGCCCTAGAAGTTTTTGCACAAATACTTGTGAAAAACAGTAGTCCAACAGAATCCCCTCATATAGTGCTTTGCCAACAACTCGGCCAAGAAATTCAATCATATCAATGCCATTGTCCAAAAGCTTAGCAGAACTACTTGGAATTAAGCTACTATCAGATGTTGATGTTTGTGTAAACAATCCATAGCTGTTCAGAAAGAAGAAGAAAGATAGTATCAGAGCTTATGCAATCGGAAAAACAAGATTCAAGTGCTCATAATTTCCCATAAGGCATACTCTGGACTGAAGGCAGCCTTGGACATATCAGTTAAGAACTCCTTTGATAGACCACCATAGTCCAAACCAGCTTCAGGGAGGCCACATTCACTGACAAATGACACATGAATGCAAGATTTCAGCTTTGATCTAAGACAATTCAACTGCCTGTACCCATCTTCAACTATGTGACCTCGACGAATAACTATCTCGATGGATCCTGGACCTGGCCCAGAGACTTCACCCGTTACTCTCCGTGATGCTTTGTCTATCTCAATAAATTCTCTAAACATCTGCACTCTGAGTAAAATACATCAAATGATGTTAAGAACAATTAGTACCGGATAAAATTGCTAAAATATTAAACAATAGGTCTTGCTATAATAAATAAATTATATGTTCCCACTCATCGAGCAATCCCATAAAATATATGCATCAGTAAGATATACTTGGTCTTCGAGTGTCAGGCATGTGCATTGCATCCAATTGTATACTGGATTACAAGTATAATAGGAGAAATAATTAAGTCCAGAAGGTTAAATACCTCTCCTCAAACGGATATACATGTGGTACAGTGGTAAGAACAGAGCTGCGGGTAGGAATTCCTGAAGCAGTTCCTGTTAAAGTAGCAAAAGCTGCCTCATGAGCTCTGGCAGCAGCTGCAATTGGAATTCTGCCAGTTCTGGCAGGTGCCAACCACAGGGAACTGGGACAGAACCGGTGCCTGCTGTCCCTTTCATAGAGTAAATTAAGACATCTCACAGCCACGTCTATAAGAGGCTTGTCGCTGCTTCCACTATTCTGAAGGAAGGAATTGTACACAAACGTATTGAGTGCTGATGCAATCTTCCTTTGTTGCTCTAGAGTGAAAGGAACCTGTAGAGTCACAGAAGGGAAAACATGTATCACTAAGTTGATAAAGAGATATAAAATAAGAGAGAAAGGTTGGAAGTGGGGGTGAGGCAAATTACCTGTTTCTCATAAAACTCAATATCATCTAGCACAAGTAATAGATGTCCATATATTGCACAGAACAGATGCAACATGCACATTACATACTTCCCAATACCTTCAGATCCTTGCCTCATAGTTTCAATATCCCATAAAATTAATGCATCGTCATTAGAATTCTGCGAATTTAAAGGGCTGTCACCCAAATTGGTGTCATCCGCATCACTTGATTTTCCTGTAATCTTCTGTAGCACATTTGCCCACTTGTTTGGTGTGTCCTTGGCATTCCTTCTTTGCCTTGTGGAGGATATTTGCTCACCTGAGCTACTTCCAGCCAATTGTTTATTATACTCATGTTCCTGTGAACTGTGCGTAGCTTGGCCAAAAATCGATGTTTCTAATGCCCCCCATAAATCAACAAGAAATCCCGGGGTGAATGAAAGCATGTTTAGAATAGGCAACGGACCAATAGATGGGTTCAGCGAAGAGAAAATTCTGATCATGTAATAGTAAAAGCATATAACATCCATCAAGTTTAGCTTTCGACAATGAACCTGCCTTAGGGTTAGTTCATGATTGGTTTCACTCTTGCACGAAACATCCTCCTTTGTCAATGCCAATAGCTTCCTGAGATGCCACTGCTGGTAAATGGGCTTTAGAAGGTCCATAAACAATGCTCTCGTGCGGCAGCTACCATTGGCGTCAGTTTCTTCACTAATTGATGTATTATTCGTGGCATCATCAACGCATTGAAGCATTCCCTTGCTTTCTTCGAAACATTTCAGTAAATTTTGGGAAATACTGTTAATAGCATCAACATATAGGCAACAATCTAGCCCTTGAATGAAGCAGCCCGAATTGGATAAATCATCATGCTCTGTGGATAAAGATACAAGATTTCCAAGAGCCCAACCACAGTAGGGAATGAAACTGGCACCAATACCAGAAACCTCTAACTGCTCCAGCTTAGCAATTTCTTCAAATATTTTATCCGTGGAGATCTGCTACCACCTGCCATGGCTTGATCAGTTTGACTTTTACATACCAACCCTTAGAAGATCACTTCAAATAAATCGTGAAAAAATGGAAACTGCAAGTGTTACCCCTAGAATGATAAGCATGTTACGTTTTCACTACAGTTCTGCTCATACAATGGAACCAACTTTTTGTATCGAGATGCCAATGATGTGCTTTCACTATACAGAAATACATAAGCCTAAGGACTTGCAGATAGGTAGAACATGATAACGGATTAACATTTATGATCTTTCACATATTTGCAGCTAGTTCATTCACCATTTAACCACTGGCATAATAAATTAAAATTTGACTAGCTCGTATCAGTGTCCTGTTATAGTACACCGCATACAGAACTGTACAGCCATACATTGACCACCAACAGAGTAAATACTACTTACAGTAAGACAATTATCACTTGAATAATATTTGCAGATCAACTATAACACACAGCTTTGAAAGTTGAAACCCCTGAGGGGTCACTACATGAATAAAGCAATTCATTATCATGTTAACAGCAAAGGAATTTATCAGTTCAATGTCTACTCCTTGGAGAGGAAATGCTTCTATAGAAAATTAATGCAGCACCACGCTCAATGCCAATGTCCATTATTAAGACCCTTACCAGTAAAATGCTGAGAGACGGTTGCAGTACAGATATGTGTTTTAGGGCGGGTAGCAGAAGAGGCGGCAGACGTTTGCAAAGATACGGAATTGTGAGTATCAGTGTGAAGTATTCATTTGCAGCACTACTGCGAGCAACATCGCTGTCTGCTCTTGTAGTGTTGAAAGGGCGTAATGCAACAGTGACTGCACTAGCCGTAATCAGGAGCTGATCATCTGGCGCAGAATCTATCTTCCCCGTGGTAAGATGCGGATCAAAACATTTTATATATCTCCTCACACAGCTATATGTACCACTTTGTCTTGTGCCAATATATTCAATCAAAGCCTCCACAGAGGCATCAGCAGCTCTGGTATTCTCACTTGTTAAGTTTTTCCATGTTTTTCTATCAGTTAATGAGATGGCTAACCGCATAGTAATAGCAGTCATTTTAACCATGTTTACATCCTTGCGAGAACAATTGTCACACCTGGCAAGAATGCCAGAGCACAGCGAAATCAGCTTTTTTGCCTGATAAAGCCAAAGAGACCTCTCTTCTGGAAAACCCACAGCAAAGGAACAGAAGTTTTTGCTTGCATCTAAATAGAAAAGATACATGTCAGTTAAAAAAGATAGTGCATCATCTAAAGGTATTTGCCCTTTTTTTTCTTTTTCTTTTTTTACAGCAAACTAAATCTAGTTCAGATAAAATTTTCGCTCCTAAGCCTAATTTACAATACGGCAGCACGATCCTTCGATAGTCACATTCTGCACTAATCATGTACTAGTTTTGCCTTATCGTCAAATATGCATGCTGGCAAGATTCTATCAGTAGTCAGTATGAATCTCATCGCGAACAAAGGTTACCATGCCGGCGGAATATAACTTGGATCACTTCACCATTCTTATCTACCAAACCTTATCATACATCTTAAAGTTAAATTTAATGTACTTAATTCGTTGAATTAATATTCTAGAAGCTACATTCCACCACAGATATCACCTTCCCCGATTGTCACCAGGATTAATACCAATGAGAGTATGAGACTATGGCGGAAGCATGAATTTTGGTATACAATACGCCTCACATATACAAACATAGGGAGTAGGTTTTATTTCTGTTAAGTTTACAACTAATTCTAATTTTAAATAAGGTCATACAGGGATGGAATAATCAATATATTATATTATTATAATCCCGAGATAAAAAGAAAAGGAGAAATATGTTTCTAAAATGTTTACTGGCCACAAACAGCAGAACTGCCAAAAGTAGAAGCGTGATTAGTAAGGCACACCCATTGAGTTTATGCTATTCACGATGATTTTGAAGCATCTTGTGATAGACTTCGAAGTCTTGGTCTGCTGCCCCTTGTACCAGCTTGATGGTTGAGTAATGAAGAAAAGAAATGGCCTAAGCATCTTGCTTGATACCCATTGATTTGTCAGGTTGATGTCAGGCTGGTTTATTAATACTTCCCACTCTTCATGAAGTTGTTCTGAAACCTTTCTAATGAGATGGTACCTTCTCCACACTCGCTGGCACAACAGCAGAAGTAAAATAAGTTATAGGGGAATCCATCAAATGAATATACAACACAAAAAATCATTCAAGCAAATCACAACACAAATGCATGAACAGTCTGACAGAGCCTTCGCATCTATGTTGACTATGTTGTGACTTATAAGCTTTTTTTTCTGCGTCGTTAACAAAAAAAATCACATGGAGGAAATATATTGGATTTGGCACGTAGATCTACAAATTTATAGGTCCCTCGGGGTTTGATTATATGGATAAATGAGAAATAATCTGCTAAAAGATCACCAAAGTCGTGCTTCATCATTTATTGGATGCTCCAGTTAGCTAGGGCATAAAGTATAAACTACCCTTAACTTTCAATACATTGCAACCTCTGTCCCAATGTTTGTTGTGGTGTGTGCACAGGAGGTCCAACATTTACTATGGCATAAATAAACAAATAGGATGAATCCTGAAATTCTGAATTTTTTTTTGAGATCGTCATTTGAGTTTATTAAGATTTTATGAATTGCTAGTGCTCTTTGCATGAAACTATTAGTTTCTGAGTAATTCAGCAGAAGCTTGAGATCCAAAATTTTGAGAATCACAGTGAGTCAAGTTAGCAAATTCAGCTAACCCTTCAGGGTGAAGCAACAATGTAAGATCGAGAGTTGGTACGCTGGATAGTTTATCCAACGTGGCAGTAAGTTGCAGCATAATTAGATCTACGGCTTTCGAATGGCTGCATAGTTTCCAGACTTCATACTCACTACAAAGCTGAAAACTCTGATGTTCTTGTGTTCCTTTGTTAGGAGTTAGGACACTCATGCGCAAACCTGAATCTAACTCGTGGATTTGGCACCAGCAACACAAAAACTACTTGCAGCCAGGTCAAGAACATTAGCAGTTATATCTATGTGCATCTAAATTATTAGGACACTCATGCGCAAACCTGAATCTAACTCGTGGATTTACCACCAGAGACACAAAAACTACTTGCATCCAGTTCAAGAACATTAGCAGTTATATGTGCACCTAAATTATTAGTATTCAGGATTCAGGCAGAACCATATTCAGAACGACATCCCTGAAATCTCTGTAAACTCAAGCCAATCAAACCACTGTCCCCAAATCCTCCATATCAATTGTTTATGTCAGACCGATGAGCCGTATCCTAAATCCACTAAACTAGCAAAATTAATTGAGAAAGCGGCTTGAGGGTCATGAGCGGCAGTCAGATTTCAGATAGATTAGGTAGGTAGGCGCGTCAGAGGCAGCGGTATGTAGGCGTGACTGAGGAGAGGCGCATGGTACGGCAACGGCAGGTACCTGGATGGTGAGGGCGGCGGCGGCGGCGCGACGGAGGTGGCTGCGGAGCTGCCGCTCCTCGGAGACCTTCTGCAGCAGCGCGTCGCGGGTGATCTCCTTCGCGCTCGACCCCCTCAGGGACACCTGCGAGAAAATTAGTTAAGGCGGGGAGGGCAGGAGCGGAGGAGGCTGGCTGCGGGCACGAGAGGGAGGTACCTGGCGGTGGCCGGAGGGCGGGACCGACATCGCCGCCGGCGGGGAGGGGGAGCCGTGGACGGCGTGGAGGGAGGCTGCTTTTTCGTCCGTGGCGCGGGAGCCGAGAGAGGCAGTCAGACAGACGGACGCGTCCACGGCTGGGTCGTCATCACTGTGCCGAGACCCGATTGCGTTTCATGATTTTTTTTTTACAGTTTATTGAGGAGAACTTGGTCAATAAAGGAAAGTAACAAGGTCAGAAATAATTCATACTCTGTATTATTTTATTTTCGACTAGAAAAATCACAACGTTGTAATGCTAGTTCTTTGTCAAATCCAACCGAGTGAAGAACAAAAAACAAGGCCATTTTGCTATTTTTTTTATGCACGGGAGCTGTCGAAGAAAAAATATAAACAAGGTCGGAGATCATGTTTAGTGCTCTCCAAGACATATAAAAGAGTTTTATTCTGCGGACTTTCTGTTATGCAATTATGTGACATATTCCCTCCGTTCATTTTTATAAGACGTTTTAGTGTTTAGTAGGTTCATCTAGTTTAGTATGTAAGTCTACTTTTAGTGTGTAGATCCACTCATTAGAGTATGTATCTAGTTTATTTTGAAAAGTTTAAAACGTCTTATATTTGTGCACAGAGGGAGTAGAAATCATAAGTTTGGGGTTTGTTTGGTTTCTAGCCACACATTACCAAGCCTAAGCTTGGCAAGTGTGTCAGCAACAAACTAAGAAATTAGGCGCCACGAAGTGTGGTAAAAGTTGGCAAAAAACTCACTCTATGACAGGTGAGCCATATTGGCAATTAAGTGTGGCAATTCTAAAATGTACCAAAAACCAAACACGTACCAAACTGCCAAATTTTGGCTTGGAAAAGTGTCGTTGTGAATCAAACACTCCCTATTTTTTTGTAATTGCAATTTCTCTGGTTGCTTTATAGAATTTATTTGTTCAAGGTTGGCATTCCTTAGAGTATACTAGTATAGTCAGTGATACAAAGTGGCACTCTGGAACACATGTTATTGGTGCAAAGAGAATAATTTTTAGTTGTAAAGAAAAAATATAGACATGGACATGTTTGTGGTTGTCTCCAACAATTTCCATGAAAAACACAAGTTCAGCAGCTCATTCGTTCAAAGATTTTCAAGTTTAATCATCGATTTGACCAATAAAAGCTTAAGTTATATGGCACATAAATTATACCGTTAAATTCGTATTTCACAAAAATCTAATAATATAACTTTTATAGCGCATGACTTATAACTGATAGTTAGCTAAATCACGAACTAAGAGAACGAGCATAATAACTTCATGTGTATGGATAGCGGACATGCATGATCTCCATCGACCATGGTTAGTTTGGGAAGTGCCACTAGTAGGAAAAGGACTATAGCCGCCGGGGCCTCACTGGCGAACCTGGAAATCACATTCGTCAGCGGTAAATAGCACTAGCGAACATGATTTCCTGTTCGCCAGTGGTAAGGAGAGTACCACTGGCGAACAGTGCACGCAATGCGCCAGTGGTAAGCGCGGGTTCGGGCAAACCCTAATGGGCCACCTACCACTGGCGAACGGTTTGAGTGGTTCGCCAGCGGTAAGTTAAGTACCGCTGGCGAACTGTCGACCCTATTCGCCAGCGGTAGTTAGTAGCAGTATATAGCTAGCGCGCGGACCGGTCGAGCTCGATCCCATCCCACCATTTTTCCTCTCACACGCGCCCGCGCTCCTCCTCTCCCCGTCGCCGCCACCACCGCCGTCCTCCTCTCCCCGTCGTCGTCCTCCTCTCCCCATCGCTGCCGCCACCGCCGTTCTCCTCTCCCCGTCGCCGTCCTCCTCTCCCCGTCGCCGCCGCCGCCGCCATCCTCCTCTCCCCGTCGCCGTCCTCCTCTCCCCGTCGCTACCGCCGCCGCCGTCCTCCTCTTCCCTTCGCCGCCCTCCTTTCCCCGTCACCGCCGCCGCCGCCGTCCTCCTCTCTTCAAGGTGAGCATATTTCGGCCTCCTTTGATTCGTAGGATTTAGAAATGCAGGAATAGGAATAGTCATGAGAACAGGATAGGAATGCAACTGGAAACCAGAGAGTAGAGGAATGTTTCCTTTGGTTGTCGTTTGAAATGTAGGAACTGAAAGTGGAGGAACTTGATTAGCATAAATAATAAGGAAGGGAGCAGCGTTAAGTGGTGTTTGTGCCCATGCTGCAGCAGGGTTAACTCAGCACCACCAATGATATGCCTCGTTCCTCGCAAAGAAAAGAAAAAAAGAGGTCAGGCCAGATTGTTTGATTC
This sequence comes from Puccinellia tenuiflora, assembly GCA_012064385.1. Taxonomy (NCBI): domain Eukaryota; kingdom Viridiplantae; phylum Streptophyta; class Magnoliopsida; order Poales; family Poaceae; genus Puccinellia; species Puccinellia tenuiflora. The sequence goes on along the minus strand of QRDG01002215.1, from coordinate 143,368 downwards.
CTGTGTATCTTAGGAGAATCCAACCTGCAAAGGAAAAGTTCCTATTTGTATTGTAATCAACTAAAAAATTAACCTCCTATTTGTATTGTAATATTTATTAGCACTTCTTTCTATTTGTGTGTGTATGGGAAGATGCTTTGTTCTATAATTTGTCTTAGCATGCTCCTACATGCCATTATGTTAGCATTTTGTCCAACTTGAAATAATTGTAAATAATGTTTTATAACATTGTTTTATTATGATCAATGAGCTATTTAGGGTTGCTTGTGTGTTTGCCGATGATTAAAAATGTTGTGGCACTATGTGGTAACCCTGAAGGTCTGCGGAGCCTTGTGATATGCACAAGTACAAGTCCTGTGCATCCTACTTGGCTCCGCCGATCCTTCAGGGCTACTAATTATGTGTCCGACCTAAGTATGAGGCGCAAAATCTAAGTCATGCGCAAATAAAATCTAAGCCGATGATTAAAATGTTGTGGCACTAGGTTGTAGGCCTGCAGGTCTTGTGAGCCTTGTGATATGCGCAAGTACCAAGTCTTGTGCATCATACTTGGCTCACCAGATCCTCAGGTCTACTTGTGTGTCCGACCTAAGTATGAGACGCAAAATCTAAGTCATTTTTATTTTGTTTTGTCTGTTTCTTCGAAAACCGATGATTAAAATGTTGTGGCACTAGGTTGTAGGCCTACAGGTCTTGTGAGCCTTGTGATATGCACAAGTACCAAGTATTGTGCATCATACTTGGCTCACAAGATCCTACAGATCTACTTGTGTGTCCGACCTAAGTATGAGGTGCAAAATCTAAGTCATTTTTATTTTGTTTTGTCTTTTTCTTCTAAGACGATGATTAAAATGTTGTGACACTGTATGATTCAGGGAGGAGCTAGTGAACCTTGTGATATGCACAAATAAACATTTTGTGCATCCTACTTGGTTCACTTGCTCCGCCTCTGAAATGTGTGTCCAATTTAAATATGTATGAGGCACAAATCCGAAATCATTTTTGTTTTTTCTCTCTCTTTCCGAATGCCGATGATTAAAATGTTGTGGCACACTATGTGATTCAGGGAGGTGCTAGCGGACCTTGTGATATGCGCAAATAAACATCTTGTGCATACTCTTACTTGGTCTGCTTGCACCGTTCCTAATCAATGTGTGTCCAATCTATGTATGAGGCATAAACTCGAATCATTTTGTTTCTTCTCTATGAATTGATAAAGTCGATGATTTAAACTATGCCACGGTAAAGGCAAGGAAAGTGTCTACAATGCCTTGTAGTATATGCAATTGGAGTGTTTGTATTAATACATGGTCTTGTATATACTTTTTTTGCCTTGTTTTGCACGACAATGATATATGAGGCTTTTCATTGTTAACTTCTTGCATTTCGTAAATTTTAATATTACTTTTGTAACAAAATTTTGACTTAGACGTTTTTTACTTAGGTGTTCTCGGCGACAATATCCATGTTGGACCAGAGGAGCGATATGCGGGACTGGGCTACACCGGGCTTGCACTGGGAGGTGCTACCTTCCGGGACGCGCAGTTTGGTGAGGAATCCGGGTGACGTCGTCGACCCGGATCTTTTATGGTGGCAGTCGCGTGGGCCACGCTCGGTGCAGAGGGAGTCGGCCCCCGAGGAGGTTGTACGTCGCCGTATCAGGGAGGAGGATGAGCACGTCCGTCGCTATATGTATCTATTGGATAGTCAGTATAACAGTAGGTGGTCGTTTCTTCAGAGAGTTCCTTCTCACGTGAGCTATGACCCTGTGAGGGTTCCTTCTCTTTGGATGCGTAGCGCCGGCGGCTCAGCACCCCGCGGCTCAGGAACCGGTCGAAGTTAGTTTCAGACCTTCATGTATTACCTAGTGATATGCACAAATAGCCAAGTAGATGGACTTGGTTATATGCTGTTTATACTGTTTTGAAAATTGTGTATTTGTACTGGTTTATCAAATATTTCTCTATATATACTGCTGGAATATAAATTTTGCTGTATATATATTGCTGTAATACATTTCTGCTTTTATTTTAAAAGCAGAAATATATATTATTGGCGAACAGGTTCTTATTCGGCAGTGGTAAGTTCAATCGCTGACGAACATGTAACTGGTGTTCGCCAGTGGTAAGCTGTTACCACTGGCGATAGTACCACTGACGAACCACCAGTTCGCCGGTGGTAGATTTTTTCCTATTAGTGTGCGCCAGCTACCGGTTAGGTAGGATCCAACAGGGGCAGCTTTCCGCTTCACACGTTCACCCGAGACGATGGCCAGATGGCGGGTACTACCGTCGCATCACCATGGTTTGGCTTGCTTTTTGCCATGATGATAAGAGGATTGCTACAGAAGAACCAAAAATCATGCAAAATTAGAGTACTCCCTCCGATCGGGAATGTTTGGTGCAGCTGTACACATATTTTCTACTATGACAGTAAGATCACCCCGCCAATCTTTTCCGGCCAGAGGTAGTATATTTTTTCTCCTGCTGATATGATAATCAACAAAATTTTACTCCAGTACAGATAGCAAGGGCGAATTTGAGAAGAACACATAAATCAGGTAAATGGAAAGTGTGTCTCTACCCTGCAAAAAAAAAGGTGTGTATTGCTTGGGTACTACAGGGTGTAGTTAGTTAGAGAAGGGTACACACAACTTCACAAGTCCAATTCAGGAGGAAGCAGAAAAGTCTAGGCGAACAAATAAACTTCACTTCAGAAGCAACTTCAAAGTTCAGAGAAAATGGTAAAACGATCAATATGATCATGTAAGTGTACTGTTTGCAATGTAGCCAATATAACACCTCAAATGTCGTCGATGGGTCTACACAACGGACATCAAGCCAGATGTCGATGGGTCTACACAACGGACATCAAGCCAGATGCTTTATGTCGATTACATGTCTAGCGCTCGCAAGCATGAGATGTACACTTGATGAGAAATCAGTATTCTTCATTAGCGAATCTTCTATTTTGGTGTTTAGCTATAGGGATGAATTTCAGGATCTTTGGCTTCAGTAATCAAAACTGTTAATGTAATTCATTCTGACTGCGCTTTTGGCGCTCCTTCTATCACGGCTGCATTTGCAGGCGCGACGCGACCCATGCTGGAGAAGACGAGACATGTTTCAGTTCATCAATTGCCTGAGTTACCGAAAGGAAGCAATAGATTGTGCTTACACTTCGCCGTTGCTTGCACCAACACTCTGGTTGTTTGGAGCCACTGGTGCACGAACATCGGTTCCAGTCTGACACTCCAAGACAGCAGCATTGCTCTAAGAGGGTATGGAAGATTCAGCGCTCAGTAATGCATGAAAAACAACGAGCAATTATTTGATCACCCAATGGGTAACAGTGATAAAAGAAATGAACCTGCTCAATTGCAGCCATAGGAGCTTCAACTTTTGCTTTTGAGCAACTTCTCAGGGTACCCTACATATATCAAATATAACAAAATAAATAGCTATAGCTGCAAGTCCAAATTGCAGAGCCAAGAAAAGCAACTATGAAGTCAGAAAAGACAATTATATCTTGAGACTGAAGACAGTCATTGCCCAAAGGATCACCACAACATATATTTATATGATTATTTTGACTCTTAACTCTTAAAAGTTTAACTAAGGACAATAATAGCACATGGACAGCTTATCTAACACTAGTAAAATGATGAAAAGATAAGGTCGGTTTCCTTCACATGTTTGTTTATATAGTTCTGACATCTCACAGCCATAGAAACCTTAGTTTTTCTAATTAAGTGTATTGGCATATTACATACCTCCATGACTACAGGAAATAACAATATGTGACAACTTCAACACACAGCATAATTGACAGTAACCATGTCTTCCTGACTTGGCTGAAATATGCCGTGCATTCACCAAGTTGGTAACACACATGTACCATTGTTGCAAGTCCATAACATTGGGACCAGGTGACACAATGTCATGGTAACGTGTGCCCTGTGACACCATCACAGCAAGCATGGTGTTAAGACCACGTTGTTAAGACATCGCTGTTTCATTTTGCAACAACACAATACAATTCTACCTCCATGGCCCATGGGAATAGTTATGCATGGGAGTCGGTTCCCGTTTAACCAATAGTTAGGTTAACCTAACCTTAAAATGAGTCCAATGGGCCTAATGGTTTACCCAGAAAACAGTTAGGTTCTTTAGGTTCGATCCAAATAAACCAAAGGTGCACCTGGACATGTCCTCCCGAGCTCCTTCGCCGCCTCCGCGTTCTTCATGGTCGGCCTCGCTGCTATGCTGCGACGACCAAGTCGCCGCCGACCAGCTCCGCTCTGGGGGCAAGCCTGCCAACCCTCATCTGGCTCTGAGATCCGACCGTCGTCATGCCAGCGCCCAGCGATGACCACAGGCGGCCCAATCCCCAAAGAACCAGGGAGCACCGCAGGAGACAAATCGACACTCGACAGAGGATGAGAGTAGAGAGGATGCGGTGCCGGCACAGAGCTGTTGCCTGACGTTGCCTTGTCCGGCTGCAGCACTGCACCTACTAGTGCTGGGCGGCAGCGGATGGACTCTCGTTCTGATTTTTCTTTGGGATTGGGAATTGGTGATTGGTTTTGATTTTGACCAGTCAATGCTGAGTTGGTTCTTGTTGTTTAAAAAAAAAACAATGGAACACTTTGATACTTACTCCAAATTACGTAACATTTGCCAAATAGTAAAGTCCTATTTTGAATTTGTGAACTATTTTTTTATCGATTTATTGTTTCTTGAGATCATAATTTTAAAAGTGGTTTGAACCTTAATAACCAACGGTTAACCATTTAGAACCTTAATAACCTAATGGTTAACCTATTTGATCTCTTCACACAAAATGGTTAATTAGGTTAGAATCCGGAAGATAAATGGTTAACAAAATCCCAACGTTAGAATAGTAAGTGTTAGCTAGAACATGAAAAGGCACAGAATGACGTTTTTAGGAAATTCAGATAAAACTGAGCATCATATTATCAGAAGAAAGAAAACTAACACTCCAGCATGTTAAGAATGAGAGTGTACCTTGTTTGCCCACATCAGTCCACAAGCATTGCACAAAGTCCTTGGACCAGCTGGACCACGACGCATTGCTGGTGTCATCTTTTCACTAGTACCACAATTCTGACACCTGTAACAAGTATGATATGGAGGGAAAAGGGGTCATCCCTTTCCCGTTCAATAACAAACAGACAGAAAAAGTGGATCAAGTGATCAAAGGTAAGACAACTTTGACTCTTGAGACAGGAAATCTTGGTCCAAGCCCTGAGAGGTAGGATCACAGCCTGGTGCCGGGGACTCCCCCTCCAAATTTGTTCTTCCAGCAAATTGTCCCTTCCGACGCTGCATCCTGAGAAAGTAATTAGAAAAGTGAGCATTAAATTCTTGAGCCATGTTAATTTCCAGCTAGTTTACAATTATTTTTACTCGGATACATGGATTAATTTACCGATTTTTATGAGCCTAGTTTTCCCACCCATGTCATCAATAGGATCTATCTTACTCTTTTTTACCTCCTAAGAACCCTTATCCTTTCCCAGCCTACCCTCTAGGCATGCCTTCAGCATCTACCCTGATGATCACAGACCACTATATCCCGCAACAAGCATGCAGCATGCAATCAGACCTTGCCTTATGGCTGCCATCCTCACCAGCCAAGGTCTTTCTTCCTTGTGAGTATTTGTTGAACCAAAATTTCAGCAAGTGAATACAAGTTAAGATAAGTTGTGGTTTCCTTGATTGAAGAGTTGGGACAAACTAAGATGCTTCTGAAATTACAACATTTCATACTGAAATCTCAAAGTGGACGTAAAACTTAACATCCATACGTACTTCATGTATTTGATATGGCAAGATTACTACCGATAGCCGATAGGGGAAACTCGTGAAGCAGATATGGCTGGCAATGGTGGTTCTTAGGACCAATTGCAGAGAAAGGGGGCGATGGAGAAAGAGAAACTCAGGGATATGCTACACAATGCATCTAGCCTAAGGGGAAATTATTTGTTACAATACTGACATGTAAATTAATATCTTGGAACCTTGTGAGCACCTAAGATATAATTTAAGTTTTTAATAATGTCTCACTTTTTCAACAAGAGCAGTAAGGTGGGCCCTATTGAACATATATTCACACAAAACTTATATAGAAGAACTGTACAAAATAAATACTGGAGAACAGATGACAGATTAATAGACTCTTAAAGCAAACAAAAAGGAGATAACATAAAACCCTGGTTGCTACCTTTTCTGGAAAAAAAAATGGTCAAAGAACTAAATTTTTATGCGGACAATTTTTTCAATCCGGCATCCAGAATTGTTTGCTTTGAATCTCTTTCCTTTGGCACGTCCATATAAAAAATCCATCCTGGTACACATGGACCTATTAATGAACTGGATAATTTTATTACACCTTTTAGCCAGGTGAACTGGTTATGGACCATTAATGGCGTGCATCATAAACAATGATATGTGCCTGATTAATAGATATAGTGATAAGGATTATGAATGGTCAAATAACGAAAATACCGATGTCGATGCCTCAAACTTATGGTTCATTGACAGCTTTAATGATAATATTTAGTGGTACGACTAAAAAATGATAAATCTGGCAGACTAGGTACAAACCTAAGTGCCACTTCTTTGCGCACAGCATAACGTATTTTCTTATCAAAATTTCTCCCTTTCCGTTTTTCGCGGAACCTAATGAGTGAAGCAACTCTTTTTGCAGGAATGTCTGTCCTCTGAAGTAAATCATCATAACCCTGCAGATGAACACTAACGTCACATCATAAAGGAATAAATTATCACTAATCGTCATATATATGGCCGAGTAATTTCCGCATACCCTATTTTCCTGTTGACTAGGTACAACCATGGCAGCTAAACCGTGTGGAAGTTCACCAGTTCCTAACAATGACAGGACAGCTTGAACCTGGAAAACTAACTTCGGCTTAGATAAAACAGAAGCACGTCAAGGAGGTATAAATTCAAATGTAAATATAATGACAGAATTACCAACTAATTATTATAACATCGTCTTAGAAAACTAAAAGTAGTCATTGCAAATCATCACATATTTTGGTTATGGCTACTTACAGTAAGTGGTAAGAACTATTCTACCGTAGCAGGTACGGACAGCCTAGTCTCCCTAGCAACATCATTACGACTCATAACTCAAATCCATCCATTTTCAAATTTTAATCCAAAAAATCGCATTATACCAATCTGAACTATTTGTTTCGGCTGGTGTGACAAACTCATCACCGTAAACGTACAGTGAAATGTGTAGAGAAGAGCTGCACTAATCCTGATCACGTAAACAATAACACGCCTTCCTAGAATGACCAAAAAAAATCCTAACATTAATCATATATCCAATTTCCGCGCACGACAACGAAACGCATCGAATTTCTGCTCGGTCGTGTGATATGAAAACTGAACGATGAGAGTTGAGGAGGAGACCTTGTCAGGGGTGACGGATTCGAAGACGTAGACCTCGCCCTGGAACAGCAGCGTCAGCTGGTTCGGGTTCCCCGATAACACCGAGACCGGGGCCGGGGCCGGCGACTCCTCAGCCGGTGCCAACTCCTCCTCCTCCTCTTCTTCCTCGTCGTCATCTTCCTCCTCCTCCTCCGCGTCGTCCTCTTTGCCGTCGTCGTCACCGGCTGCAGCTGCTGCTGCGGGTTCGGCGTCGCGCATCTCGGCGTCCCGTGCGACGGCGGCGTCGGACATGGCCGGCGGTGGCGGGGAGCACGCAACCCTAGATGGGAGAATGGAAGGTGGTGATGCGGAGAGTAACGGTGGACCCGAATTTTCTGTTTTCTTTGGCCGATCTTTCTCAAACGTGTGGCGATGCGAAGGAATAGGCGACCGGCGTTACTCGATTAAAAATGAGACCACCAAATATCCCATTTTATCATCTTTCATATTTCATACAAAATGTTGTAGTAGTACTATATCTGATCCATAAAAATTGCCGCTTATTTTATACTAAGTTAGTACCTCTTGTTGAATGAGCTGGGATGATATGAGCTCTAGCATTTTCTACATACAACACCATCCACCAAATATACTACACAAAAGAGAGAGACTTTTATTTGACATAACTTGGGTTTTTTAGTTTGTATGGAGCATAACCTGGAATTTCAGAGTTTACTCTAGGCGGGATAACTCCATGTAGGGTCCGAATGAGTCGAGTAGAGTTTGGGCCCACAGCAAACCACAAAGCACAATCCCAATTATTCTGGGACCCATATAAAATTCTTGAATTCTAGACATGGCTCTCGGCTTACTGGCTTACTGGAAATGCATTATAACAACCAAAAAATTGTTGGATCATAATTCAGAGTCTCGACTCATACTCACCATCCTCCATTGTTGAGCATCTCAAATCTTGTAGATATCTCATTTTCCCTTAATCAGACCCTAATTTCTTTGGGGGAGAATGAGGAGGTATGATCTATGGTTCCACAAAGCCAAAGTTATTTTTAAATTTATGTTAGTTGAAACTCTTGAAAGCTTCCGGGGTTGTGAATTTGTGTACTTTGAGAAAGTTTGTGATGGTTTGGAGGTCACTCTAAGACCTATCACTACTTATTGACCTCCTAATTTGTAAAATATGCTCAAGGAGACGAAGGTGAGTTTTCATAGTGTTTAAGGGTATTTTGTCCTAACTCGTACCTCTCTAATGAAGACTAGAGTCTCCTAAGGAAGTGAATACCAAATACATATTCGTTTCCACATGCCCTGTTTAGGTTATGTCTATCTGATCTCTTTCACTTGTTGATTATCTCTGCGACAACATGTGTGCTTCAAATATCTTTACCATCTTATATATGTTGTTCTTCGAGCTGCATTATGCTCGCTCTATTTATCCGTAAACACGTAAAACTAGTGAAAAGAAAACTAGAATTTATTGAAACATATTCACGATTCTCTAGGTTATCCATCTCAATCATTCAACCACCTTCCAAGCACAACTACAATTACCGTATCTATATTTAAGCCAACGGGCTATTTGCCCTCTCCGGCACACTTGTGGTGATGCCATGGAAAACTAGTGAAAGAAAGTAAAACTTATTTAACCTTTACCTAGATTATCCCCCTCGTTTTTTTAATCACCTTCCAAATACAACTATGTTCACCGATATCTATGTTTAATTAAGCCGCCTGATGCATCTAAAATGCATACATGAACTTTGCACTATAATAGTCATATTCCAATCATATTTGCATCATATAAGGGGTATATTACTGTTATTTAATGATTTTTGATAATTTATGATGATATCCCCTTTTTATGGAATTAATCCTGCGCAGGCAGAAAACCCCTATTTCTTTCCTTATTTGTTTCAGGACCTTAACGACGTCATAATGAGCTATAAATTTAGGAGGGTCAATATTTTGGAAGGAGAAGATTTAGGAGCGAAAGAAGTCAACGAACGGAGGCCGGAGGACCAAAAGGGAGGGTCCCACGCGGCTACAGTACTAGGCCGCGTGGGCCCATCCAACTTGGCCCTCGTGGCCCCATTTGCATCGATCCTTCGCCCAGAAGCTTCCTCGTGACCTAAAAACGCCTATATAAAGAGCCCCCTGACGTTCTCCGAAGAGAGAGCCGCCACACGAGAGAAACAAGAAACAGAGACCAGGAGGCTGCAGATTGGAGGGGGAAAACTCCGGCGGAGCCCTGCCGGAGAGGTCTCCTTCTTCTCCATCGACATCTCCACCGTCTCCATGATGAAGAGGGAGTAGTCCACCTCTGGACTATGGGTTTGTGGCAGTAGCATATGTATCTCTCTCTCTTGAGCTTCACTAATTAGCACCGTATGAGCTGCTGAACATGATTACGGTCACAGTTGTATTACCATTGTGGTGGATCTTTCTATGAGTTAATATATGTTGAGATTGCAATGTTATATTTCAGTTATGAAAGTAGATGCATATTATGTACCCCGTTCTTATATCCTTGTTATGATCAAGCATGTTTATCAGAGCGTGTGTGGGGGAACGTGTGCATTAGTTGGAGTAATGGGGGTGGTGAAGTGATAAGCTGACAACTTGAATATCATGATCCATTGGGTGTTTACCTTACTTTGTTACCTCACTAGGGATAAACCAAAATACCATGTTGTAGTGTAGGAGGAGTGACATGCCTCTACCCAAGACTAGATCCATCAGGTGTTTATTTTCACTTCATGTCATTAATCTTAAAGCTATACTCTGATGTTATCTTAATTATTAAGGTGCATGATTTAGTTCACATCTTGGTGGAGTATAAGTGAGACTAATAATCAAAAGGTCTCTATGCTAGGACGTGATGCCCATATAATTAGTAACATGTCATTAACCTTGTTTGCAATCTCATATGTTAAATCTATGTCTACTCATTTGCCACACTATATTAAAGAGAGAGTGCATGTGTGAAACCATGAACCCCGGTCCATTTTTAATCATAAGAAACACTTTTCCAACCACTTTTAAGCATCTTTTACATTCACCCATTTTAAAATCAGAAAATACAAAAACACTTTTACTTCTTGCATTCACATATAAAAACCCCAAAAATACCATCCATCATCATTACTATCATCCTTACATACTTGTTCACCACCATTGCATATTTATTTACTGTTTTGCATTCATTATCATCTTAATATCATTCTCACACCTTGTGCTTGACAACCACTTGGTGAGGTTGAGGGCACAAAGCAATCTATTTGTTTGCAGGAAATCTAGAGAAGGACAAGAAGATAAAACCCACACTACTGATTCCCCGAGAGTTCGATATTAAACCCTCGAGTCACCTTCTTGGGGAAAAACTACCACTTCTACATACTCTGCACTTGGAGGCTCAACCTATCCCTAATATATTATCTTCCTTTCAGGGTATCAAGAGTACTTATTGGCGTTGTTGAGGGAGAAGAACACTCTCATCAATCCCGTTATCACCGCCCTTCTCCGTCACACTTGTGGTGTTGCCATGGACAACTATATTTGTTATGTTCCTTGTTTAACTATAAGAGTGTAACAAATAATCAGGTGCATCACCGATCTTCAATATGGGAATACGACCAACGTTTGAGTATGAATTTGGATGTTCCTAGATTGAAATACGAATGATCTTTACCAAAATCTCTCCACTGCGCCATCAATCTCTCTTTTTTTTTGAACAAACACTGCGGGTAATCGTTAAAAAAGCTTTCCCTTTGCAAAGGGAACCTAAGTTACACTCTTGTCGCGACAAGTGTCGCCTTCTCCTCCTCGCTTGGTCCCCCATAGGTGCTTGCATGTCCGCCAAGTGTCGCAACCGGAGTTAAAGTGGGGATGAGAGAGAAAAGGATACGGGAGGTGGGAGGGTAGCTTTTTCCATTTTATTTTTTTGAACCGAAATTTAAAAACGAAATATCTTGAGAACTGTCTGTTTAAATGGCAAACCGTTTTCACTTTTAAACTTTTCGGGTCGAGATCTTCAAAACTAGATCTCATATTGATATGTTTTGACGAACTTTTTTTCTGTACACCCAAAAGTTGAATACATGTACATTCGGTTTGAACGTTCAACGTACTTTGTACTATGTTTTCTGTGTACTTGTATTAAGTAGGAGGTAGCTTTTTTCACTTTTATTTTCTAAACCAAAGTTTAAAAATGAAATATCTTGAGAACCGTCCGTTCAAATGTCAAACCATTTTCATTTTTGAACTACTCGCGTAGAGATCTTCAAAATAGATCCCATATTGTTATGTTTTGACGAATTTTTTTCTGTACTTCCAAAACTTGAATACCTGTACATCCGGTTTCAACGTACTTGTACTTCGGGTTTCAACATACTTATACTTCGGGGTTTAACATACTTTTTACTCTGTTTTCTATGTACTTATACTCCGTCTATCTGTTTATTGTGTATTCGTTGTTCTGTGTACTCTGTACACCCTGTTTCCTGTACTCTGTACTCCTCCATACTTCCCTGTCATGATGTACAAATTTTGGAAAGTACGGAAGTACAACCATACTAGTTTTGAAAGTACGAAAAAAAAATTCTCGAAACCTATCAATATGGGATTTAGTTTTAAAGATCTCGACGTGAGGAACTCAAAAGTGAAAACGGTTCGTAATTTGGACAAATGGTTTCAAGATATTTCATTATGAAAAAACGAATCTAAAAGAAAAAGAAAAAAAAGTCCATCTCTCAACCTCCCGTATCCTCCTTTCTCTCTTATAACACATAGCTTAATGCCCGTGCGTTGCTACGGGATAATAAATAATTTTTATATAAAGATACCATCTAATTGAATCTGCAATTTAATAGGTATCCATGTTTTCTTATTGAAACCCTAAAATTGATCATTTTGATAGAAGCGATAAACTCCAACCATTTTCTTCAACCAAAAATAATACTCTTTTTGTCCCAAAATATAAGGCACACTATTTTTTGTTGGTCTTGGATACATGAGTTTGACCATTAATTATGCATTGAGAATGTAAATGGCATTGTTGCATTCGTCTTGCAATTTGTTTTTCATTTTCTTTATACTACTTTTGTAAAAATAGTATAAATATAAAACATGGCAACGGAGGGAGTAATACCAGTGGTCAATTGACAAAAATGATGATCTCTTCACCATTTATTGTTATCTCATCCACCGCATATCTCTCTATTTTGCTCTTTTCTTGTCTTACAAAATTGATAATTCATTTGCACTTACAAACATGAAAAGGCTTTTATTTTTGTAATTCTATGTTACATATATGTGATGTGATTTTTTACTTTTGTTGTTAGTGGTACCAAGTGTATAGATTGCATTTTATACGACAAGAATACACAACGAACACAAATATAGAAGATGCACGTAAGAAAAATATGGGATTTTTTTTTAGAAGGGTCAACATGACCTTGTGTCCGGAGATCGATTGATAGTCTGATACCAATTACGAATAAAATTGCAAAATAAAATGATGGAATTAATTCGCATGAGATGACCTTGGAATTTATTGGTAACAGTAGTAAAATAGTTACATGGTTTTTTTGAAAAATGAAAAAAATAGACACACATGTGCTACCTTACTGATACACATAGGCACACATAGCACTCTGAATCGCTGACACAACAGCCAACACAAATACATGTGCCCATCTTAAGCAGCACGCTACCTACAAAAAAAACTTGAAAATAACTCATCAAGACCATTTTGATCCCCTTTCCCTCTTATGCCTTCAAGCCCTAGCAACTTCGCCATTGCCGCTCCTTCGATTCATGAACCATGGATGCCTCCTGTAGGTGAGGCCCTTGATTTCACGGTTGATTCGTCATCGGCACATTTCTCCGCCATGTGACTCGGGTTTCATTTACCTTCTCTCTATGCCCAGCCTTTCCGTCGTTGTTTCTCGGTATTGATGCTGCCAATTGCACCTTTGGAACATGACCGAGTGTTGTAGTACACTTCCGGTGATGAGCCACCGGCAGATGTGGTGCCATGCTAGCCTCCACGACCGTCAGTACCACCGTGCTTCAGCCTCGATAGGCACCGTAGTGCCCATGGCCCCGGCACAACACATACATCGTCCCAATTTCTGAGGGGATAAAATGAATAAGTGGGCGACGTACATGTGTGGTGTTGATTTCCTAATTCCGGAGAGATTAAAACGCACAATGCGCGAACGTTAACATCTGGTTCGGAAACAGGAATTAATAATAGTAAAAGATAAAACCATGTACTCATATGCCTAGCTAGCTACGTCGACTAAAGCTCGTGGAATAATAAGAAATTTAATAATCCTAAACCTAATCATCTCATGTTCATAAGCGAGGCATGAATGGCTGCAGGTCTGTATGCATTAGCTTCTCTTGGCAGCTAATTAATTAAGGCCTTAAAAATTCATTAAACACACGACGAGATGAGCTGGCTAAGACTACTTGGTCAAGTCAGCAGGTTGCCCATGATCGCAGGCATCGTCTAATGACATGCTTAGCAATGCGTGATGGTTATTACTGTACCTCTTTTACTTCGGTTGATGCAGATGTGCGGGTGCTGCCGTGCTGGTAGAGCTGATGGAAGTGACGATGATCGAGGATACGTCGGAAGCTGCGCCGGAGAAATTTTCGAGCTTGAAGAGGTGCTCGTGGCAGTGGCGCTGGAGCTGCTGGTTGCGTGAGTTAGTTGCTACATCAAGATCAGCGGGCGCGTATAGCCAGGAATTTTAAATTGTTGTTGAGAAATTGTTGTTAGATATTATTAGCCAAGTTGGTATCCATTCACGTGACAGGAAAGGTTGTTTAGCCTAGCACGCACGTTGACAGGGCAGGCTAGAAAATTATGGTGAAGTGGAGGTTAGGATTGGTGGCGTTTTGTTAGGGATAGAGCGGATTGATAAAAGTGCTTATTTTAAGGGCGATGTTAGTTATCTTTTGTGGAATTACGTGACGTAAAGTGTGACATCAGGCATTTACGGAGTCTCCTTTAATAGTAAAGATGTCATTTTTTCTGATGCTACCAACACCTTGCTTAATGCTACCCAACACTGCGCCACCAATCTCGGCTCTGGGCCGATGTCACGTGTTTGACACTAACCAGGGTAAGGCCCATTCACCATCCAAATCGGCCTGATCGGCCCCGTGAAATGCCCAAAGCACCAAGATAGCGAAATGTTTTGCGGCCGGTGAAATGCCCAAACCGGACCCCCGTCGCTAGGTCGGTCGCCTCTCAGTCCCCTTCCGCGTTGCGCCCTCGGGGTCTGGAGCGGCCTCACCACCCCGCTCTCCACGCCACCGCCAGTCCACCACCGAAGAAGCTGCGCAATGGCGGCCTCCGACGACCAGGAGGGAGGCGCCCCCGCAGCGGGCGGAGCGGCGCGGGACGACGCGCCTGGGCCGCTGCAGGAACTGGCGGCGGCGGGCGAGCAAACCGCCTCCGATCACGCTACAGTGCCCCCCGACGCTTCGGAAGATGAAGCAGAAGGCGAAGCGGGGGCGGAAGGCGTGCCCGAGCCGCTGCGAGGACTGGAGGCCGCGGGAGAGCAAGCCGCCTCCGATCACGCTCCGGTGTCGCCCGCCGCTTCCGAAGAAGAAGAAGGCGCCCGCGGAGCAGTTGAAGCGGGGCAGGACGACGCGCCCGAGCCGGAGGACGAACAGGAGGTGGCAGATGGAGGGCGGGCAGAGGACGGCGACGCCACGGAGCAGGATGAGGATGAGGAGGGGGAGGGGAAAGAGGACGGAGAGGAAGACGGCGAGCAGGATGCCCCGACACATCTCCCGTTCGCGCCGACTGATGAAGAGGTATATGGCTTCGCCTCCCACCTCCCTCTCCATCTCGCGTTCCGCTGCAGTGCGACGAGGGATTTCGTGTTGCTTGTGTGGTTTTCGTTTCCCTCTCTCTCACGAGCATTCTGTCGAGCAGTTGGTGCCCGCTTTGAGGATGACGGCCATGCTGTGTTGTTAGGAAGACCTATGCGTTCTGTACCTCAGGGTGACGAAGCGAAGATAGCCCTACTGATACTGCCATACTGTGCTCGATTGCCATGCTGAATGTTAGGTTGAATTTCTTGCCATTTATGGGATGGAGCGTGAATTTGTGGGGAACGTCAACTTGCATCTCGTTTACACTTCTGCAAATTGGTCATGCAATTTCCGTTCACCGTTGATTTCTATTGTTTGCATGCTCAAATCTGCCGTAAGCAACTGCTTACTGTGCATATGACACTTTAGTGTACATAGTTTTAACAGTTGGAGTTTAGTTACCTTTAGCAACTACTTACTGTGAATATGAAACTTGAATGTAGTACATTGTTTTTACAATTGGAGTTTAGTTACCTTGTCATCAAGATTTCCATTTAACTACCTTGTCATAAAGACATAAATAGTTGCCGAAAATGCTCCCTTGGAATTATAGTAATATTGTGCTGTTTTAATGTTCAATCTTCTGGTTGTAATTATCTGCAGTTACTTGATGACACAACCACAGTTGATCCAAGCTATGCTATCTCTCTTATACGGAAGCTAATACCTAAGGGGTCCAATCTGGAGAAAGAGTTCAGGTGAGTGGTACTTCCAGACTTTCCATCATTAAGTTTGTTTAGCAAAGAAGATTGTTGTTAGAAACGACCTAGTTTTCCTAATAATGTCTACCTTGTGCAAAAAGTGACAAACAGAGTGCCAATTCTGATGATGGGGAATCATCGCAACCTGATATCAAGGATCCTTCTGAAAAAAGTGACAAGCAGAGTGCCAATTCTGATGATGGGGAATCAGCGCAACCTAATAACAAGTATCCCTCTGAAAACGGTGACAAGCAGGGTTTTCCAGAAGAAAGGAGGGTCAGTTCTAATGGTGGGGAATCAACACTACCTGAGTATAAGGATCAGTGGGAAGAGTCTGGGTGCATTCTATGGGACCTTGCGGCTAGTAAACCTCAAGCAGAACTTATGGTACTTATCTGGATCATTCTTATATAATGATGCATTTCTTCTATATGTTCTTCATAACAGAAGGGGATTGTTTTGCTATATGAAACTTCTTTATTGTTTGTCAGATTTTTACTGAACAAGATTACCACGCAACAACATGATCTGTGAGAGATTTTGATTGTGTTATTCTATTTATACTGGCTTTAGAAAACCCTGTTTTTAATATGATGTGGTGGGTTGTTAGATCAGTTAGGAGAAGTACATAAGCAAAAGAGGAAGGTTTTATCTGTGATTTTCTCAGGCTTCTCTTACTTTTGTAGTTCTTTTGTACTTTTGACTTACTGCACTGAAAGAAAATGGATAAAGGGGGGATATGTTCTCTCTTGCCCTGAATTTTAGTTCTGTAAAATTTTATTCTATAAAATTTATTAGTATAATTTATGAGCCATATAAATTAATGGTGGTGATAACTGCTTGTAAGTTGAATGTGGATGCTTATGTCATCATAATATGCTAATATCAGCAAGCATTTTAAATGAAAAAATGACTCCATTCAGTAAATGTAAAGTACGTCTGCCAATTGATCTAACAGCAAGTCAAAGGTACAAAATAATGCTGAGATAATCACAGACTCACAGTTTTGCAGATTCCTTCATAAGTGTGCATCTTCGATGCTAATAGCACATATATTTTAACTCTTGCAGATCGATAACACCATACTTGAAGTGCTTTTGGAAAACATTCGAGTGACAGATTCTTCTCGGGTGAAGGTAAAGTGGATTTCTTCCTCTGCTGCCTCCATTCTTTTTGCTAAGCATGTCTTAATATATCTTGTTTCTTTGATTTTTCGGTCCATCCAGGAAATTTGTCTTGGAATCATGGGAAACTTGGCTTGTCATGAATCTCTAGTTGATGCAATCTGTTTGGAAAAAGGTTTAATTTCAACTGTTGTGGACCAATTGTTTCTAGAAGATGTCAAATGTGTTTCTGAAACATTCAGGTTGGATATGTTTGAGACTACTTCTATTTTATTTGCTGGACCAGAGCATCCTTAGAACTAATTTCTTCATTGTTTCTTTATTGGCTCCTTCGACATTCTGTCTATTATTCTAGAATTGCGTGCTATTTTTATCTCATGAGATTAAACTCTTGTCATGTGAAATAGATCTGGCAGTCCAGCTCAGCAGACGCATCATTGCCATGATAATATTATTCATGTTGCTCTTGATTGTGCATTGTGCGAATGCCCATACACAAAACTATGCATGCTTACAACAAATGTTTTGTACTTACGTGCATACATAAATTTGCACATTCTCATCTTATCACCAGTTGCTGAACTGCAGATGAAATTTCTTGAACATGCTGCCCTTTTGCAAAAATATAGCCATTTTAACTTTTTTAGAAGGTTGGTTTGATAATACTTTGGGGGATAAGAGCGAAGTAAGTTTATATTTCTTTATTGTAAAGAACTTATTTTTATAGTTGATGGTCAAAACTTGGCGAAGCTGCTTTCGAACTGTTCAGACTTGCAGACAATGAGAACTGAGCAGTTATGTCTGTGCTTATCTGGCTGGTTGTTTTGCGCCTCCTTTGTTTTTCTCATCCATCTGCGCTGTTGGTTTTTGCTTAAATTCGGCTTGTCTTGGTTGTAAAAATGTTCTTAGCATGACAAGATAGTTGGCATGAGTTTGTTGCAAAAAACTGTCACTAGTCGATCCTCACATAGTTTTTCTTAAGACAGGTTGTTGGCTGCCATTCTTCGGAGCAATACATCTGTTTCTTGGGCTGACGCTCTTTTACCTGATGAGATTCTTTCACGTATTCTGTGGATACTTGGGAAGACAGATAATTCAACATTAATTGAGAAGGTATTTTACTGATTTTGTATATCCAATCTACTTGTGACTAATCCATCAAATTGGCCCTTACAAGTTTAGTGACCTCTGTTCTGTTAAACTTGAATTTCGACATATGCGGACACACTGTGTTTGTTTTGTTCTTTTAACTTAAATTTTGACATATAGCTAGGATGTGCTCCTTTTGCGAGATTTTGTGTACCGAAAATTGATTTAGTATTTCTTTTAGCTCATTGTTTTATACGAGATTGTTAGGTTATGTGTCTCTCCTGATTAGTTCTCTTATCAATTTACCATATCATGATATGGGTTTCAAGAAGATCGTCATCTAATACTTTATATTGACTATTTCGTCATCCCCAACACTTGTCAGTTGTAACAGTCTAGTCTTATTCATTGCTAGTCCAAATTATCTAACAATGGTAGAATTATCCTTTGGTCAGTATTAGTTCCTATTTTTGTTCCATGGAAATTGTGAATTACTTGGTTCTCATCTGTGGAAATTCTTCTCTTAGGAGAATCTCTGAAGTTTCTGCAATTTTATCAAATTTTAGCTGTAGAGATCTTATGGTCTTTGGTACAGTATTTACTACCTCCGTTCCTAAATATAAGATGTTTACTTTTTAAGCTTTTTTTAGATTCGGTTTATCTAGACACATTTTACTGTATTGATACACTCATTTTGGTCCATACGTAGTCTAAATGGCAATTTTCTAAAACATCTTATATTTAGGAAAGGAGGGAGTATTTTCTTAGAATAACTTCTATAGTATTTGAGGAAACCTTTATTTTCATATATTCTTACTGTGAGAATGTTGTTATCTCTTATTATAGTATGGTTCGTTTGCAATTATAAGCCCACCCAAACTATCACAATTGTATTCATCTTATTGTAATATGGGCCAGCTGAAGTTTGCATCCCTTTCTATTTGCATATGTTCAACTCTTTGGTTATTTCTTATGTAAATTTCTGGGTGCAGATCATTGACTTCCTATCAACTGTCATTGATAACCAAGATTTGATTGCTATGCTTATCCAGCCCTTGCTTAAAGCGGGTTTAGCTGACCATGCTATTGGTTTGCTAACAAATGAGAGTGAAAAATCACAGGAACAGAAGGTAGACAGGTATGGTGAATACATGAATTGAACTAACTTGAAATTCAGCTAGATTTTCATTTCATGAAGTTATCTGTTACATATATCGAACTATTCTTGTTCAAGGTTTTCTTAAGCTTTCCCCATGTATATGGTAAATTTTCTGCAAAGAATTAAGAACGGTCAACCGTCATATCTAATAAAGCTCATCAACCTCTGCACATTTGGTTTTGTAATCTGTTTAAGTACGACCTCTTTGATTCACAGGATTCTGAAATGCAGCAATAGGAAAAGGTAGGATCGCAATGTCATGCCATCTTGAACTGTATAGGATTGAATCATCACGAAAGATTGTTTGATGGCACCATTGGAAAGTCCGAAAATTTTCTGTGAAATCTAGTTCAGAGAAATCCCTAGAAATAACATGGACAATTCTTCTAAGGGCTTGTTTGGATAGGAGGTATTTTTCTGAAGTTCTATGGTATTCAAATATGAGCAAAAGCCAAGGGCCCAAAACAAATTACCTTTGTCCAAACAACCCTAAAGGATTTGAATCCTCGAAAGTCCCTTTTAAATTCCATTATTTCAAATAGAACCTTATATTTCATAGAACATTAGTTATATTATCTGTCTTCTAGTGCAAAGTTTAGGTCCTTCACAGTCTTCTGAGATGTGGCATTTGATGTTTTCCACTCTGGGCATTATGTAGTTTTATATTCCTGCTTCTTAGTTTTGTTCGTATTTATTAGGGTTGTAGCTGCATTTCTATGTTACTGCCATAACCCTTCTCAGTTTTTTTTTAATTAACAACCTGTGACATGAATGCAATTATCTTACCTTTTTCTCAACACATTTCAGGCCTGGTCTTCTTGATATGATCCTTCAGTTCATGGAAGAATTATCAGCCATACACAGCGTTTCAGAAGTGATGTCGTCGAGTGACCGGCTGATTAAAGTGCTAGTTAGCATGATCAAGTCACCTGATAAACATGAGGTGAGCATGGTGCTACCAACATATATTTGATCATCAGCCTATCTCATTTAACTGTCACAAATTCTGGTTTGAAATATTTTGGATGAAATGCATGGTGTTGCTCTCTCCTTGGTATTGAATTGTTTCAGTTTTGTTAACTCATAACTTTTAAGAAACATGCAGTTCTGGATTTTATATTGTCAGTAATATTGTGGTTTTTTATTTTGAAAATTTGAAGAAATACCCCTTGCCTGTTCACTTTGTACATTTGGCAAGCTTAACCTTGCACTAATGCTTGCGAGTCCTACATAACCTAATCAGTGACCTAGGATTTTTTTACCTGAAAGTTCTGAAGATTTATACTTCCTCTGTCCCAAAATATAAGATGTTTTCGTAGGCTATTTTGGGACGGAGGTAGTATGTAGTAATGCAAGTCAAGCATGTTAAATTTATTCTTATTTACAAACTCTTATTCAGGTTGCAAGCTATTGCGCTTCGGTGGTGATCGTAATATCAAATATTTTGACAGATGGAAAGCATCTGGTGCCTATGCTATCCCATGGTAGGCAATTTTTTGTTAGTAAACTACCAAATTTTCTAAGCAACTAATATTTGCTAAGCAGTCCATTGTATGACTTGAAATCATGTTTCTTATTAGTGCTATTACAGTGATCAGGTCTGTCAATTGTTTCAGATTTACCCTTCCTGGAGGGCCTATTTGACATTCTTCCAGTGGTCCCTGATGATGATCAAGCTCGATTTGCACTTTGGTGTACCTTACCACGTATCCTGACACAAGCACAGGAAACTGAGATGAACTCCTCATCCCTCGACCAGTTTGCGTCTCTCTTCTTAGGCAAGTTCACTCTCATCAAAGATGACCTCGAGAGTCATGTGGTTGATGAAGAGAACTTATCATCTGAGGACTCTATTGTGATGGAATGGACATCCAAATGTGTATCCTTCTGAAACAATATAATTTGGTATCATAATGTCCTTCATGGAGATCTAGATCTTAATCTATATTTACAAATTAAACAACCATCAAACATGTTGCAATGCATATTGGCAGCACTATCGCATTGTTTTTCCTATGCTACAACATATTTGTAACAGCTCAGGGTGATCTCCTTTGTCATGGAGAGATGGATCGAGGAGAAGTCTTCGCAGAGCGGACAAGATGATCCACTGACTGGAAACTCTATTGACAGTGCTCGGGAGGTGCTGAGTTACTGCCAGAAGACGCTCCACTAACTGGAAACTCCACTTACAATCTTGCTGCAGTTTGTAACAAACACTGCTGACCTGAGATTGCGATATGTGGCTGCTGGATTTTGGAACTAGAAGGTCTGTTCTACCTACTGTCGCTGTAGATAACAGCGATGCTGTAAAGAAAATCATCGAATGGAGAATTAACTAGGGGCATGGGTGGGATACCATTTGGGGGGGGGGGGGGGGGGGGGGGGGGGGGGAGTCCGATTGCCAAATTTTGGTAAATTGCAAGAATTTACCTTTCTTCTGTCATCTGAATTTGATATGTACGCAATACGTGCACACAGTCATTGTTAAAATCGGTACATTTGAATTACCTTTCTTCTCCAGAGGCTTTCATCCATTTTGCATGCCATACCATACATCTATTCGCTGCCAAACAGGAGTTGACTCCTTGAACTTGATAGGCCTGTGCTGATGGTTTATTGCATTTAGTGGCCAGGCCTTTGTGCTGATAACGTTTTGTTATGGTTCGGCAAAACGGAGATATGAACCCTCTGAACCAGGCCTTCAACCCGCTCGCTCTATCTTTCATTTTGTTAGTGATCTCTTGTTCCAGTTTTTCGAGTAGGGGTTTCTGGCTTCTGAGCTCTTGTGCTCCCTTTACTTTAAAATTTTCACCTTTCATTTTGCCTCTGTTCGCTCCTAGGCAGCGCATATCAATATATCATCCCGTCAGAAAGCAAGCTTTGTCGTCTCACCAGCAACCCGAGCAAGAAGAAATTATACATGTCAAATAACATCAATGTATTGTGATGTGGATTTCCTGGAATACCTAAAAGCCAGTTCACGGAAGCCATGGTCCAGGACAAGCCTTGTCAGCAAAGAATATAAAAATGCGGTGGTGTTTGAATTCCTTCATCAAAAGAATTAACCATATTAAGTATATTTAGCTTTGGAAATATTACTTCTTTTTCTTTACTTGTATCAAAAAGAATCCAAGGAACCTGCCAATTGCCAAATGGCTACTCATTTCATTTTTTTCGAGTCTTCCATTTCATAGAATACCGGTCCAGAAATATTAGGCCTGGTCCAGAAATATTGCTTCTGCCAGCCCTCAACTGCCATTTTTAGACCCGCAAGGAAAATGGAGGGACGCGCTCGCGGCGGCGGCGCCGCCCCCCGGACCGCCATGGACTACACGCTCGCGGCGCTGAAGCTCTTCGGTTCCCAGCTCTCGGGCTCCACGACGGCTCCCTCCTCCGAGGGATCCTCTCCCGCGCAGATGCTCTTCGGCATCCGCTTCCAGCGCGCCTGGATCCAGGTCCCAGTTTCCCGACCCCGCCTCTTCCTTCCATTCCGTTCCCCATTCCTTCCCGGAGCCCTGACGACTTGCAGTGGCAGGCAGGGCGTGATCGTGGACGCAGACTACAGCATGGGCGACGGGACCCTGTTTCTGGATGACGGCTCCTCCGTCACCGAGCTCATGCTCAAAGCCGACGACGCCAAGGGCCAGCCCTGGCGGCCAGGTTCTCACCAGTCCTGTATTCTCTCTGTTTATTATGGTCTTGCCCTTGCTGTTGATCAGTGATATCAGTCAGTTCTTTTCATGATTTCTTTACACTACTTGATGGCCATGTTTTATGTTGCAGGGATGTACGTGTTGATAATTGGGGCATATGTTGCAGCGGAGGGCGATCTGCCCATGGTCAAGGTTCCATCTCCCCCCTCACTCTCCCTGTGCATCCTTGCCTGCTGACATGTGTAATTTTCATCCTACACTGATAATTTGGGAATCTCTGTTGGTGCTTTCTATATTGTTTGATGCAAAGTTCAGTTTTGGAGTCATATGAACTTGAGCGAACACCTAGAGTTTCAGGCTGTCTGGCCAGTGGTTACACATATGGAAAAGAAAAAATAGTAGTGCATGTGCGGTGTTCAAGTAGTACTCCTGATTTTAGGCTCGATATCCTCGAAATTGAAGTAGTTTTTCATTGATAAAGTGTGCCAATCCTAGATTTATTGATTTTTTTTGTTAAATCAGCGCTGTAATGCCATTGTGCTTGTTATTCTCTAGTATCTTTGTATCTTATTGTTCAAGTAGTACTCCTGTTTGGATCCCATTTTTTGTTTGACTCTCTTTCGTTAGATTCTCCAGTATCTCCTCCGGTCTGATTTGATTGTCGCGGAAACTCTACTACGCTAGTACAAAGTACAATAGAGTTAGCGACAATAATTACCGACCGGAGGGAGTAGTATCTTATTCCCCAAACTCTGTTCAGTTTCTATTCAATATTTCAAATAGCACTCACCATGACTTATGCATGCAAAACAACTAGACTATTGCCCGGATACGCGGATACGGACTTTATCACATGAAGACTTTATATCTTGCATCAATATGTATGCTGTCGTCTCTGCATCGACATCACTTTAACATCTTTTGTGAACTTGATCGTTGCAGGTACACAAGATAGTCGACCTCTCCGCGCAGCCCAACCGTGAAGCGATGTGGTATATGGAAGTAGCCGAGGCGTACGACTTCTTCTATGCGAAAGCTGGCTCCCCGTCATGAGCACCTGCTCCTTGGTCGTCCCGATGCTTTGGTTCAGTTTACCCTATGCATCCTTAACCATGTAACCTTGCTGCATTGTTTCTGTGCCCGCCTTTGCTTCCTTACTCCTAACTCCTAGCTGCATGCTCGTATACTCTCTTCTTTTGGTAATTGAATACCATGGATTCTTCAATAGCTCCCTACCAAATCCGTAACAAACTCAAGGGTTGTCGCTATATGAAAGCAGTGGAGCTCCATCTTTGCCAAATGCAGGAATGTGTGGGTGGATGGTGCAATTATTTGTGGACGTTCATAGGAATATTTGATTTCTGGCGTCCTCATCTGTTTGTCGGCGCGACGTCCTTCCATTATTGTCCCAGAGCATCTTCATCCGTTCTTCAAACTTTTATGCTACACGAATTGCACCTTCTGTTCAAATCTACTTCCACTTTCAACTTGTTCAGATTAAAGGTTAAAGCTTTAGCTATTGACCTAGCAAATTTTGAAAATTCGTCGTTTATAAGCTTTGAACAGAAAGATAGAGCTTAAGCTATGGGTTGTCGGAGATTAAAAGCCACGCATAACCTGGAGAGTGCACGCACTGTTTAAACTTGAAACTTGCGCAGTTTCCTTTTAGGGCCCGCTTGGATCACAGTTTAATTTTCCTGACCCGGAAGAGTTACGGGCCAGTTTTACTGTGCACATGAAACCAGCCGGATTTTAAACGGACCTCCACCGGTCCGTAATATTTACGCATGGGCGAGGGAAGCGGAGGGAAGAAAACCAGCGACGGAAAATACGGAGCGGGAAGAAAAACAGCGAACCAAGCGCCGATCTCGGGAGCAGTTACGACCTCCGAATTTTACGCCGGTATTGACTAAAAAACGCTAATCCAAACGGGGCCTTAGTATTTTTTTCCGGCTCCTCTCTTTCTTATCTCTTCATAGGGCATAGCTAGCCATCTCTTTCTCATCCTTACCTGTGCGGAACAAAAGGAAAATTACCACAAGACAATGAACATCACTAGAAAAAACATAACAAAATTAACAGAAATATAGCCCAAGGAAGTGCCCTTGGAGCAAGAATTATTAGCAGAAGATATATAGTGCTCATGGGTAACCTCATGAAATATTTGAAGGTTTCATCGCATGAAAATTACAGATAGACAATTTAATAAAGGAAAAATGGTAAAGAACTACGAATCCAAATACAGAAAAGCATAAACGTTGGAAAAGAATATCAAATTTTGGCACAAAAAATTTAGAAGTGCCCGTGAAAGTATTCAGAAGCTATCTGTTAGATACACGATCAGTAGGCCAGTGAGTCAAAAGTGAATGTAAAATGAAGTTCACACTGGCTAGAAACATTTGGAGGAAAATAAAACTTAATAAGAGAAAAGACAAGGGAAAATGATGGTAGAAGGAAGAAAGACATAGACAACTAGACGTGCAGCCACTAGTAGAAAATAGGGCTTTGGTTTTGACCATTTGTCCCGGATAAATAAAGAACCGCGACTAAAGGGGTCATTTGTCCCGGTTCCATCGGCCGGGGAACCGGGACCAAAGGTCACCCTTTGGTCCCGGTTCGTGGCTGGAACCGGGACCAAAGGTCTTCCCTGCATATATCATCTTCCACCCGAGGCCACCACCATTTTGAGCTCGAGTTCATCACTCATTTCTCCTCCATTTCCTCTCCCTCACTCAAGTTAATCCCCATTTTTTGCACCACTTGTGAGGATTGAAGGCACCCCATCTATTCAAGGGTTAGCAACATCATCCTTTCCTCCGAAGTTGCAACTTTAGCTCATTTCATTGCTAGTTTAGCTCATTTCATTTTTGTAGTGCTAGCTAGGTGTTTGATGAAATGCCTAAGTTAGAGAGTTTATTTTTTATATGCATTTTGAGCTCAAATTAATTTATTATTTGTGGATTTTAGTGTCGTCCCATCCTCACCGCCGTCGATAGCCCGCGTCGTCCCGTCACCGGCACCACCTCGGTGAGCCTTTTTTCTTTATCTTTTATTTTAAGAAAAATTACTTGTATGATTTAAAAGCATATTTATTTCTTGTATAATTTTCTTATGTTTTTTATATGTATAGTGTCATGGTTTTGATATCTGCCCCCGTCGGCCCTCGTCCGGTCTATGATTCGGATGTGGTATATTTTCATAACTATTTGTTTCATTTCGTGTTTATAACAACTATACCTACCAACTTGACATAGACACTTTTATCTAGGAGGTAGTTGAACCGGAAATTCCAACCGACCCTATTGTCGAGTTTTTTGTAAAAGAAAACAATGATTTGAAATCAAAATTGAAAAGAAGTGAAGATCTTCGTCTCCAATGCCTAGAAGAGAAGATGAAATTGGAGTTCAAGCTTGCCGACATCATCGATGAACACGAGTTCAAGCTTGCCGATGTCGTCGATGCTCACGAGATCAAGATGGATGCAATGCGCTTAAAGATTAGAAAATATGCCATTAGTCAAGAGGCTTGGTATCATTATGTTGTTGGTTCAGTAATTACCTTAGTTGCGATTTTGATCGCATTTGGTGTTGGATTTAAATTCTTTAGATAGTTGTATGTTAGTTTCAATTAATGTATGTTATATGAGGACTATGCATTACAATTACTTTACTTTGGTTTTAATGTGATGAACTTGTATTAATTAATTTGGTCACTATTATATATTCATGATGTAGTGCAATAGTTTTTGATATATTTATATAATGCAGATGAGCCGGCAATGGATGTACAGTGACCGACGATGTCCCGACTATATTAATGGCATGCCGTCGAATGGTTTTATTGATGGGGTCGCAGCATGGAAAACAAAAATTTTCTACGCGGCAAAGCGGAATAAACCCCAAGGATCTAGATCTACGAGATGAAGATAGCGAAGATGAGATCCAATCTCTTACCCTCGAAGATCAACAAACGTGTTTTGTCGGTGCAGGGGTTGGCTAGTCGATCCCCGCAACCAGACTCGTCTAGTCGCGAGGAGATGTATTATCCTCGAGATCCAATCCGGTGAAGTGCGGCAACGGGCAGCACCTCCGCGGCGTCCACACGTACAGCTCGATGAAGACGTCGACTCCTTGATCCCGCAAGCGAGACGACGTGGCCTTGATGATCTTAGCAGCACGACGGTAGTGCCGGGTGACGATGACGATCTCCGCGAGCAGGGCTTCGCCAAGCCAAGCAAGAGGAGAGGGAGAGGACAAGGCAGCGCAGCAGCCCTAGGGCAAGGGGTGGTGCGGCTAGGTGTGGTGGTGAGGCGGCGGCAGCCCTCCGGGAGAGGAGAGGTGCGGCTAGGGTAGATGGGAGAGAGGGGGGTGCGGCAGCCTCCAAGGTTTGTGGTGCGCCTCCCCCCTCCCCTCCTTTATATAGGTGGCGGCTAGGTCAAGGGGAGGGGGCCGGCCGGCCCCTCCTTGCTTGCCCCCCAAGTTGGAGTCCAACAAGGACTCCTTCTTGGGCCCTTTCCTAAAGGGGTGGGAGCCCACCTCCTAGTCCAACTAGGAGTGGGACTCCCCTCCTAGTCATGCCGCACCAGCCCATGTGGGCTTAGGTGGTGCGCCCCACCAAGGTGGTGGCTGCACCCCTTTGCACCATGTGGGCCCCATACAAATTATGGTCCCACTTCTAGACCCTTCTAGAACACTCCGGAACCTTCCGGTACCCTTTAAATAATTTCCGGAACTTTTCCGAAACCTCCGGAAACCACTTTCCATATATGAATCTTATTCTCCGGACTCCTCCGGAACTCCTCGTGATGTCCAGGATCCCATCCGAGACTCCGAATCACCATTCGTTCACGTCATCATTTAATTCATCGCAAAACCTAATTTCATCGGAACGTTAAGTGTGTGACCCTACGGGTTCGAGAATGCATAGACATGATCATATCAATAATTAATAGCGGGACCGGGATGTCCATATTAATTCCTATACACTCAACGAAAACCTTTTCTCGATTGAACCACGATGCCGGAGATTCAATTAATCTCATATACGATTCCCTTTGTCTCACGATATTTTACTTGCCCGAGATATAATCGTTGACATCCCCATGTCTAGTTTAATCTCGTTACCGGCAAGTTCTCTTTACTCGTCCATAATATAGGATCCCGGTGATTACAACTTAATCACATGTCTGCAGACTCTTGATGCTATATTACCGAGAAGGCCTGGAGATATCTTCTCCGTCACATGGAGGGACAAATTCCACTCTCGATTCATATCACCCAACAACCCACCATCGGAGATACCTGAAAGCCACCTTTATAATCACCCAGTTACGAAGTGACGTTTGATGTCCACAAAGTATTCCTCCGGTGAACGGGAGTGATATAATCTCATGGTCTAAGGAAACTATATTTGGCATATTAAAAGTGTTGACAACAAAACTTTTGTGACACGATTAATTGCAACTCTTTATTTGGGTCATGTCCATCACACCATTACTCCTAATGATATGACTCCGTTATCAAGTGACTATAACAAGTCCATAGTTAGGAAACTCTAACTATCTCTTGATCAACGAACTAGTCCTGTAGAGGCTCACTAGGGACTCCGGGTGTTTATATTCCACACATGTATTATGTTTCCATTTAATACAATTATAGCATGGATAATAAACTATTATCATAAACTTGAATATGCTTAATAAACCATTTTATTATTGCCTCTAGGGCATATTCCCAACAGTCTCCCACTTGCACTAGAGTCAATAATCTAGTTTACATTTCCGCGATCCAACACCCATGGAGTCTCACTCATGAAGTCTCAGTGCTGATCATGTTTGCTTGTGGAAGAGGTTCCGTCCGTACTCTGTACCTTTACAGTTCTTTATGTCCTTTGCAAAATTGTAACTGTCACCTAAATTGACATTACTTTATCATCACATGATAAACTTCTTATCATCCCATGATAAAACCATTATCATATAATGTATATAATATGTTTGGTTATAGAGTGAGATACTCATATCCTTTCATGCCTATATGTATGTTCAGTCAAAAAGGACTTTCCCACAACATATGCATCTGGAACTCACTCAATCTTGAAACAACTTTCTCAAACCAAAATATTATATCTTATTTCAATCCTTGAATTAACCATATACTCCTATATGTTGTAGACTTAACAAATCAACAGTGAACCTTGTCACTTTGACATTTCCGATCATGCTTTCGCTGTGCTACTCTGCTATTAAGAGATCCCTAATTTAGTCTGGCTTTATGACTTCAACCAAGCCCACCATTTTCTAAATTTATCTCAATCTCATGAAAAATGACTCCTCATTCAACATGTTCTTACAATTAAGAACTTGGGTCACATATCGTCATATACAAACATATGGTTCTTATATGTTGAGATCTATGAACAATTCATATTGAATTCCAACATATCCTCCAACCATCAATTTTGTACTGAGTTCTCTAACTCAATGCTTCACCTATATATCACAATGAGATGAACCATTCTTCTCTTGTTTCATTTTGAACTCCTTCAAAAATATTTAGGTTAGACATCTGACTTTAATGTTTATCAAACTTATCTATCCACCATAGATACATTCATCTACATGAATATTTGACGTTCAAACTAACTTCATAAGTTATGCAATGGTTCATGACAACATTTACAACATTTATGAAATCTCCATTTCATTCAAACACTATGTTGTAAACTCCCACTCAAATATACCTCATACACATATTAAATTGTGAAAACACAGTGGCTCCCACTCAGAAAAATGTTATCTTTATATTTGACCATGATTAACTAGCTCCCACTCAAACATATGTCACCACATATTTGATTATGGAAATTAATTTCTGCTCTAACTTAATATATGTCACCACATATCTTAATTAGATCTCACTCAGTTTCTTATGCACTTTCTCGACACTTTGGACTCCTCCAAAACTCTTAACTCTTAAGATTCGAGAACTCATATACGAAACACCAGCACTTTGCTAGCTCTAAGTTTTATTTATTCCACGCAAACTCTTTTGCCAAAACAAATATGTGAAACATTCTTTTCACAAAATCAAGTAACAATTACTTTATGATTTAAACTTAAAGTAGAATGACTCTTAGTCACTTTCGTATTTAAAGTTTCTATTTCTTCTTTTGTAGTTTTGTAGGTGTGTCTTGTTTCTCAAACATGACAAGCAAATCATGAATATTATTTTGCAACTTTTGACAAAATTCATATTCTTGAAACCTACATCTCTTTAGACAAGCTAAACCATGATTCAATGATCACCATCATCAAAAACTTTTTATGTGTCAAGTTTTAACCAACATAGCACTTTACATATGTGCCACTTGATACATAAACATGCAAGGTTTAATCTTTCTAAACTCATTCCAACAATTCTTTTATCCATGAAACCATTTCACGATAAATCCACTAAAACACATAACACAACCAAACACATTGGTTTGTTCCTTTTAGTCTCACATTGTGGAATCTCTATTCATAATCTCATATGAACATTCTACAAAACTTTATTTGCTTTGGCTTTTAATTATCTCATAATTATTGAAACCACTATTTCACATAACTCATATGCGAAATGCAAATCATTAAATAGATCCTTTATTTAAAACAGAGAGTGTTATCAAAATAAATCTAAATGATACTAATGAAACCTTAAAACCAAGAACCCTTTGTTTATGACCACATGATATCAAATATAATGTGACTACAATACTTTAGGTTTATCAAAACATCTTTTGAATAATCTCTAAACATTGTAATTTGTGATAACACTTGTCACAAGTCACCATACTAAACAATAACTCAAATATTTTGTCTCTTTTGATCAAATCGAAAGGACTCAATTATCTTGTTAACTTAATATCCTTTACTTCCAAAATCTCATCATGACATGAATAAATACTCCTATTTACTCATCCATGATAAAACAATGATGTCTTTTATTTACTGAAAAATACAACCAACACTTGTGTTTATTTTCAGCAACTCATGGCATTTTCAGAAAATGGCATTTTTAATCACACTACTTAGTGATGCGCATCAACATGCTCTTCAGCACTAATAGTACAATTAAAACAATTCTCATCATTAAGTATTGGATATTTTAGTATGTCTTTATTTTTATAAGTGTTTAACTAATTATCGTTTAAATCTAGCAAAGGACAATAATCTCATAATCGAAACGTGATCTCCAAAAAGAATTACTCATGAAAATAGAACAACCATTTGTCTTTAACATGAATGACCGTCTCACAAAACGAGACACACTAATTTAAGATCACACTTAATTCGATTACAAAACTCATTCAAATCCTCTAATTTAAAACGATAAATGTAGAAGTAGAACATCGCCAGCATCAACTCCTTGATTGCCATCTTCCCGCGAAATCCACTCAGTCCCTCCATGCACTTCTCAAACGGCAGGCCCTGTTTTCATAAAACAGCACAAGTATCAAATACTTAGCTCACCATAAGTGTAAATGGGACATTTAAACATTTATAACTAGTATATCAAAATATACCTTCTGCGTTGACTACCTCTCCTGCTATGGGTTCCACTTTAACTTGACTCAGCTGGGAAATGAACTCACAGAAAGTGATCGAATCCCTTCCCATGACATAGTTCTTCACATAATCCTTATAGCTGGGGGGAAGCGAACGCAGCACCCCATCTATTGCCATCTCGTCAGTTATTTCATGGTTCCAAACATCCACCATAGTATAATACAGCCGGTGCATCTTACTTAGGTGCTGTTCCAAGCAAGTGTTTTCTTCCATCTTAGTTGAAAGAAATTCATCCAGGCATTCAAACCTTGCAACTCTAACTTGTGCTATGAACCTTTGTTTTAGCTCATCGACAATCTCCATTGCGCTCAAGTTTCCAAATTGCCTACCAAGGTTAGAATCCATGAAGGTGCATATCAGCCACTCGACTCTCAAGTAGGTGGTCTTTTGATCGTACCACTCCATATACCCTTCGTAGTCAACAGTAACATCAGGGCGCTTTTCTAAAGCTTCATCTATCACGTAGAGCTCATCATTGGCGAAAAGGGCTTCTCTCAGACGCATATACCACTCAGCAAAGTTTGACCCATCGAGACGCAGCTCCTCAGCTAGAAACATACTACTGTAGTCTCCCATGATCTACAAGGATTTTGCAAAGACATCTTTAGGACACTTGTTTATGATAATTTTAGTTCAATTTAATCAAATTAACGAACTCCCACTAAACTCAACATCTCTCCGGTTGATTTAATGACACACGATCCAAATCCACTACACCACCACCGATCATCACGTGAGATGATGTAGTTTCAATGGTGAACAACTCAGTGTTGATCATATCATTCATATGACTCGTGTTTAACCTTTCGGTTCCGTGTTCCCGAGGCCATGTCTGTACATGCTAGGCTCGTCAAGACAACCGTAGTATTTCCGCATGTGCAAACTGGCTTGCACCCGTTGTATGTGAACGTTGAATCTATCACACCCGATCATCACGTGATGCTTCGAAACGACGAACTTTCGCAACGGCGCATACTAGGGGAGAACACTTAATTATCTTGATATTGACATGAGAGATCACCTTATCATGCTACCGTCGCGATCATATCTAAGCATAACAATAAGGTGCATAAAAGGGATTAACATCACATGCAATTCATAATTGTGATATGATATGGCCTTTCTTCATATGCTCTTAGATCTCCATCTTCAAAGCACCGGCAAGATCTCCATCTCCGGCATGATCTCCATCATCTTGGCGCCATCACCATGGTTGTCCACCAACTATTGCAACTACAACTAATGCTACTCTTAGCAATAAAGCAAAGCAATTACATGGTGATTCATTGACACGCAGGTCACATAAAATAATAGACAACCATATGGCTCCTGCCGGTTGCCGTACTCGTCGACATGCAAGTCGCGAAACATTACAAACATGATCATTGCATACATTATCACAAATCACATTGGCCATATCACATCACTTGACCCCCTCTGCAAAAACAAGTTAGACGCCTCTACTTTGTTTATGCAAATTTTACGTGGCTTGGGTCAACGAGTTAGAACCGTTCTAATCTACGCAAAAACCACAACGGTGATATAATAGTTGCTTATTTACTCATCCTTTTGAAAGGCCTTCCATTGAAAATTGCATCCTCACTAAAGCAAGAGAAACAGACACCCGCCAGCCACTTATGCAAAACAAGTTGCATGTCAGTCGTGGAACCGGTCTCTCGTGCGTGGACGAGTAAGGTTGGTCCGGGCCGCTTCAATCTCACAATACCGCAAAGATGCAAAGTGCACGCGAGAAGGTAGCAACATAAAATATCAACGCCCACAACTCCTTGTGTTCTAATCGCATCAACACCTACGAATAGATCTAGGCTCTGATACCACTGATGGGGTCGCAGCATGGAAAACAAAAATTTCTACGCGGCAAAGCGGAATAAACCCCAAGGATCTAGATCTACGAGATGAAGATAGCGAAGATGAGATCCAATCTCTTACCCTCGAAGATCAACAAACGTGTTTTGTCGGTGCAGGGGTTGGCTAGTCGATCCCCGCAACCAGACTCGTCTAGTCGCGAGGAGATGTATTATCCTCGAGATCCAATCCGGTGAAGTGCGGCAACGGGCAGCACCTCCGCGGCGTCCACACGTACAGCTCGATGAAGACGTCGACTCCTTGATCCCGCAAGCGAGACGACGTGGCCTTGATGATCTCAGCAGCACGACGGTAGTGCCGGTGACGATGACGATCTCCGCGAGCAGGGCTTCGCCAAGCCAAGCAAGAGGAGAGGGAGAGGACAAGGCAGCGCAGCAGCCCTAGGGCAAGGGGTGGTGCGGCTAGGTGTGGAGGTGAGGCGGCGGCAGCCCTCCGGGAGAGGAGAGGTGCGGCTAGGGTAGATGGGAGAGAGGGGGGGTGCGGCTAGGGGGGTGGTGCGGCAGCCTCCAAGGTTTGTAGTGCGCCTCCCCCCCTCCCCTCCTTATATAGGTGGCGGCTAGGTCAAGGGGAGGGGGCCGGCCGGCCCCTCCTTGCTTGCCCCCCAAGTTGGAGTCCAACAAGGACTCCTTCTTGGGCCCTTTCCTAAAGGGGTGGGAGCCCACCTCCTAGTCCAACTAGGAGTGGGACTCCCCTCCTAGTCATGCCGCACCAGCCCATGTGGGCTTAGGTGGTGCGCCCCACCAAGGTGGTGGCTGCACCCCTTTGCACCATGTGGGCCCCATACAAATTATGGTCCCACTTCTAGACCCTTCTAGAACACTCCGGAACCTTCCGGTACCCTTTAAATAATTTCCGGAACTTTTCCGAAACCTCCGGAAACCACTTTCCATATATGAATCTTATTCTCCGGACTCCTCCGGAACTCCTCGTGATGTCCAGGATCCCATCCGAGACTCCGAATCACCATTCGTTCACGTCATCATTTAATTCATCGCAAAACCTAATTTCATCGGAACGTTAAGTGTGTGACCCTACGGGTTCGAGAATGCATAGACATGATCATATCAATAATTAATAGCGGGACCGGGATGTCCATATTAATTCCTATACACTCAACGAAAACCTTTTCTCGATTGAACCACGATGCCGGAGATTCAATTAATCTCATATACGATTCCCTTTGTCTCACGATATTTTACTTGCCCGAGATATAATCGTTGACATCCCCATGTCTAGTTTAATCTCGTTACCGGCAAGTTCTCTTTACTCGTCCATAATATAGGATCCCGGTGATTACAACTTAATCACATGTCTGCAGACTCTTGATGCTATATTACCGAGAAGGCCTGGAGATATCTTCTCCGTCACATGGAGGGACAAATTCCACTCTCGATTCATATCACCCAACAACCCACCATCGGAGATACCTGAAAGCCACCTTTATAATCACCCAGTTACGAAGTGACGTTTGATGTCCACAAAGTATTCCTCCGGTGAACGGGAGTGATATAATCTCATGGTCTAAGGAAACTATATTTGGCATATTAAAAGTGTTGACAACAAAACTTTTGTGACACGATTAATTGCAACTCTTTATTTGGGTCATGTCCATCACACCATTACTCCTAATGATATGACTCCGTTATCAAGTGACTATAACAAGTCCATAGTTAGGAAACTCTAACTATCTCTTGATCAACGAACTAGTCCTGTAGAGGCTCACTAGGGACTCCGGGTGTTTATATTCCACACATGTATTATGTTTCCATTTAATACAATTATAGCATGGATAATAAACTATTATCATAAACTTGAATATGCTTAATAAACCATTTTATTATTGCCTCTAGGGCATATTCCCAACATTTATTTCTTGTCCATGTAGCGTCTGCAAGAATACGCAGGATTACTCTACCTCAAAAACCATTCATGTCCACCTGTTGCAGCATGGTTTCATGTCCGGTTATAATTGTTGGACCAAGCACGGAGAAAGAGGGGTTATAATGGAAGAAAATGAAGAAGAAGAGGATAATGACAACTATCCTACGTTCACCGAAGACGGTGATACTGCAATGGGGGAAGACGAAGCTGAAGAAGAGCCCATTGTTGATGAGCCCATTGTTGATGAGCACGATGATGATTTTGGTCGGGCCATTCTTGATGCACAGATAAACAGCGGAAGTGAAAACGAGAGGTTGAAGTTGGAGAGCATGTTAGAGGATCACAAGAAATTGTTGTACCCAACTTGCGAAGATGGCTAGAAAAAGCTTGGTACCACACTGGAATTGCTGCAATGGAAGGCAGAGAATGGTACATCTGACAATGGATTTAAAAAATTGCTGAAAATAATAAAGAAGATGCTTCCAAGGGATAACGTATTACCCCCCAGTACGTACGAAGCAAAGAAGGTTGTCTGCCCTCTAGGATTAGAGGTGCATAAGATACATGCATGCATCAATGAATGCATCCTCTACCGTGGTGAGGACTATGAGAATTTGAATGCATGCCCGGTATGCGGTGCATTGCGGTATAAGATAAGGCGAGATGACCCTGGTGATGTTGAGGGTGAGCCGTGCCCCAGGAACCCTCTTCCACGGTTGAAGGTGATGTGGTATGCTCCTATAATACCACGGTTGAAACGTTTGTTCCAAAACAAATAGCATGCAAAGTTGTTACAATGGCACAAAGAAGACCGTAAAAAAGACCTGATGCTGAGACACCCCGCCGATGGGTCGTAGTGGAGAAAAATCGATAGGGAGTTCACGGAATTTGCAGCTGACGCAAGGAACTTAAGATTTGGGCTAAGTACAGATGGCTTTAATCCTTTCGGGGAGCAAAGCTCCAGTCATAGCACCTGGCCTGTGACTCTGTGTATCTATAACCTTCCTCCTTGGTTGTGCATGAAGCGGAAGTTCATTATGATGCCAGTGCTCATCCAAGGCCCGAAGCAACCCGGCAATGACATTGATGTGTACCTGAGGCCATTGGTTGAAGAACTTTTACAGTTGTGGCATGACGAAGGTGTACCTATGTGGGATGAGCACGAACAAAAGGAATTTGACCTACGAGCGTTGCTGTTTGTAACCATCAATGATTGGCCTGCTCTTAGTAACATTTCAGGACAGTCAAACAAGGGATACAATGCATGCACGCACTGTTTAGGTGAGACTGAAAGTATACATTTGGGAAACAAGAATGTGTACCTGGGGCATCGGCGATTTCTTACAAAAGGGCATGTCGTAAGAAAGAAAGGCAAGCATTTCAAAGGTGAGCCAGATCATCGAACGAATCCTAAATTACCTAATGGTGATGTTATATATGACATGGTCAAGGACTTAAAAGTAATCTTTGGAAAGGGTCCTGGCAGTCTATCTGTTTCGAATGACGCTGATGGACACGTACCCATATGGAAGAAGTGCTCTATATTTTGGGAGCTACCCTATTGGAAAATACTGGAGATTCGCTCTGCAATCGACATGATGCACGTGACGAAAAATCTGTGCGTGAACCTACTAAGCTTCTTGGATGTGTATGGGAAAACAAAAGATACACCGGAATCACGGCAGTACCACCAACGTATGCACGAACGAGACCACCACCTGAATCCAGATAAGTATCAAGGTCTTGCCAGCTACGCTCTTACCAAAGAAGAGAAGGAGATCTTTTTTGAAGTCCTGAGCAGTATCAAGGTCCCGTCTGGTTTCTCGTCGAATATAAAGGGAATAATAAACATGGCAGAGAAAAAGTTCCAGAACCTAAAGTCTCATGACTGCCATGTGATTATGACACAATTACTTCCGATTGCATTGAGGGGGCTTCTACCTGGAAAATGTTCGAGTACCCATTGTGAAGCTATGTGCATTTCTCAATGCAATTTCTCAGAAGGTGATCAATCCATTAACTCTACCAGGTTTACAGAAGGATGTGGTCCAATGTCTTGTCAGCTTCGAGTTGGTGTTCCCACCATCCTTCTTCAATATTATGACGCACCTCATAGTTCACCTAGTCGAAGAGATTAACGTTCTCGGTCCTGTATTTCTACACAACATGTTCCCCTTTGAGAGGTTCATGGGAGTCTTAAAGAAATGCGTTCATAACCGTGCTAGGCCAGAAGGAAGCATCTCCAAGGGCTATGGAACAGAGGAGGTAATTGAGTTTTGTGTTGACTTTATTCCTGACCTTAAGCCGATCGGTGTTCCTCAATCGCGCCATGAGGGGAGACTGCGTGGAATAGGCACGCTAGGAAAGAAAGCAATAATGTGTAAGGACTGGGAATCTTTCAATCAAGCACACTACACAGTTCTACATAATTCCATCTTGGTGGCTCCGTATATCCAGGAACACATGAATAGTTTACGCTCTAAATGCCCGGAGCAGCCTGAAGAATCGATTGAAAAAGAACACATGAATACTTTCAGCGGGTGGTTGCAAACACGTCTCATTAATGACAACACTGTTGAAGAACAGTTATACTTGTTGGCCAAAGCACCATCGTCGACTATATTGACTTTTCAAGGGTACGAGATAAATGGGAATACATTTTACACGACCGACCAAGATAAAAAGAGCACCAACCAAAACAGTGGTGTCCGCTTTGATGCAACAAACAACAATGGGAAAAAGGACACATATTATGGTTACATAGAGCAGATATGGGAACTTGACTATGGACCTTCTTTCAAGGTACCTTTGTTCAGGTGCAAATGGTTCAACCTGGAAGGCGGGGTAAATGTAGACCCGAAGTACGGAATGACTACGGTGGATCTCAAAAATCTTGGGTACGACACCGAACCATTCGTCCTAGCCAATGACATGGCTCAGGTTTCTATGTGAAGGACATGTCTTCCAGACCGAAAAAAGAAAAGATAAGCAAGCGGATACATCATACGATGAGCAAAACGCCACATAGTTCTTTCAGGAAAAAGAAACATCGTAGGAGTGGAGGATAAGACGGACATGTCGGAAGATTACAATAATTTTCATGAAATTCCCCCCTTCACGGTGAAAACTGACCCAACCATCGCGTTGAATGATGAAGATTGTCCATGGTTGCGGCGCAATCAGAAGAAAGGGACACACACGAAGAAGAAAGGGACACACACTAGATAGGGATGTTGGTGGTGATGTGTAATAATGTATTAAACCTTTTATCAAATGCACACGGTTTCCCCGTCATGCAGCCCAACGGTGGCTCGTGAGTGCCTGCATATCAAATTCACCGTTGGGCTGTATGACGGGAATCCGAATGATTTGTATTCGGTCGATGAACTGAAGTATTTTGTAGATAGAACAAAACACACGGGCATTCGATCCAAGCAGCGGCAAGACTTCTCTGATGATCTGCAACCGTCCCAACAAGTGTTGGGGATATACCAGATCATCAAAGAAGCCCTTGCCGCTGGTTCCCAAAGTGTTGATGGCTGTGAAGTGTACTCCTGACTCTCTTATAGATATGCCTCTCCGAGTGACTCCCTCCAGTTGGATATTTATATCTGGCAACTCTTCACCTTTTTAGTCCCGGTTGGTAGCTGGAACCGAGACTAAAGGATCGTTGATATGTGTGCCTTATCTTCACCTTTTTAGTACCGGTTGGTAGCGCTCGAAAGAAAACACACGATCCGTGTGCTTCTGATCCAACAACTCACAATCGCTCGAAGGAAACACACGATCCGTGTGCT
Source organism: Puccinellia tenuiflora (assembly GCA_012064385.1). Classification (NCBI taxonomy): domain Eukaryota; kingdom Viridiplantae; phylum Streptophyta; class Magnoliopsida; order Poales; family Poaceae; genus Puccinellia; species Puccinellia tenuiflora. Next base: position 104,131 of record QRDG01002215.1, on the reverse strand, counting down.
TCTGATCCAACGGCTCACAAGCGCTCTAAAGAAACACATGATCCGTGTGCTTCCGATCAAATGGCTCACAAAGCGCTCAAAGGAAACACACAATCCGTGTGCTTTCGATCCAACGGCTCACAAGCGCTCGAAAGAAACACACGATCCATGTGCTTCCGATCCAACGTGTGTTAGGACAACTTATCCACTGTTGTCATTCTGTACCGTATTTTAATTGCATTTTTCTGATAAATAGATGAAAAGATATTGAATTTATAAGTTTAATTAACGACTTAATGGATTTCAAATTCCAAATTTTGTAATTAAATGAACAGCAATTCCAAATTACATTTTAATTACATTTTTTATCAACAATTTGATATTTTAATTACATTTTTTATGATAAACATATGAAAAGATATTAAATTTATAAGTTTAATGACTTAATTAAGCTCAAATTCCAATTTTTTAATTAAATGAATTAACCTCTAATCTCAAACAAATAGATAGAAAAAATAAACAGAAAACATAAGAAAGAAAAAATAAACAGAAAACATAAAAAAGAAAAATTCATATTAAAAGCATTTTTAGAAATTCAAATTATATGAAAAACAATCAAACATGCATTTTGTTTCAATTTTGTAGATAATTAAATCAATAGATATTGGAACATTTTAAAAGATATGATTTTCAAATAATTAAATGAAACTATAAAAATATATGAATTTTTAAATAATAAAAAGAAACTAGAAAAATAAATAATAAAAAGATAATGAATTTCAAATATTGGAACATTTTAAAATAAACTAGAAAAAAACAATTCCAATAGCATGTAAATCAAAGTATATAAAAGAAACAAAAAAGAAAACAGAAAAAGAAACTAGAAATAAGAAACGAGAAAAAAAGACCATTGGTCCCGGTTCTTAACACCAACCGGGACCAAAGGCCCGCTGGGCTTCGCGCGCAATATTTCGCAGCCCGGACAGACTTTTGGTCCCGGTTGGTGTTACCAACCGCGACCAAAGGGTCTTTCGTCCCGGTTCGTGGCTGGAACCGGGACCAAAGGTCCTTTCCGCGAGGATTTGAGCGGTTTCCTCCAAATTCTTTTCATTCTCTCCAAGTTCTTCTCCCCGACGCCGCCGCCCTCTCCCCTGCCGCCAGGCTGCCGCGCCGGAATCCCTCCCAATGCCGTCGCTCCCCACGGACGCCGTGCTCCCTCTCCATCCCTGACCGCGCGCCCCGGCCGGCCTCTCCCCGCTGCGCTGCTCCGCCACGCTCTGGTGTCGCGCCAGAAGTCCGCCGTCGCCGGAATCCCTCCCCACGCCGTCGCTCCCCAAGGACGCCGCGCGCCCCGGCCGGCCTCTTCCCGCTATGCTGCTCCGCCACGCTCTGGTGTCGCGCCAGAAGTCCGCCGTCGCCGGAATCCCTCCCCACGCCGGCCGCCGCCTCCACCGGATCGAGGTAATTTCCCTCCCCTGCATAGCTATATTAGCCCAATTGTTAGGAAAATTTTGTTAGTGGTTTAAATTTAGTAGATGCAATTTTTTCAGTACCATTTTGATATTTGCATAGTTTGAATTCATTAGAAATTTGTTATTTGTATAGTAAATTTAAATTAGTGTTAGGTAAATTTAAATGCATGTATAGTGTTAGGTAAATTTGTATAGTAAATTTAAATTAGTGTTAGGTAAATTTAAATGCATAGGAATTTTAGTACTATATATGCCCGACATAGGAATTTTAGTTATTTAAATTAGTACTATATATGCCCGGCATAGGAATTTTAGTTATTTGTATAGTAAATTTAAATTAGTGTTAGGTAAATTTAAATGCATGTATAGTGTTAGGTAAATTTGTTAGAGCAAATAGAAGTAAAATCCAATAGAAGTAGTTTTAGTTATTTTTTCGACGACGGACGCAAATTTAGATTCTTATTTATACCTGAGGATCAAACCTTCCTGATACCGATGCAATTTTCACGGACACAAATCATGTCGGATAGCGTTATATTCTCTCTATATTTGTTGTATCTAAGCCCTCGACATGTGTTGATTGTTTATTCACGGATGTATCTAGATGGATCCAAATTTTCCGGACGTCGTCGACAGAGACGAGGAGCGCGAAATGCAAATGCTCCAAATTATAGCAGGACATGCGACCGCGCCTGTCGGTAAAGAAGATGCCGTAACTACAGAAGATTACGGCTCCCAATTTCTGAACGATTCCGGCGAGGTATATTAAGCCTCTGTACATCGATCACACTAGATGTATTATTTGAGTTGTATTGCTGTTATTAACGAACCATTTTTTCTTTTAGCCCTCCGGATCGAGCAAATCATCCGCATCTACAGCAGTGCCGAAACGAGGCCCGACGAAGCCGTTGAAGGAGGGTCGTAGGATAGTGATCGACCAAGTTAGTGCTAGTGGTGAACCTTTGGAACCCTTAGATTGCCGCCGCAAATATATAAATCAATGCGGGGTTATTGTTAGAGACATTGTCCCGATCAACCTTGAAGAATGGATTCAGCCGAAGGACAAAAACAAGCCAACTACTTATGTTGACGAGAAACTAAAACTTTTGTGTTGGGACACGCTCTTGACAAAGGTCAACCTACCGTCAGATCTACCGAGCACTTCAAGACAAAAGTCAAGGAGTGGACTCTTAGTAAGATGGCCGAACAATTCCGGACCTGGAAGAAAAACTTATGGAAAGCTTATCTAAAGGCGGAGGAGAAAGATCCAGATTTCACTGGACCACTAGTGAAGATACAACAGCAGTGGCCCACATTTGTGAAGCAAAGAAAATCGGAGGCCGCTATGGCCCGATCGGAAAAAAATAAGTTAAATGCTGCGAAGAAGGAATATCACCACCATTTGGGGGCAGGTGGCTACAAGGCTGCCGTGCCTAAGTGGGAAGCCTTTGAAGCAAGACTGCTTGATAACGGGATCATTCCACAGACAGCGGACTGGCCCGAGAGGTCCAAGTTTTGGTTGTTCGCGCATGGGGCAGGGTTGGACCCACAGAGAGGGTTGATTGTTGCTCAGGGAAAATGGAAGGAAAAAATTGAGTATATAACCAAACAACTTGTGGACGCAATAGATAAAGTTCGAAGGGGAGTGTACGTGGTCAACAGAGAGAATGACGAGTTGTCACTATCACTCGGGAATCCTGAACACGTTGGACGATTACGAGGCTATGGAGGCGGTGTCACCTTGAAGCAAGGTTTTCCGGAAGACGCTCATACTTATAGAAGCCGTCAGAGAAAAAAGAAGCAGGAGTCTGACCAGTTATCAGCATTGGAATGCAAGGTGCTGCAGCAGCAGGAGCAACTAGACTCAATTAGTAAGCAAAAGGCATCTCAGCTGCAGCTAGAAGGTCATGTCAAAGCCGCCCCATCTGATCAGCGGAAAAGCAGTGTGGGTTCCACGCATGTACAAAATTCTGAATTCGAACCGCCGGCGGCTCACTACCCGTGGATGATATCACGGAGAAGACAGACTGTGAGCTACATATGTCAATGAAGAACATGTCCTTCAAGGTGGCGGTCGGCTATGCTTTACCTAATCAAGCAGGAGCAAGCTACCATCTCGGAGGGATTCCACCTGGCTATGCTCGTGTTGGGGTGGATGAAGTTGTGTCATTATATGCTAATCTGGAACTTGACATTCCTGGAGGTGACGGCGAGAAGACACTGGGAGAAGTTGAGAAGGGTATCGCTCTCTGGAACAAGAAAAACATCGTGTTTCCAAACTTGACTCCTCCGAGTAGCAGACCCCCACCTCAAGATCCATCTCCCCCACCTCAAGATCCATCCCCCCACCTCAAGATCCATCCCCCCACCTCAAGATCCATCCCCCCACCTCAAGATCCATCCCCCCAAGATCCATCCTCCCCACATCAAGATCCATCCCTCGATGCCCCATCCGTCGCGAGTCCATCGCCCACGACGTCCCGTCCGTCGATTCCGCCCCTTGTTAAGACCTTCTCGTCAAAGCGGAAACTATCCTTCACGTCGACGCATGCAGATAAGTTAACTCGAGCGGAACACGAGTTGCTAAAGCCTCTTCCAAAGAGATCGTACGACAAAACTCCAGAGGAACTCCAGGAGTCGGTGCGTGCCGATGTGGCCCGACAATTAGCTCCGAAACAGCCCCCGCCTAAAGAGATAATACCAGCAGAAAAAGTTGAGAAATTTATAAAAAATCTAACGGGTCCCCGGCCAGAGCCGCCTAAATTGCGAGATGACTATGATCATGTTTTGGAGAAGACAATTAGTCAAGAGCAGGAGGAGAAGAAGGCTGCCTATCGCCTAAAGAGGCAGCGGATGCAGGAGGATAAGGAGGTGGCAGATCGCCTAAAGAAGGAGCGGTTCAAGGCAGCAAAATGCGGGAAACAAGTGGCCCAGCTCGGAGAACAGGCAAAACAGTCGATCCCCCCGTTGAAGGTGATATCCGATAAGAAAGTTCACCATGACACTGGCACCATAGGCGGCCCCCAGAAGTATCAGTATGCATGTACATATGTCCTCGGGAAGTCCCTGGTCAGACCTGAGGAGGTCAATTCTCTAACAACACAATTGCGTCGATTGCATCACTGGTACGAGAAAGCTGCAGCGGCCGGGCATGATGTCTTCTGGGTGAAATATAAGAAAGAGCATTACTTCACGGATGACTCGATGTATATTCCGTTTTCTGAATTTTTTCAGTTATTCAATCAAGACGCCCTCGACAAAGCCCTTGTCAGTTGCTATTGTTTGTAAGTGATTTATTTCTGCAATTTAATTAAGTCTCCAGCTCTGCACGTTCATTGCCTGTAATTATCTTACTATATTCTTTTGTACTGTAGAATGAAGATTGTCAAATGCAGGGAACGTCGCATCTATGACACTGGGTTCATTGACCCATATTATATTAATGAATTTACCATAAAATACCATTGGAAGGACACAGAGGATAACTTGCTCCGGTGGTTAGTGAAACAAAATACCTGCGCAGAAATACTTTTTCCTTACGTCTTCAAGTGAGTGTTACTGTACCTTCTACACATTCTATTTTGCTCTGTATATCTTCAGTGTAACCGATGAGTCATGGACATATAAACGTGCGCAGTTTCCACTGGATTCTGCTAATCATTAGAGTTGACCAAGGAGTCGTTCAAGTCATGGACTCGTTAAGGAAACCAATGGAAGACTACCAAAGCATTCAAGATATACTCCAGAGGTAATTTCAATCATTATCGCTCTATATCGACCTCTTTCATTCATTTTCTGATATCAACTAATCAATAACTCCTTTAATCATTTTTCTTTTAGCGGGCAGTGTTTGGAAACGGTTCATCGCGAATGTTCGAGGGGAGTGGAAACCGGAGCTGTATTTTTATACCACCAAGGTAAGTAGTACTATATATATAGGTCCGCGCAACTCTTTAATTCTAGTTTCAATACCATTATCAAGCTTGATTATTATTTGATTAAATTCTATTTTTTTGTAAAGTGGTGTCTGAGGCATGAATCAGGGACAAATTTATGTGCATACTACATTTTCGAGTACATACGCTCTTTTGTCAGTGAGCGGAATAGAGAACAAAGATCACATGATGTATGTATACACTCTTCGCAATTTTTATTACCATATTGTGTTGACTACCATCTATAAATTATTTTATTATGATTTCATATATATATATATAGTTATAAACAACTCATATATTCATATTGATCTAGATGGAGTTAATGCGGGACAAGCTCATACCATCGAAGCGCCTAAAAGCAATTCAAGAGGAAATGGCGGAATTTTTGAACTCCAAGGTCCTGAAGAGAAATGGAGAATTTTATCACAATAGCAATTATGTTTTGCCTCCAATGTAATTGACGTGATCTTGACGTGTGAGAAACGTTATGTCGGTGTAGTATAAACTTGAACGTGATCTCGACGTGTGGACTTATGTATGTATATATGAATCAAATGTGAATGGTAGTACCACTGACGCAATCGACGCAAAAATAATTTACTGGAAAAAAATCGAACCCCCCCAAAAAAAATAAAAAAGAACAAAACGCTGAAAGCTCTTTGGTCCCGGTTGGTAATACCAACCGGGACCAAAGGGTTCCGGCCAGGAGCACCCACCCCGCCCCCACGTGGAGGCCCATTGGTCCCGGTTCTTAAGGTACCGGGACGAAAGCCCCCCCCCCTTTTGTCCTGACCCTTTAGTCTCGGTTAGAAAACCGGGACGACCCTTTGGAACCGGGACCAATGGGCCGTTTTCTACTAGTGAGCACATTCGTGCGACCTCGGTTAAACATCCTGATCGATCAAACCAGACACCGAAGTATATCGATCAGGGGTCGTTCCAGACCAGCCTCAGTGCTCAGTGGTACTCGGATTTCATGGGCTTCTATTTACAATTTTCTTTTCTTTTTCGATTTTATTTAGTACACCTTGTCTTCTTGGATGGGCTGTCATTTTCAGCAACACAGGAAAACGCCCACAACCACCAGCAAGGCCTACAAAGGCGCAGTCACTGCCCTAGTTTGGGAGTACACAAGAAAGCACACGCAACAAAGGAGACATACATTGTTGTAAAAGAAACGGGACATGTGTGAGATAGACAAACCGAAACTTAGACACCTTCCTTATACTCAAGCAACAACACATACTAGACCCTTATTATGCGCGCCTTGCCTCCCCTACTTTTTTTTATGTTGGCTTTGGGTGCTAGGTTGTTACTATGTGTCCTTGTTTTAGCATTCTTTCAGATAAACTATTTGGTAGATTAATTATTTTATGCTGGTTATGGGATGCTGCCTTGTTTTGCTGAAAGTTCAGTTCAATTATGCCGCGGGAGTACTGAACATATATAACTATTTTGTAGTTTTATGTTACATTTTTAAAATTTTGGAGACAACTCTTAACTTTGATGGAACATGTTGTAGAGTCTTAGAAATGGAAGTAAGTCTAGTTGTTATGGTCCATGCATATGCAAATTTCCTTTTGGTGGTCCACGCATATATAAATTTCTTATAGTTGCTTTGGTTTATGCATATGTATATTTCTTGAAGATTGAAATTTCAACCACAAACTTGACACTGGCACCAACTTAATTAGTTAATTTGAAGAGTGACTAAGATGATATGCTATTCTGTTGGAAAAATCATGTAAGGGTGCGGAAATTTGTTTGAGACGCGGGAGAATATTTTTGGATGTGTAAAAAATTCCGAAAAAAAAATTGGCACGAATATATCGATATTCTATGTATCGCATGTCAAGTTTCACACAAAACTGATATTTTTGTGCGTTGTGCAAAAATGCTAAAAAAATCTCGTTAAAAGCCTCTTTTAAAAGTCAAAACTTCTTTACCGCATATACTTATTTTTTATGAAACTATTTAAACGATAAGTAACAAAGACAAATGCTCTAGTTATCTGGTCACACATAATATACAAGTAGACTGTTCTCGCTGGCAGGTTGCACCGAGAAATCTCGTGTAAGTAAATAAAAAGAGACAGTAAGTAAAAATAACCAACACAAGGAACCGACCCTAGCTTCGAGTTGCAGCTGTACGCCACATGTCGTGGGTATGGGACACGAGTACCTGCAAGGAGTCGGAGCGTGACCCATCAGGGGGAAGCCCAGCAGGCCAACTTGTAATAGATTAGCTATGTCCTACAAGGACTCGACATGTAAGCCGGTCTCCTCCACCTTTATAAGGAGGGGCAAGGCGCCCCAAGAGGGCATGACTGAGAGAGAGGGAACAGAGGACTTAGAGCCTCAACTCCCGACCACCACAATAGAAGAGCCGCCTCATCGGCGACTTCCACCAAGAGCATAAGGAATAAGACCTAGCCACAAACAACACGTAGGGATATTACTGGATGATGTTTCCCGGGTCCCGAAGCTGTATAAATCCTGTCTCCCGTGTCGTTCATCTACTAACCCACATCGACGATACCCACGCGTACATAGTCCTGTATCTTCACCGTCGGTTTATACCACGTCAGTTGGCGCCCACCGTGGGGCTAAGTGCGCGTGGATTCACAATTCGATGGGTCCAAACTTCATCAACTACGACGACGAGTTCATCACCACATCGGTCAGGCGACTCGGACACATCAAGTTCTTCATCCATACGACGGCCGCGGTGGCTCGATATCAGCATCGCCCTCGTGTGCAGCTGACAAAATTCACCGGATCAGCATCAAGGACGACTCCCGCTTCCGTGCCAGCCTCCAGCATCGCGGACGACTCCCGGCCGGCTCCTGCGTCCATGTCGACTTTCTTGTTCAAGTCACATCCTCAAGTACAATTACGGAGTTGCGTGAACGACTCGGATTCGAAGCTTTGCTGCCGCGCATCTCTAATTCGAGATGGACACGGAGATCGTTTTCAAGAAATCAAGAGGAACCGGCCAGGGAGCAAGTCCCGAGGAGACAAAGATCGAAAGAAAAAAAATACGCTACGTGAGACCAGCTACAACTAGTACTCGGACAAGCAAATACCACTATCGGATCAGTTCTCAAGGAAGGAAAGTCACGTCAAAGGCAAATCATCAAGGAAAGAAAAGAAAAAAGAGGAAACCAAGTGCTACTAGTAGTCTAGTACCCACGTGGATCAAATCAATCTATTATGAAGTGCTGCCAAGTACTCCCTCTCGTTCCATATTAGATGACTCTCAAATGGATGTATCTAGATGTATTTCACGTCTAGATACATCCCTTTGAGATTCATCTAAAATAGAACGGAGGGAGTAGTAGCTTGTACATGGATGTCCTGACGGAAGACGTACGCGGGGTGAATCGGCGAGTCGGCAACCAGGTCAGGAGGACTCCGACGACTTTGACTCGTTTTCTCCGTCAACTCACAAGCGTCATCGACTACGGAAAATAAACAAGCTAAGTCGTCTTCTATTTAAATTCCATATTTTATTCATCCAGTTAAATTATATAAAGTCAGCCCCCTTTAAGTTAATTCCGGGAGATACATATCCGGTTTATGAAGAAATTGCAGAGATAATCCAGAAGATTACAAAGTAAGTTTTAATAATGCAAGAGGGCTAGTGTAAGTTGAGTTCCGTTATTATTTCAGAAAATTCTAGGTGGTATATCAATTCGATCCTTGGAGGCTTAATTATAGCCAAATCTCAAAGTTGAGTTCTTTATAACCCGCCATGGATTTCTAAAAAGTCGAGCTCTCAAATAGCTCGCACCAGATTTATTTAAAGTCGGGCTATCCTTTGCTCGCAACGGATTTCTCAAAGTCGAGCTATCTATTGCTTGCAACGGATTTTTCAAAGTCGAGCTATCTATTGCTCGCAACGGATTTCTCAAAATCGAGCTCTCTAATGCTCGTAACGGATTTATCAAAGTCGAGCCATCTAAATGCTCGCAATGGATTTCTTTAAGACAAGCTCTTTATAGCTTGCATCGGATTTATTGGAAAGATTTATTTTATTTACACCCACAAAGGGATTTTTAAAAAATATCAAGGTCGTTATACTGTGGCTTATATAACATCAACGCCAAGAGCGTCCAAATGAGTTAGCACCGCATAAATGCTTCAGCAAAGGCCTAGAGAGCTATGCAATTATGTAACACATTCATTATGGTCAAAAGGATAAAGCCGGATTCTCTACAGTAAGAGTTTTGGCGAGACACCCAGCAAGTGCGCCTTTATTAACTTTGATCATTGGGTCCTTGGGGGCTTGTCTTTCAGGAAAAATTCAAGCTTAAGACTCTTGGACCCGGCTTAAAAGCCAACTTGTTCATGATTTTAGCTGGTAAGTTAGATGCAACCCGCATAATATGGACAATCTACAGACATGACTTGTTTCGAACTCCTATGAGGCCTAAAGGACTTAGGAGATTACGATCTTGTCAGCACAAGCTGTTAGAAAAGCCATGCGAAACCTACTTATTCATCAGTATAAATTCAGAAGGGTTATAAGAATCAAAAAGACTTGTATAACAGAATACTAGCATCACAACATCAAAAGCATAAGTTTTTACTTGTATAAAAGGAGCAGCAGGAGTTTAGTTTTTCTATCTTGTCAGCAGAAAGTACATGAGTCCCAAGCTGTTCGCTACAACAACTCGGCACTTGGTGGCTACATGTTATCAGTTTAAGTTAAAGGGAAGTTCAGAGTTGGGAGCTCCAAGTTGTCGCAGGCCAACAACTCGGCGCTTGGGGGCTACTCACGGATCAAATTTTTCTACAAGTTAAGCATCAATCAAGTTCAAAAAGTTTTAGCTCCGAGTTGCAGCAGGCAAACAACCCGGAACTCGGGGGCTACATCGTTCGAAGCTCAAGAAAAGGACTTATGCATCAAGGAGTCCCGAGTCGTCACAGGCAAACAACCCGGCACTCGGGGGCTACATCAGTTGAAGTTAAGAAGTTTCAATACAAGCTCCAAGCTGTTACAAATTAACAACTCGGCGCTTGGGGGCTATACATATACCGGTTTAAAACAAGCTCGAGCATAGTCACACAACTCGTCAAAAGGACTCGGAGAAAATTCCGAATCGCTTCAAAAAGAGCCGGCAGGAGAAGCCGGCAACATGTACGTCAACAACCCGAGAATGTCTACATCGACGACTCGGCAACGTCTACATCGACGACTCGGCAATGTTTACATCGACAACCCGACAAAGTCTACATTGACAACCCGACAAAGTCTAAATAGACAACCCGGCAAATGCTGAAGCCAGATGCTGCGACATCATCGACGTCTACGACTCGGCAAGTACTACATCAACAAGCCGGCAAACAACTCGGCACGGACTCTGTGTCCCAAGAAGACAACATCTACAACAAATCAAGACCTTCCGCATGAATCTACAGGTCACCCGAAAGCTCGGGGGCTACTGTCGTGGGTATGGGACACGAGTACCTGCAAGGAGTCGGAGCGTCACTAGTAAGAAAAAGCCTGTCAGTGGCGAACCTGTTTTGGCTATCGCTGGCGAACGTGCGGTTTGCCAGCGCTACTATCGCCAGTGGTAACAGCTTACCACTGGCGAACATCATATTCGCCAGCGGTAAGTAAGTTACCACTGGCGCACCACAGTTGTGTTCGCCAGCGGTAGCCTTCGTTACCACTGGCGCACCACAGTTGTGCTCGCCAGCGCTATCTTTTTCAGGTTTTAAAAAAAATGGCGGCGTTCTCCGGGTCGCGTCCGCGTCGCCGCCGGAGAGGATGGAGTCCACGTCGACGAAGATGGCGGCGTTGCTCTTGGCTCGTGGTCGTCGGCGCGACGAGGACAATGGCGTGCTCCTGGATCGCCCCGGAGTCTGACGCGGCGACGACGGCGGCGTGCTCCTGGCTTGCCTCGGCGTCCTATGCGACAAGACGGCGGCGCAGTTGAGGTGGTCGACGAGAGCACCACGCCACACTCGGCGCCGACGAGCGACGTAGGAGAGAACGAGAGAGGGATGGCGAGCAACGGGGCGCGTGCCACATCCGCTGCTTGGTCACAGCGACGCGGTTGAGCTCGCCGCTGTTGCTGGGTGTCACGGCAGCGCACGCCCGCCATGTCCGCATGCGGTGCAGGCCCTGCCTCGCCCGAGCTCCTCTCCTCCGGCCGGCCGACCTCCTCCTCGACTGCCTTGGTCGCCTGCCGCTCGACGTCGTCCCAGTCTGCGAAAAAGCTTCGCCGTGACGAGCTCCCTCCGCACCTCCCGTCCCGCTCAACGACGGCCCCGCGCCCGAGCTCCCCCCGCCTCACCTCCCAAACATCCGCACGGAGCGTCGCAGCTGGAGCGCGCTTCGTGGCCCTCTCGGCCGCTGAGAGGAGGCGCGCGAGGGTGAGGAGGAGAGCAGCGGCCGACCGCGTGGTGGTGTGTGCGCGTGTTGGTGTGTGTGTGTGGTGGAGAAGAAGATAAGGGAGAGAGGGGAATTACCACCGGCGAACGCAACTTCCTATGCGCCAGCGGAAAGTTAGCGCCGCTGGGTCGCACTTACCGCTGGGGAACGTGCATGTAGGTGCGCCAGCGATACTGTATTACCGCTGGCGAACATGGATATCTGTTCGCCACTGATAGTTTCCATCGTCGGTTCGTTTTTGGGCTCACAAGTACCGCTGGCGAACACGATTGTTGTGGTGCGCCAGCGGTATTTACCGCTGGCGAACACTTTTTATGGTTCGCCAGCGGTAGCCTGGCAGCAATAAGCCTTTTCCTACTAGTGCGTGGCCCATCAGGGGGAAGCCCAGCAGGCCAACTTCACAATCAGAGTAGGATAAGGACTCACCTTGCCAACTTGTAATAGATTAGCTGTGTCCTACAAGGACTCAACATGTAAGCCGGCCTCCTCCACCTTTATAAGGAGGGGCAAGGCGCCCCAAGAGGGCACGACTGAGAGAGAGGGAACAGAGCACTTAGAGCCTCAACTCCCGACCACCACAATAGAGGAGCCGCCTCATCGGCGACTTCCACCAAGAGCATAAGGAATAAGACCTAACCACAAACAGCACGTAGGGATATTACCGGATGATGTTTCCCGGGTTCCGAAGCTGTATAAATCCTGTCTCCCGTGTCATTCGTCTACTAACCCACATCGACGATGCCCGCGCGTACGTAGTCCCGTATCTTCACCGTCGGTTTATACCACGTCACCACAAAACGCATGTAATATGCAGCTCAAAACCATCACCTGCCCCTAAACTACCAGCCTATTAAAAGTGGACACGTGGAGCAACCAAAGAGCTTCATTTCTTGTAACAATACGTATTGGAGTAGATTTCCATTACCGAAGGGCACTACATGTATTGATCCAACAACAATCTAACTTACATCGTCTTCTTAGTCTTCCTAGGCATGTGCTTCATTTTTTTTTTTGATAAAGGGATTTTATTACTTAAAGAGTATTAAGCATTACACCCGGCCTCTGCATAACTGAGATGCACACAGCCCAAAACCGTCCAGCATGTGCTTCATGTAATCAAGGATCTTCATTGCACCCTCAACTCCATCAACGCCTATTTTCTTCAATTCGTCAACAAACTCAGAAGTCCATTTCCTATCAACACTCCACTACTGCACTATCTTCGGCAGCATACCCTAGTTAACGATGTAAGGTGTGAAGGCCTTTGGCATATAGAAGTATGATGTCCCCTCCCATGAATTGTGCTCGCAGTTGATATTTAAGTTGAAGGAAACATTGCCCTTTGGAAACCATGATGAACACTCTCATGTATGCAGATTTTAGCTCGCTATGGTTGTCATGTGCCACTGGGTTCCTAATACTTTGGAAGGATCTACATAGTTGGCAAGTTCGGCGACAAGCACGCTAGAGTTTCAAAGTTCATTTTGCTCTAACACCTCACAAACGAAAGATAAGCAGATACGCATACAATAAATTAATACATGGTTATTTGGTTGCATACTACCTCGAGGTGCCTATTTATGGACTTGGTTGTTCATATGCAACCTGACATGTTCACATTTTTTTTTTGGAATAACTCACGAGAGTTGTGCATGAAAATGCAATTTCAACTCAGAAGTCATGCATTTTGGAACTTTCAGTCTCTATTGCGTTAGTTGTGCATCTGACACAGAGATTTATAATAGCACGCGAAGGTAATAATTAAATCAATGCATTTCATATACGAGTTTGGACAACATTCTCAAGGCTAATAAAAACATTATTAAGAATTCACGTGCATTATTTGATGCAGAGACCAGATATGGTTCATACTTCTCGAGAAATATGATACCCCTTGGAGGCACACATTCCCATGGGTACAAACAAAACTCGACCTAATACACAAAGTAAATGGAAATAATACCAACTTGCGTGCTAACCATAATCTTTGTTAGCAAAAGTAACAGGTAAATTCCATTGTTTACCTCAGAGGTCGTTTGCCATCATTTCGAGCCGGAATCATGAAATTAATTTGTGATTCCATACACAACCTATTTGATAGTCATGGAATTGGACATATCATTTCATTTAGAATTTTAGTAAATATCTATTATATGTTATGCCAATTCCTAACACTAACAATGTCATTTTACGTGCCAAATGAAATGAAATGGTGACATTAATTCATTTCTATCAAATGAAATGAAATGATGGGTGCCAAACAAGCTCTTAGCTATGATTTTATGACCTTCTTATCCCAACTTATCTGTGAACTTGTGACAAGTTTACCATATTTTATTAGTTTAATACGTGCAACAATAAATGAATATAACCAAGTTAAAACACAACATATCCCATGCTACTTCTAACTAATTAATTATCAAAACTAAATAAATCTAAGATTCACATGAAAACTATCTCCATTTGGTCGAATCTATATAATCACAAGAATTCCACATCAATGCCTACTAGTTAGAATTATAAGAGTGTGAAAACCTAAGTACGCCAAAATATTTTGCACATTACTAGAAGAATTCAAATAACTATAGCGGGTCACCTAATCGATAATCGGAGGCTTTGATTTTTAATGAGATATGCCAGGTTATATCTCCTTTTTCTTTTACATTATGCTAGATTTGGCTCCAATAGTCCAATACATATGTTGTATGGACATATTGTACTCTGTTTTCTCTCTAGGACGTCATATCCTATAAATTTCATTAATATCCAAATATAGCAACAACGTTAAAGATCCACAATATCACCAGCAACAACAAATAGAACAGAAAAAACAAAATATATGAAGTGCGCTATTAAGATTACTTTCAAAGGAAAATAAAAAATAAAGGAGGAACTCGGAGTCTTGAAATGATAAAAGCTATATATATTGTCATGTTCTACAAACTTGCAACAACATAACTGATTAATCAATATAAATTGGACATGTTATTTCATTTAGAATTTCAACAAATGCACTATTATATGTTATACCAATTCCTATCCCTAACCATGTCATTTTACTTGCCAAATGAAAAGAAGTGATGCCATTAATTCCTTTCTGTCAAATAAAATGAAATGATGGATGCCAAACGAGCTCTTAGCTATGACTCTATGATCTTTTTAAGCCAACTTATCCATGAAGTTGTGACAACTTTACCATATTTTATTAGTTTAATACGTGCAACAATAAATGAAAATAACCAAGTTAAATAACACAACATATCCAATGCTGCATCTAATTAATTAATTATCAACACTAAATAAATCGAAGATTCACATGAAAAATATGTCCACTTTTGTCGAATCTATATAACCGCAAGCAGGCCACGCCGATGCCTACTAGTGAGAATCATAAGAGATGTGAAAACCTAAGTAGGCCAAAATTATTTTGCACATTAGTAAGAGCAATACAAAGAACTATAGCGGGTCACCTAATCGACGACTAGATGCTTTGATCTTTTAATGCTATTTTCTAGGTTACATCTCCTTTTTCTTTTACGTTCTTCTAGATTTGGCTCCAATAGTCCAATAAATATGTTGTATGGACATGTTGTACTTTGTTTTCTCTCTAGGACGTAAAAATCATGTAAATTTCATTAATACCCAAATATGGCAACAACGGTTAAAGATCCACAATATCACCAGCAACAACATAATAGAACGGAAGACCAAAATATATGAAATGCGCTGTCAAGATTACTTTCAATGGAAAATAACAAAATAAAGGAGGAACTCGGAGTCTTAAAAATGATAAAAGCTATATATATATTGTCATGTTCTACAAACTTGGACCAACAGAACAGATTAGTCAATACAAATTCAGATTAGTTATTTCTTCAGAATATTTTTTACTAGGAAACTACTCCATCCAGCAAGGCGTGTACATAAAAGTTTCTTGAATATCTCCATTTGGGCCAGCAATATCAGCATAATACTTTGGATATATGTTACCTAGTTCTTCAACATTGGAGGTGTTTAAATGGTACGCCAATCCTCTGCTCATCTTACTACTCAGGAAGACGATCTCTTTGAAAGGATGGATTCCAAGGATTGAAGCAGAATTGCGCACGCCTTTGTCAACCACGTCTTCTGTGTCTGGGACATCGTTATCGGAGTCCCATTCAAAATTATCGTCTACCAATGTAGATTCCCCATCATTGTAAAGATCAAAATAATTTCCTTCGTTGTAGTTAACATCCTGCAAGATCCATGGCCCGTAAACTTGCCGAGGATAGTTCAAACATGACAGCAGTGGCGCAAGGTCCCTATCATGCTCCAACACCCACTCGACAGATCCACAAGATTCTTTAAGGACCCATACCTGAAGCTGGGATGAATGTCCAGGTACTAGTGCAAAATACACTCCCTTTTTCGACTTTCCTAGATAGTAGCAATCATGGCAGCTCCAAGATTCGAAAATGCTCGGTGGTGGTTTAATTACCTGGTATGTGCAATCTGATAATGATAGCCTGCAAGAAACCATATTATTTGCCAACACATCAGCAAACCATAGGATCAACCAAAATCTAATCTAATAATGATAATCAAGAAGTGCGTGCGTAGCTACCTGATAACAAAATATTTCACGCAATGCACATAGAGTGCACCACGCCAATAGACGTTTTGATGATAATCAGGTGAAACATATGCTCTCAAGTCGGCCACTGTCCCTGCGGCCGGCCCTTGCCGTATGAACGTCTCCTCCTCCCATCGTCCGTTCGTCGACGAGAAGACCCGTACTACGTACGACGAAGGCGGCCATTCCGATTCAAACACATTGGGTTCGATTCGATCCATAATGAAAGGAATACCAGGTATCAAGAACACTTGATAGCAGTGAGGCGACGTTGTCGTAGGATCAAACACGAGGTACTCGTCGTCGATGCACCACTCCATCCCTATGCTCTTGGGCGGTCGCGGCGGCAACAATGGCGACTCCCACCCCGTGGCCGGGTTAGCCACGCGGTCGTCGAGAAAGAGGAGGCCGTTGCAGTGGGCGTCCGCGGAGTAGACGAGCCTTTCTCTGACCCCGAGCTGGCCCTCCGACGGAGGCGGGCGGCAGAAGAACTCGGAGTAATATAGGCCCCTGAAGTTGATGAAGATGCCGGCCAACGAGTGCGGGAGGAGATCGGCGCGCAGTATGCGGCGGGCGTCGATAATGTCCCGCCACGCCTTGCAGACGCACCGGGACGTGGCGATGCCGCGTGGAGGGAGGCGGCCGAGGACGCCGGCGAGCGCGTCGTCCGGCAGCCGCCGCGTCTCGTCGTTGTCGCCCTGCTGCTCCATGGATGATGGATCGATCGTTCCCGTGCTCGATCGTTGCACGATAATCGGTTGGAAGCGCGGATCCTATACCCCGCGTACCGCGGAGCTAACTTAGCTCCGCGTACCCCCCTGGTTCGTTTTGGGCCGGCCCATCTTTACCTTTAGCGGTCGTTTTCTTTTTTCTTCCTCTTCTGATTCCTTTTATTCTTCGTCGTCCCCCGAATCCAGCCACCGAGTTCCTCTCCTGGCGGTGTTCTGGTTTCGGCGCGTCGTCGCCGTCTCTCTTCGTCGTCTCCTATGGCGACTCAAGGTATGTGATTCGCTTCCTCCCCTTTCTCACTTCCTCATCTGCACCCTCTCGTCGTCGATCTGTGAGATGTTTCTCTAGGGTTTCTTCTTCTTCGCGTTCGACTGTGGTTTCATGTGTTCAAGGTCTTGTGGTTCCGTGTTTGAGTGTAGAGAGAGGATGGATTCGTAGGTGCGGAGGTGATGGTTTCGTAGTTCCTCATCTGCGCACACTCGGCGTCGATCTGTGAGATGTTTCTCTAGGGTTTCTTCTTCTTCTTCGCGTTCTAGGTTTTGTAGTTATTGGTTTGATGTGTTCAAGGTTTTGTGGTTCCGTGTTTGAGTGTAGAGAGAGGATGGATTCGTAGGTGTGGATGGATTCATAGGTGCGGAGGGGATGTTTTTTGTAACTGTGGAGTGGATGGGGATGGGGATAAGTTCACTATCTTCATATATACGAGTAATCCGTAATTGAGTGCAGATATAGGGTGAGGATGGATTCCCAGGTGCGGAGGGATGGGTGGTGGGGAGATGCTCACTATCATCATCTACATGAGTGTTCTGTAATGGTGATGTTTAGGGTAAATGTTGGGTTTACTGGATGCATGTCCTCTAGTGTTTTTTAGTTAGAAGCTTGACAGTTTTGAGAGGGGAAAATACCATTTACATGTTGTTTTATCCATTCTTTTTGTTTTTAGTATCAATTGTCATGATCTTTTCAGTATCTTTTTGTTTTGATGGATGTTTCTCTGGTTTTTTTTTCTGTAGGAGACAATATGCTTGAAACAGTCCCACAAACAAATCCGACCATAAAACACAGGTTCTCAAGCCTTAGGTTTCGTAAAGCTGTGAAGCAATTTAACCCCATCCAGTTGGGTTACATATCAAAACACAAGCTGTCTCCATTGTTGAACATACCAGATCATCTCATGGTCCCTCTACACTTGATTCAGTGGTTGGTGGTCCACACATCTTATGCGTCTACTGGTTCTTACTTCTTCCAACACAAAGAAAAGAAAATCTATTTTACTAAAGACATTGTCGACAAAGTCTTTGGGTTTCCACCCAGCTCTATTCCTTTTGTTATGGACAGTAATGATCCTGAAATCATTAGTGAGGTAGAATCCATTCGCAAGCAGTACCTTCAAGGAAATTCTATCCCTGTCAGTAAGGTTGAGTCCATTATGCTGGGTAGCAATGATGAGATAGTGTTTCTACGAAGTTTCATCTTATTCTTCATCACAACTGTCCTTTGCCCTTCAACATACAACTTTGTTAACCCAAAGTACCTGTATTCACTAACGGATAGGGATGTTTTGTTTGTTGAATACTGTGATCTTGGTACTCTTTGTCTTGAGCATCTGTTCGAAGAGATGGAGAATTGGAAGAACAAAATCTTCATGAATACCGGTGATTTCAACAGAATTGCATGGATTGGTGGTTGCCTCCCGCTTCTTGGAGTACGTCAATGTTTCTGTATTATTCATTTTTGATTGGTGTTTTTTTCGTTTTCTGGTTTTTCAGTGGTATATAAACTGAAATGTCAATGTTTTTTTTCCAACATGTAGGTTGTTTATTTGGACTTCATTGATTTCAATGGCAATGCTGGTAGCATTGATTATCGTGTGCCTAGGATGTCATATATCAAGAATGCAGATTTTGTGCATCTTCAGACTGCAGATCGCAATAAGAAGTCACGTAAATCTTATGGTGTCCTTCCTGTACGTATGAATTAACTGTTGTCATTTTTCTCGTATAGATTTTTGTTTTTATTTAAAACATTTTTTTTTACTAATGTCCTTCTTGTGTTTTTTCAGATCAAGGATATATCTCACACTCCATATGGCTTGCCGATGATGAACCCTGTGCTACTGCAGTTACCAGATGATGATGAAGCTTTTTCTAATGATGCAACCGGGAATGTATCTCAGTCAGCATATCTCATGGAAGGTCCCTTTTCTGGTGGAAACCATGGTTGCACAAACACCAGTAGTAATGTATGTTTCTTTCAACTGTTTGTTTCCTTAATTTTGTTCTGAACACTATAATCACGTTTCTGTTTACCTTTTTTTTGTTTGCACATGCACTGCAGTTGCCTGAGCCTGGTGAACTTGGCGCTGAAGATGTTTTCGGCAATGCACCTGAATCTGTTGAAGTTACCACACCAGTTTTGCCTGATCCTGGTGAACTCGGCGCTGAAGATGTTTTTGGCAATGCACCTGAATCTGTTGAAGTTACCACACCAGTTGAAACTTATGGTGTTCCATCTTCAGATAATGTATTTCTCTTTTTCTTTTTGTGATATTTTTTTTCTTTTTTGTATACTTGTTCTTTATGTATTTTTTTCCAGTTTTTGTGTAGCTCTGCTGCAGTTGAAACTCATGGTGTCCCAACTAGAAATTGCAGGACTTGCATAGCTTTGCTGCAATTACCCCTCGTAGCAATTTTGATGGTCGAACTGATGATTCTACTGCTGCTGGTAAGCAATCTAATCCTGATTGTAACCAATGCTGGTAAGCAATTTTGATGGTCGAACTGATGATTCTCTAGGTTCAAATGTTCGGCTGATTTGATGCTACTTTCTTTTTCTCAAATGAAGACTCAATTCTCATTGGTGAGGGATTATTCAACATAGCATTGTCCTATGCTGAGGATTCTCCTTCCAATCAAGAAGCAACTCCTGGTTTGATAGCATCTAGTCCACCAAAGGACATTGAGTTGTCCACGCAAGGTTTTCGTTCAGTCT
The DNA here is from genome assembly GCA_012064385.1 of Puccinellia tenuiflora. Classification (NCBI taxonomy): domain Eukaryota; kingdom Viridiplantae; phylum Streptophyta; class Magnoliopsida; order Poales; family Poaceae; genus Puccinellia; species Puccinellia tenuiflora. The sequence goes on along the minus strand of QRDG01002215.1, from coordinate 84,005 downwards.
TTTTTTTCGACCCTGCTCTACTTTTTGTTATTGTAGGTTCTCAGCTTACAATATTCTTTTCTATGTGTTTTTTGTTATGGTCTTTTCATAGGATTTGTGAGCCTTTTAAGCACCACTGCTGATGATTCAACAATTCCTCATCTTAACAACATGTTGTCTACTCAGACCAAAGGTTTTGTTTCTTTTCTTTTTCATTTGCTTCTTATTTCTTTTGAGCTTTTCCTTCTTTTTCTGCTGAAGATTATCTTGTAATGTTAATTCCATCTATATATTTTTCTATAGGGATGGGAAACATTGCTCAGTCCAGTTTGGATAAGAAGAACAGGAAAAAGAGGGCTGCAAAAACAAGTTCCCCTGATCAGAGCATGCAAAAGTTGGTCATAAACTCAGACGTTGATGCATTTTATACAAAATTCATGAGGGACAAATATTTCACTCGTGCAGACTCGTAAGTAATTCCAAGATAAAATTGTTTATACCTCAACATAGTACCATGTTCTTATTTATATGCACATCTGATATACTGTGTACACACATTTTTTCTTGGCAGACCTGTTTTCATCGACATTGAGGGTAGTTCTGTGACTTATGAAACATTCTTCAGTTCCTTGAAAGCAAGGGGTAATGTTGCTGATGATGTAATGTGTGCTTACGGGCATTTGTTTAATGAAGAAGCTAAGCAATGTGCATCTAAGAAGCCTTTCATTAAAAAATTCATGTTCAATTCTATTATTTCAGTAAGTGTTTCAGTTAATTTTGTTTTGTCTTTTTTCCTCGCCTCTTTCCTTTTTTTTAAGAATATAAAAAGATGAATGTATGACAATGCCTTATTCTGTACCCAGGGAAATTTAATGAAAGATCCTAGCGTATTTGACAAGAATTTTGTAGTTGCAGAGTTCACAAGGATTAGCAGCAAAGTAGACATCGGCAATTTTGATCTTGTATGTAAATTAGATTACTTTTATTTTCTGTTTTTTGTGTGCTAACCCTAACTCTGTTTTTATTGCTTTCTGTTTTCAATAGCTTCACTTCCCTAGTGTGATGTCTAATCACTGGATTCTTGTGTGTGTCAATGCTCTATTTGAAACTATCAACTTCTTTGACCCAACTTGTTCAACAAAAGAAGCTGCCCAACAAACTCTTCTGCAAAACCTGGTACTTTTTTCCTTTTTTTTATTCTTTTTTTGTGTTTTTTATTTTTCCAGCACATGTGCCTAAGAGGGCTCTACTGCATGTGCCTAAGAGTAGTTATTACCTTTTTGATGGTTATTTCTTCTTTTTCACAGGTCTGCAATTTGAAGACCGTATGCAATGACATTGGCATACGTTGCAAAGACATTGGTGATTTCAAGAAATCAACTCCTATCTACCCAGGGCACTCTCTTCTGTATGTTCTAATTTATCTTCTCTCCTTTTTTCCGCAACTTTGTATGATTTGCCATTGTTTCTACAAACTTAACTGATTTCTGGCTCTCTTTATTTTTTTTCTGCAGTCATGACTGTGGACCCTATGTTATGTTGTATGCCGAAAATTTCAATGGGAAGGTTATGAAAGAGTTCACAAATGTAACCATTATTATTCTGATTTCCTTTTTCTTTTTTTTCTGCTGATATATTTTCTGTGTAGTATAGACCCTCATCATGAAATTTGTTTTTGTAGGATATAATCCCAAAATTCAGGATGCTTAAGGCCTACGATATGTTCTATTCAAAACATAACAAGATTGAAGTTGAGAAGTACGAGAAGATCAAGAAAAGGAGAAAGCCATAGTGAATAGGTCTCTTTCCCCCATTATGATATGTTTTCAGTCATCCATGTGTACATGTTTTGTCCCCAGTCCTAAAGTACAATCCAATCTCTCTGTTCTGTGTGTGAATGCCGAGACCTGACCTGTTTTCGGGCTACTAAACCCTAGAAGCAGATTACTGCTTAAGTTTATCAGAGAACAGTTTCGATCATGTCAAAAGATAAATTATGTGGACCTTCTTAGTTTTCAGTTATATATCTGATTTTCTTCCACTTTTTTCACATCTGTGTGATGTTTTTTGACTGTTAAGAATGGTTTTTGACCTGAAATGTGTTCAAACATAGTTTCTGCACAATTTTTTTAATGCGGCCAATTTGTGTTTTATGTTTGAATTCTGTAATTGCAATTGTGTTTGAATTTGCTTTCATTAAAAAACATGTCGATTTTTTAATTCGTTCTAAAATGTATCATGTTGATTTTTTTAAGTAAAAATAATCTTTTTTTCGGGATTTATTATTCGTTATAATGTTTTAAACAATTTTAATATCTATTCAAATTTTAGTAAAATTGTTAAAATAGAGAACTTTATTTGTGAAAAATAAAACTTTTACTCCGTTCAAAATCAACATATATAGTCTTCGTTAAAATACAGGTTTCGTTCAATTAGTAAATCGTTCAAATCTACTTTTTTCGTTCATATATAAAGATGTTCAATGGTTGAATCCGATCAAATATAGTAGTTCAAATCCAGATTTTTCGTTCAACTAATAAATCGTTCAAATATAGTTTCCTTTCAAATATAAAGTAGTTCAATTTTTAAATTTTGTTCAGATCCAATTTCTGTTCAATTATTAAATCGTTCTAAAGTTTTCGTTCATATATAAATCGTTCAATTATAGTCTCCGTTCAAACATATAAGTTGTTTAGTTTTTTGAATTCTTTTCGAATTCATTTGTTTTGTTCAATTCTTAAATCATTCAAATATAGTTTCTGTTCCATTATATAAATTGTTAAAATTCTATATAAATTGTTAAAATTCGTTCAGATCTAGTTTTTCGTTCAATTAATAAATCGTTCAATTATAGTTCCCATTTTAAAATTATAGTTGTTTAATTTTTTGAATTCGTTAAAATCTAGTTTTTCGTACAATTCTTAAATTGTTCAAAATATAGTTCCTATTCAAATTATATAAATTGTTTAATTTTTTTAATTCGTTCATATCTAGTTCAATTCTATTAAATCGTTCAAATCTAATTTTTCGTTCAAAATATAAATGTTTTGCTCAATGTTTTTGAAATCGTTTTCGTTCAATTTTTTCAATTCGTTCAAATCTAGTTTTCTGTTCAAATATATAAGTTTGTTCAATTTTTTCAATTTGTTCAGAACTAGTTTTTTTGTTCAATCATCTTAAATCTTTCAATTAATAAATTGTTCAATTTTCAAATCTAGTTTTTCATTCAGATATGAAGCTATATAATTTTTTATATCGGTTCAAATACAGATTTCGTTCAATTAATAAATTGTTCAAATCTAGTTTTCGTTCATATATAAAAACTGTTTAATGTTTGAATTCGTTCAAAATAAAGTTTTTCGTTCAATGCTTAAATCGTTCACATGTAGTTTACCGTTCAAAATATAAAGTAATTAATAAATCGTTCAATTATAGTTCCCATTTAAAATTGAAGTTATTTAATATTTTCAATTCGTTCAAATCCTATTTTCGTTCTATTCTTAAATCGTTTGAAATTTTTTTCCGTTCAATTATATAAATAGTTCAATTCTCTTAAATCGTTCAGATCTAGTTTTTCGTTCAAATTATAATTTTTTTGAAAACGTTCAAATCTAGTTTTCTGTTCAAATATATAAGTTTGTTCAATTTTTTCAATTCGTTCAGAACCAGTTTTTTCGTTCAGATCTAGTTTACCGTTCAAATATATAAGTTGTTCAATTTTTTTAATTCGTTCGGAACCAGTTTTCTTTGTTCATTTGTCTTAAATCGTTCAGATGTAGTTTTTCGTTCAGATATAAAGCTTTACAATTTTTTAAATCGGTCCAAAAACAGATTTCGTTCAATTAATAAATTGTTCAAATCTAGTTTTCGTTCAATTCTTTTAATTCGTTCATATCTAGTTTTTTGGTTCAATTCTCTTAAATCGTTCAGATCTAGTTTTTCGTTCAAAATATAAAGTTGTTTGATTTTTTAAATCCGTTCAAATCCTTTTTTGAACGAATTTTTTGAATTCGTTCAGATCTAGTTTTTTGTTCAAATATATAAGTTGTTCAATTTTATAAATTCGTTCAGAGCCAGTTTTTCTGTTCAAATCTAGTTTTCGTTCAATTCTTTTAATTCGTTCATATCTAGTTTTTTTGTTCAATTCTCTTAAATCGTTCAGATCTAGTTTTTCGTTCAAAATATAAAGTTGTTTGATTTTTTGAATCCGTTCAAATCCTTTTTTTGTTCATTTTTTTGAATTCGTTCAGATCTAGTTTTTTGTTCAAATATATAAGTTGTTCAATTTTATAAATTCGTTTAGAGCCAGTTTTTCTGTTCAAATCTAGTTTTCGTTCAATTCTTTTAATTCGTTCATATCTAGTTTTTTGTTCAACTCTCTTAAATCGTTCACATGTAGTTATTCGTTCAAAATATAAAGTTGTTTGATTTTTTGAATCCGTTCAAATCCTTTTTTTGTTCAATTTTTTGAATTCGTTCAGATCTAGTTTTTTGTTCAAATATATAAGTTGTTCAATTTTATAAATTCGTTCAGAGCCAGTTTTTCTGTTCAAATCTAGTTTTCGTTCAATTCTTTTAATTCGTTCATATCTAGTTTTTTTTGTTCAACTCTCTTAAATCGTTCACATGTAGTTATTCGTTCAAAATATAAAGTTGTTTGTTTTTTTTTGAATCCGTTCAAATCCTTTTTTTGTTCAATTTTTTGAATTCGTTTAGATATACTTTTCTATTCTGTTCAAATATGTAAGTTGTTCAATTTTCTCAATTCGTTCAGAGCCAGTTTTTCTGTTCAAATATAGTTTTCGTTCAATTCTTTTAATTCGTTCATATCTAGTTTTTTTGTTCAACTCTCTTAAATCGTTCAGATCTAGTTTTTCGTTCAAAATATAAAGTTGTTTGATTTTTTAAATCCGTTCAAATCCTTTTTTGAACGAATTTTTTGAATTCGTTCAGATCTAGTTTTTCGTTCACAATATATAAGTTGTTCAATTTTCTCAATTCGTTCAGAGCCAGTTTTTCTGTTCAAATCTAGTTTTCGTTCAATTCTTTTAAATCGTTCATATCTAGTTTTTTTGTTCAATTCTCTTAAATCGTTCAGATCTAGTTTTTCGTTCAAAATATAAAGTTGTTTGATTTTTTGAATCCGTTCAAATCCTTTTTTTGTTCAATTTTTTGAATTCGTTCAGATCTAGTTTTTTGTTCAAATATATAAGTTGTTCAATTTTATAAATTCGTTCAGAGCCAGTTTTTCTGTTCAAATCTAGTTTTCGTTCAATTCTTTTAATTCGTTCATATCTAGTTTTTTGTTCAACTCTCTTAAATCGTTCACATGTAGTTATTCGTTCAAAATATAAAGTTGTTTGTTTTTTTGAATCCGTTCAAATCCTTTTTTTTGTTCAATTTTTTGAATTCGTTCAGATATACTTTTCTGTTCTGTTCAAATATATAAGTTGTTCAATTTTATAAATTCGTTCAGAGCCAGTTTTTCTGTTCAAATCTAGTTTTCGTTCAATTCTTTTAATTCGTTCATATCTAGTTTTTTTTGTTCAACTCTCTTAAATCGTTCACATGTAGTTATTCGTTCAAAATATAAAGTTGTTTGTTTTTTTTGAATCCGTTCAAATCCTTTTTTTGTTCAATTTTTGAATTCGTTCAGATCTAGTTTTTTGTTCAAATATATAAGTTGTTCAATTTTCTCAATTCGTTCAGAGCCCGTTTTTCTGTTCAAATATAGTTTTCGTTCAATTCTTTTAATTCGTTCATATCTAGTTTTTTTGTTCAACTCTCTTAAATCGTTCAGATCTAGTTTTTCGTTCAAAATATAAAGTTGTTTGATTTTTTGAATCGGTTAAAATCGTTTTTTTTTTCATTTTTTGAATTCGTTCAGATCTAGTTTTTTGTTCAAATATATAAGTTGTTCTATTTTCTCAATTCGTTCAGAGCCAGTTTTTCTGTTCAAATCTAGTTTTCGTTCAATTCTTTTAATTCGTTCATATCTAGTTTTTTTGTTCAATTCTCTTAAATCGTTCAGATCTAGTTTTTCGTTCAAAATATAAAGTTGTTTGATTTTTTGAATCCGTTCAAATCCATTTTTTGTTCAATTTTTTGAATTCGTTCAGATCTATTTTTTGTTCAAATATATAAGTTGTTCAATTTTATAAATTCGTTCAGAGCAAGTTTTTCTGTTCAAATCTAGTTTTCGTTCAATTCTTTTAATTCGTTCATATCTAGTTTTTTTGTTCAATTCTCTTAAATCGTTCAGATCTAGTTTTTCGTTCAAAATATAAAGTTGTTTGTTTTTTTGAATCCGTTCAAATCCTTTTTTTGTTCAATTTTTTGAATTCGTTCAGATATATTTTTCTGTTCTGTTCAAATATATAAGTTGTTCAATTTTCTCAATTCGTACAGAGCCAGTTTTTTCTGTTCAGTTCTCTAGTTTTCGTTCAATTTTTTTAATTCGTTCATATCTAGTTTTTTTGTTCAATTCTCTTAAATCGTTCAGATCTAGTTTTATTAAAAAAACTAGATCAGAGCATATCTAGTTTTCTGTTCAAATCTAGTTTTCGTTCAATTCTTTTAATTCGTTCATATCTAGTTTTTTTGTTCAATTCTCTTAAATCGTTCAGATCTAGTTTTTCGTTCAAAATATAAAGTTGTTTGATTTTTTGAATCCGTTCAAATCCTTTTTTTGTTCAATTTTTTGAATTCGTTCAGATATATTTTTCTGTTCTGTTCAAATATATAAGTTGTTCAATTTTCTCAATTCGTACAGAGCCAGTTTTTCTGTTCAGTTCTCTAGTTTTCGTTCAATTTTTTTAATTCGTTCATATCTAGTTTTTTTGTTCAATTCTCTTAAATCGTTCAGATCTAGTTTTTCGTTCAAAATATAAAGTTGTTTGATTTTTTGAATCCGTTCAAATCGTTTTTTTGTTCAATTTTTTGAATTCGTTCAGATCTAGTTTTTTGTTCAAACATATTAGTTGTTCAATTTTCTCAATTCGTAAAGAGCTAGTTTTTCTGTTCAAATCTAGTTTTCGTTCAATTTTTTTTAATTCGTTCATAACTACTTTTTTTGTTCAATTCTCTTAAATCGTTCAGATCTAGTTTTTCGTTCAAAATCTAGTTTTCGTTCAATTCTTAAATCGTTCAGTTATATAGCTGTTCAATATTTCAATCCGTTCAAATTCAATTTTTCGTTCAATTCTTAAGTCGTTCAGATATAGTTTCCCGTTCAAACATATAAGTCGTTCACTTTTTGTTGAATTCGTTCAAATCCTGTTTTCGTTCTATTAATATATCTGAACGAATATAGTAAATCATTCATATATACTTTTTGTTCAATTCTCAAATCGTTCAAATATATTCCGTTCAAAATATATATAAGTTTGTTCAATTTTTTTAAATTCGTTCAAAACTGCTTGCGAATGATTTATAGTCTCCCTTCAATTCTTTTAAATTCATTCAAATCCAGTTTTTCTTCAATTCTTAAAACGTTTAAATATAGACAGGAACATTTTATTAAATAGAAATAAAAACGAAAATATATAAGTTGCCTGGATGTAAAAAAAATCCAGGAAAACACATAGGATAATGTGTGTGCGAATAGAACACTGTATGTTCATCATCTGTAGTATTGTTAATACAAGATTCAAGCAATGATTGATAAACAATGACATCTTTTTTCATTACAATTTTGAACAATAATGATTTTGCCACCCTTAACAATTCTTCTTTCCTGTGTTTCTCTTCCTTTTTGAATTCTTCTCAGATTGAGGCTTCATTCTATTGCCCTTTACAACTGAAAGGGCACTAGAAACTGGAGGATCTTTCAGTGATGTGGTAGCCTCATCATTTTGTACATGCATCTGCTTATTCTTCTTATTGCCTGTCTTCACCTTATCCACACTTTTTTTTAGTTGGACAGGTCTTGAAACACTGCCATCAGTGTTCACCCAAATTTCCACACTACCATCAGTAGTTGACATAGGTAATTCTCCATTTCCATCCTCTGTTGCATTTTTTGCAGTATTTTTCTTGATCACAGGAGGATCTTTCAGGGCTATACTGTTTCCATCTTGTTTCTTCTGTTGGGAATTATCAGCCATCAACCTTTTATGAAGTTTGAGTACTTCTTCCACAAACTCACGACTCTTATCAGCATCTCTACTAATGTCAGCACAAACATCACTCACACAGTTCATCATCATTGCATACCTCAAAGCATTATTTGTCGTATTCGTTCCTTGCACTTGTATTACTTCCTGTTTATGTTTGAGCAACTCTTTCTCTCTGAATTCAGTTGTCCACCTTGCCATTATATACTCTCTGGGAAGTCTAACGATATCAAACTGAGTAAACAATCTGAGTATGTGACAACAGAGTATGCCATCTTTCTGAAATTTGCCACACTCACATTCAAATTCGAGTGTCCTTCGATCAACAACAACGGTGAAAATTTTTCTTCTATATTCAGGGTTATCATAAGGAAACAACTTCTTCAGTTCATACACATGATCTCTCAAAAATTCAGTAACACCAAAAGCTGTTGAGTTTACAAGCTCAGTGACAAACTTCAAGTATAGAGGTATTTTCTGGGTAGACTGGAATCTGTCTTCATTTTCAATCTCAATTATATTTTCTTGGAACAGTTCATACTGTTTCAGAAAATTTTCAATTGTGTCTTTCCTCTGGATATAGTCCTTGAAATTGGAGTTGAAACTCTCGCTCCTTCCAGTTGTCCGTGTGAAAGGGGAGAATCCTCCTTTGAAATAAGCTGGTACAAACATCTTCCTTCCTGCCCACATTCTTTTCAAGTGATCATGATTGGAACAATTATATGTTGTCATCATATCTTTCCAACCAGTTTCAAATTCTGTCACATTCAAAGACTCCATGATTAGGGCAACTATAGCATCTTCCATCCCTTCTTTCTCTGCCATATATGCACTCATGTTTTCTCTAAGGCACTTTAGGACGTGCCAAATACAGAATATATGCCAAGCATCAGGAAAGACCACAGAAATAGCATTCTTCATAGCAACATCTTGATCTGTCAACACCAGACTTGGTTTTTTTCCTTCCATAACTTCGACAAAACTTTCAAACAGCCATTCAAATGTTTTTGCTTTCTGATCCTTCAGCAAAGCCCATCCAAATACAATTGTCTTGCCATGACCATTTATACCTATAATTGGTGCAAATGGCATATTATACTTGTTTGTGCTATATGTTGTATCAAAGCATATTATTTCTCCAAACAACTTGTAGTCCAGCCTTGACCTACCATCTGTCCAGAAGATGCTTCTAACAGCTCCTTCACTGTCAACTTCCATCTTGCAGCAGAATCCAGGCTTCTCTAGTTGCAACTTCTCAATGTATTTGAGTGTGCAATTGATATCTGAATTTTTTTTGTTCTTCCTATCTGCTTGTTTCAGGTTATCTAGTTTCTTTTTGCCAAACATTACATTCCCAAAGCTACCCTTCAATCTTCTGAAGATAGTCATTATTCTCTGTGGCTTCACTCTGATTTCTTGAAGCAATTTAGATAGCATAATTTCTTCTTCACTCATTGTTCTGTGGCTTAAGAAGAATTTAGTCAGTGAAGGCGAGGACACTAAATCATGATTGTGATCCATTACACAGGATATGATGTGCCACTTTGTCTCCACAAGTTTCACTGTCACATTCATCTGACAATTGGTTCTCCCTATCGCGCTTCGTCTCCTTTTTCTCTGGCCTGTAATGATTCGGCTTGCTGTCATTCTACTTTTATTGCACTGAAGGGTGATCTTCTTCTGTTTGTAGTTCCTTCCTTTTATCACAGAAAACCCTTTGAGCTGACCATAAACATTGACAAATCTCACTGCATCTTCAAGCGTTGAGAAAACCATCCCAACTTCAGGAGCTTTCGCAGTACAAATCTCATCTGGCGTTGGAAACAGGTATTCTTCATTACAGTTGTCTGAATTGTAATCATCATCATTGAGAATGTCTTCATCTGAATGGCTTTCATCAACAACATCTACAACCTGCATTTTTAAGGATGAGTTAACATAAAAGCATGTTTCCTTTTTCCCCTAGGCTATTCTCGTTCATTAATTTTGATGTATACCTTTGCTAAAGTAGTATCCTTGTTCTGATCTGTGATTGCATCATCCGCTGCATATCCAATGATCTGCAGAGTTTCCATCTAAAAATTATGTGCCCAATATGAAAAGACAAACATGATACAAGTTTTGTCATAAACAAAATTTTTTATAACAACATATCACTGCTTTCTTACATATGGGTTCTCACCTCTACATTATTTAGGTTCCGACCAGAAACTGCATGGTTATCAGTTGCACTTTCTTTCTCAATAACCTGATCCTGTTCCTGGCACATCAGACATGACATCTTATTTTTTTCCAATACAGAGTATTCAACAAATACAAAAGGAACCTAAAGAATTTTAATGTGGATTTCCTAATATGGATCCAGTTCCTGAGTACTATATATAGCTCCACACATACCATTGCTCCTTTCTTCAGTTCATGATAAAGGACATACTGATCAAATTCCTCCATGGTACTATCTTTTCGAATTTCAAGTGTACTAACTTGCTGTCTCTGTTTGTTAGCCTGAAAATGTATTGCAAACATTTTAATTACCCAATTTCCTGAAAATAGCCTGATAGTACATATGCATACACATATAGCTCTATTTTTTTTTCTCTGCACATGGTTCTGTACACACATAGATAACAACTCACCAAACTTATCGATAAATTGAGCACGCTTGATGAAGGACATGATTCTTTCATTCGTTTTTCTGCCTACACAAAGTGGAACTCATTATTTTTATCAAGGAACGAAATGAAACCTGAAACTCATTTTTCTTTTTGAACGGAATGCTAAAATTGAACAACATACCTTCTCTTTCTCAGAGGAATTATCAATTCTACTAGACTCTCTCCTTTTCTCTATAACATTATTAATTGCTTCTTCTATTCTTCTTCTAGTGTCCATCAAGATAAAACTTCCTCTTGTACCGTTTTCCTGATTTTTCATGCACATCAATTTATTAAACAGCACTTCAAAACTGAATTAACTACTATGCCCAGATCGGTAATTGAGGAAAATTAAAAATGCTAGCAATATCAATACGTGTGGTCTGAATGATTCACTATAATACTTCAAATATTTTCATACTTTTTAATTCCGTACCGAACGAATCAGAATTAAGTGCGGGGTGAGATGCAATTCTTTCTCCAGTTTCCTTCAAGAACCGAAGGTGGAACAACGAACGTACCTTCTACCGACGATGTCCGGGGATGGCGGGCGGGGGACCAGAAAAGGGATCGAGGGGAACGTATCTGCTTAATTTTTGGGATCGAGGGGGAGAACAGATCGGGATCGGGACAGTGAGAAGAGGATCCTTCCGGGGAAGAACGAGTTCTGACTTGAGCGTTAAGTTGATCTAATGTTTTTACATTATAGTCCCTCCTAGGATTTTTAATTGCAACGAAAGGACAACGAAATGACTATTACATGTGGGTCATACATTTATTGTCAGCAGATCATAATAATTCCTTTCCGGAAGGGGCATGGTTCTAAACCTTCTTCGTTCCCCATTTCTGCTCCGCCTTCGAAGTTCGCACGGGCGGATTTCCGAGCTCCTTCTGTTCATCTGGCCGCCGCCGCACGAGCGGAAGCCCTTTGCTCTTTTAGTTGCGCTCCACTTGCAGGTGAACTCAGCTAACATCATAGTTACAAGCTAGAATCAGATTCGTTCCCTTCCATGCTAGATCTAAAGAATTTTAATTTCGATTTCTTAATATGGATTTCTTCTGAAAAGTTTTTGTATGCTTCCACTGAAATTCCCTTTAGCTTGAAATGAGGCAGGCTTCGCCTTCTTATTTTGTAGGCATGTTTTGAAGTTCTAATACGAATCTTAACAGCCTCTCACTAATTCCCATTCACGGTTGCGGTGATAATACACCCAATATATGATCCGTACTTGCAACAGCTACCACCAAAACAATCTGAGTATCTTTGAATTCATGTCCAGTTTTTCGTTTCTGCCCATGATTGAACATAGTAGGTTTACAACAGAATAAATTCAATATGATTTTGTGGGGGTGGTATGGTGTCTGAATTTTGTTCGACCATAACATCAAACATCACTTTATATAATACTGAATCATATTTCTACTTGTTTTAATCATTCCTTTTCTTAGATGGATATACCAAAGCATAAAAAAAGGATAGGGCAGCATGTTAAATTCAGAGATTTGCCAACACCACAAAACAAAAGATTAAAGGTGAGATGTATTTTTTCATTCCTGTATTTTTTCATTCCTCGTTTTTCCCACAATTAGGTGAACTAATGCTTATCTTTTTGACGACTTATGGTTTATTCTGTTTCATTTTTCAGAGCAAAAACACAGAGCACTTACCCATGTTCTTACATGCACTATCACTGTTGAACGAAGAAAAAAATTGATTGTTCAGAATATGGGTTTTGGTGCTATTCTGGATTTAACATGCTCAAGTAATGTGAATGGTCTTTTTCATTGGCTTGCAGACCAGTTGGATACTGAAACTGGCACTCTCACTCTGGACAATGGTTTTAGTTTCACTATTACTCCCTCCTTTGTGTACAAAATTCTTGGATTACCTTGTGGGCCAATGAGTGTTCAATTCAAGTGTAGCAAAGAAGATATTGATATCATCAAAGAAGTGACTCACACAGAATCTCCAACAGTAGAGCACTTATGCAACCTGCTAAATAATGAACTAGATGATACATCTTTCTCACGTGTTTTCATGCTTCTGACCCTAGATGCATTCATCGCACCAGCTGGGTGTGGGATATCCAGTCACTCATATTATCATAACCTCATAAGAGTTACTGATATCCCTAATCTTGATTGGTGCTCGTTTGCACTTAACTGGTTACTGTTGTGTATCAAAAGATTCCACAAAACTAAGATGCACGGAATTCAGGAAGAAATAGGAGGATGCAAGCCAATTCTTGTGGTATGTTTTAGTTATTTTTGTTCCTTCTTATCAAAAACTTACACTGTACATGCTAACGATTATTCCCCTTTTATGGATCATTTATTGACTGCAATTCTTCAAATACAGATTTCCTATTTTGAATTCCTAATAACATCTGAATTTAACCTGGGGAGCTCTATACCAAGGTTGCCACTGGACTACACATGTAGTCAATGCATTCATCACTCTGGATTCATTACAAGAAACAGAACCTAGATTTGGAAGACTTGCAGTAAGTACCATGTTTTTTCTAAACTCTGGTGCTACTAGTTTTTCCATTAATTAAGCTATACAATTTTTCGTACAAAAAGTCTGCAGTCTTATGTTCCTTTTTCCATAACCAGAGGAAACACATATCATCGACAATTTTCAAAGGTCTGCACCAACCATTTCAGATAATACTACCAGATGAAATAGCTGATTACATCAACTCAAAATTCAAAGGAAATGACAACAACGAGGTTATTGCAGATGAATAATTTTTTGAGTTCATGCTTTATGGATTTCCTCATTTTTAAACATGAAACTATATTATCTGTTTCTCTTTTAACATAGTTTTTTTTGCTCGACCATTAAATTTAATGTAGGACAAGGCTAAAATTGATAAACTATCAAAGAGGTTCTTCCATAAGCTAGTTGACAACTCAGTTGCAATGATGAAATCTTAAGTTGATGATGTATTTGAGTTATGCTCTACAAATCAGCAATCAATTTCAAATCTTCCGAGCATCAATGTTTCTACAAACACACGTACAAGGTTCCTGGATGTTACCAAACCAATCCTCATTATGCCACCTACAGAATGGCCAAATGAACTCTCTGAGCAAGAAGTTAACGACTTTATCAAAAGTCTTTACTCTTTTGACAACCTGGAAGGAGTCTCTCATTTTTGTCAAACACAGAATATTTTACAAGATTTGCTGAAGTCTTTCAAGAATAGCTGCAGTGTCGATGATTCAGATTTCATTCTCGACCTGCCAAAGTATGATTCGATGGTCAAGACCTTAATACCAAAGACATTGGATGACATCCCGTCATTTGAATCTAATTATTGTGCTGGGTTAACTGATTTTCTGAAAGAACAAATCCAAGGTTATTCCTTTTTCTCTTCTCGATTTCTCTTTTTTTATCTCTGTGTGTGCCACCTGATTTTTGGATAAGACTTAACCTAACATTTGTTTATGCTTTTCTTAATTTTTATGAACGAATGATCAAAAGAAGAGAGAAAAAATAGGATATTAAATCAGGAGCAGTTGCTGGATTTCAAAGTTAGCCTTGACACACCTCCTGATAAGACTTTTGTTGTTGATGATTCTTCAAAGGGTGCTATTCCAATTACAGGTAATCTAATCTTTTATTTTTTAATTCTTGTTAATATCATGTGTCTTTGTGTTTTCCAAAACAAATATAATTATAAATGAGATCTAAACATTCAATTCCTTTCCATAGGAAACAAATCAGAGCATAATGTCTACACTTGGATATCGAAGAAACAGAAAATTCAAGAAAATCTGTTTCTGTATTCAAACCAGCGCCCACAAAATCATGGGTATCGCACCACTTCAAGTTCTTCAGCAATGTTGTTCCAACGTAAGGATGAATTCAGGCATGCTACAATTCAACATGGAGCTAAAGGTCTGCAAAATTACTACTGCAATAATACTACAGTTCCAGTCACGCTCTCAGATGGCAAAAAAAAATGTGAATTCCGAAGCAATTTGGGGTTTGTCACTCAATGAACGTCTACTGGGTCGACAAGCAAGCTGTGATAGAAGTAATATTGGTTTTGTATCCTTCGACCTATTCGATGAAGACGATTTCCTGAATTCCAATCCACAACAAAATTTGGTTAGCCAAACTGGTTATTTCAAGTTCCCGTATTGCCTACTTCATGCATAAATAGTTTTATTTTCCTATTTTGTTCAATTTTTGTATCATGTTTCTATACGCAGCCATCTACAGAAGTTCTGCATGCCGATCAACTAGATTTCAGCAACATTAAAATGTGTGGAAAAACCGAAGATCATCAGGAGGAACAAGTTATTTTTGCTTCTGATTTTGAACTCGAATTCTACAACTCTCTCATTCAGAGCAAGTTCGAGACCAGGTTATTTTTTCGTGTAAAACAAATCATGCTTTCTGTTTCTCCATATTATATGTATTTCTGTTCTATTTTTCATGCCTGTAACAAGGATCAATTTCTTCCAGCCCAAGGATCTTCGAAATAAACAAAATCTGGGTAGATCAAAGAACACTGGCACTATCTATGAGCCCAGGTGGGTGGATCCATCCATATGTCATGGATTCATTTGGCATTCTCAGTAACACAGAGCAACTTGAAAGAAAACGAAAAGGCATGATTGGACAAAAGGATATCCTGAGGCATATTATCATCAAAGACATCACAGTTCGTATCTTTTCTTCATATTCTTCTATATGGTTTCTTTTAATTTCATCTCATCATGTTGATTTATAATAATAAAAAAAGTATATCACTTTGATTAAAATGCTCCTTCTTCCTACATGCAGAGAATACTAATGGATCCTATGTTAAATCATTCAGACTCTCAGTTCAACAATTTATTTTCTACTAATAATGTCGGATTTAGACTGGAAAATGCAGGCCTAGTAAATGCATCTCCCATGTTACTGTCATTTTTTTCTCTTTATCCATCATGCTCATGTCTGTAGTAATATTTTCTTTTTTCCTCATCAAGGTACACATACCATGTCCATCTGAAAGACAATGGATATTGATTGTAGCAAATTTCATCGACAAAAGTTTCGATGTTCTAAACCCAGATCACTCTGATGAAAAATTCAAGCCTATTGTTACTACAGTGACAAACAATTTCAAGAACTTGTTCATCAAAAGTTACCCTGGCTGTACATATTTCAACATAAGAGACTTTGAAGTGAGATATGTGAAAACCCCCCAACACAATTTCAGGTACTCTTACTATACAACTTTCTTCAATTTCAATTTTCTTCAGTACAATATTTTTTTCTTATATATGAGCATGCATGTTCATGTTCTTCGGTACAAGTTTCTAATTATGAACATGTCTGCCCAATCTATGAGTTCATTAATTATCTTTTTTATGTGTTTGTCAAGGTATGATTCTGGAATTTTTGTCATGCAATTCATCAGATGGTACAATGGAATTGAAGTTCAACACTTCTCAAATGTACGTATATTTATATGGAATCCTATCAGATTACCAATTACAGCTTTTTTTCATAACTAATTCTTCTATTTCTATTTCTTCAAAAATGAATAGGCTGATGTTCAAGCAATCCGCGCAAAAATTGCATCTCAAATAGCGATTAACAAGTACAATGAACTTCAAGCACCTTTAGCGAAGCAGATTCTAGGAAGACATGTAATTCTTTAATTTTTCGTTTTAAGATTCTTAAAAAATTTCAACTTAGAAATATTCATGTTCTAATTACTCATATATTCTTTTTTTGTAATATAATCTGCAGGCACCTCATCTCATGCGTTGAAGATCAAGCATATATACAGCATCATGCGATTGCTTAAGAGATGTTTTTTCAAACATATTGGTTGATCAAATATTTCTCAGAATGGTTGAGAATTATCTTACTATTTTAATGTCCAAAAAGTAGAAACATATTGTCATGAACAAACTCAGTGATCTTTGTTTAAGCAAGCATTTTTTCCTTCTTTTTTACAATGTTTTTTTATGACCGAATTCTTCAGTTGCAGTTCCAATTTCGTTTTTAATTTTCTGTCGAACGAATCAGTCGAACATAGCGTACTGCGTACTAAGCAAATCAGTCGAAAGAACGAAAAATTAATCAGTCGAACGAACGAAACGAAACACTCGCAAAAGTTAATGGGCCGGCCCATCAGAGCGCACAAGGTACGCGGAGCTACGCAAACGCCCGCTAAAGGCGGGGTATAGGAGCTCCCGTTGGAAGTTGGTCCTTGGGTGGGTTTGTGGACTTTGGGCAACGGAGATCCCGGTTGGACACGCAAGATAACGAAACGGCCCACGAAGAACCACGAGAGTACGCGAGGGAAACTAGCTAGACGATCGACCGGACAAAGCCCATATTTCTTCCCTACTCCGACTCCTACCACGACTTAGGGCCCTTTTGTTTGGGTTTATTTTGACTTTTTAGCTTTGGCTTTAAGCCAGAAAAGCACCGATTTTTTGACTTTTGAATTTTGAAAGCCAAAAGATTTGGATCATTGTTTTTGGCTTTCAAAATCCAAAAGCCAAAAAAGCACCTATTTAGATGCTTTTCTGGCTTAAAGCCAAAGCCAAAAAGCCAAAATAAGCCCAAACAAAAGGGCCTTTAATCCCGAAACCAAACAGGATTCCCGTCTCGTGCGTCTACATTAAATTAAATATTCCGTGCAAGAGCTTAGCCCCCACCCCACGCCGCCACCATTAATCCGCAATCATAAGCTATGAAGATGAAGAAATCCATGGCCCTGTTGGGGGCGCCGCCGCAGCTGCTTCTAATACCAGACGACATCCTCGCTTGCATCCTCCGCCGTCTCGCGCCCCGCAGCCTCGCCGCGTCCCGTTGTGTCTGCAAAAGCTGGTGCGCCGTTGTCGACGATCGTCACCTGCTGCGGTCGACAGACCTACTCCCGCTCTATGGGATCTTCATCGTGGAGAAGCACATCGTGATGCACCTTCCGAAATTCTTTGGGAGCCCGTTGACACAGGGCAAAACTGCTCCATGGCTGGACTACCTGGACTCCAGAGACATGGCGTATGTTCTGAGCCACTGCAATGGTCTCCTTCTGCTTTGGGAGCGGGTGGTTAATCCGGCGACACGGCAATGGGTGGTTTTGCCTCCGCCCCCACCCCGATGCGTTGGAATGCTGGACGACAAGTGCCTTGTTTTCGACCCTACCGTCTCGCCACACTACGAGGTGTTCTACATTCCTTACGTTCCTAGCATACTTGGTAGAACGCCAATGTTCCCTGTGGAATCGGAGTGGCCGCCCTCTCGATATACAACACGGGTCTTCTCTTCAAAGACGTGGAGATGGGAGGAGAGGTCGTTTGTCCGGAGAGGGGAGGCTGCAGGGACCATTGCCGACATGGTATCAAATGACCCATGGCCACACAAGCATCGCAATGTCGTCTACTGGAAAGGAGCGCTTTACGTGCACGCTCAAAATGACTCCATTATACGGTATATATCCATTCACCCCTTAAACATGCATAGTTACTTTAGTTGGTTCATTATTACTAGTACTATTTTCCTATTATTCTTTTTAAGCTGAAACTCATTGTAATATTCACTAACTAGCATGTTGCCCATTTGACATTTGCAGCATACACTAGTGGAAAAACAGTCTCTAGTACCGGTTCCAGAGGTACTATAGTACCGGTTGGGCAACCGGTACTAATTAATCGGTACTAAAGGCCCCAACCTTTAGTACCGGTTTCCTCTGGAACCGGTACTACAGGGGCCTCCACGTGGGCTGGCCGGGAGCCTCAGGGCTGGAGACTTTTGGTACCGGTTCGTAACAGGAACCGGTACCAAAGGGTTGGGACCCTAGACCTGCATTCCCTGCCGCGGCAGAGAATTATGCATTTCTCTGCCGTGCCAGAAACGCATAGAATCCAGGGTTTAGGGTCTGTATTTGGACCGTTCGTTGTACCAGTATCGCTTCGATGCGCGAGAAATGCGTTTGGTATATATAAGATATCTACATGAAGATCAATTTGATGCATATCAACTTGGTGCATATATATAACACATGTAATTAATTACATAAGATCGCAAATTAAGTAGTACGACTCTCTGAGTCATACTATATATTACATGTTCCTAGCTCACTATTACATTGAGGCATACTAAACCAAATGGTACTCTTCCCCAGGAGGTAGGACATCCCGAATGAAAAATCCCGCCAATTCCTCTAACATTCTCTCCAACTTCAACTTCTCGTTTTCACTTCCGCAGTTAATCTTCGCATCATGAATGGCCCGACCTAAATCGTCATCGGGGTCATCAAAAATGAGCTCTTCTGCGTCTTCGTCTCCCCCCATTGTCATATCATCGTGTTCAGTGAACATAGGATAGTTGTCGTTATCCTCTTCTTCTTCGTTGTCTTCCATTATAACCCCTATTTCTCCGTGCTTTGTCCAACAATTATAGCCGGGCATGAAACCGTTCTGTAACAGGTGGGCGTGAATGGTTCTTGAGGTAGAGTAATCCTTCATATTCTTACAGGAACTACATGGACAACACATGAAACCATTCGACCGCTTGCTTGCCTCAGCCACGTGGAGAAAATTATGCATGCCATTAATAAACTCGGGACAACGTCGGTCACCGTACATCCATTGTCGGTTCATCTGCATTATATAAGTATATCAATAACCGTTAATTACACTACTTCATAAATAGATGAGTGACAAAATTAATTAATATTCAAGTTCATCACATTAAAAGCAAATTAGAGTACTGACCAAATGTAATACATAGTTCTCATAAAACATACACTCAAACTAACATACAACTATCTAAAAAAATTAAAACCAACAAAAAATGCGATGAAAATCGCAACTAAGGTAACTACTGAACCAACAGCATAATGATACCAAGCCTCTTGATTAATGGCATATTTTCTAATCTTTTTAATCTTCAAGCGCATTGCATCCATCTTGATCTGGTGATCATCGACGACGTCGGCAAACTTCAAGTCCAATTTCATCTTCTCTTCTAGGCATTGCAGACGAAGATCTTCACTTCTTTTCAATTTTTCTTTCAAATCATTATTTTCTTTCTCAAATAAATTGAGCATCTCGACAAGAGGGTCGGTTGTAATTTCTGGTTCAACTACCTCCTAGATAAAATATCTATGTCAAGTTGGTCGGCATAATTGTCACATGACAAAATGAAACAAATAGTTATAAAAGTATACCACATCCGAATCATAGACCGGACGAGGGCCGACGGGGACGGATATCAAAACCATGGCACTATACATAAAAAAACAATCATACAAGTAAGAAAATTATAAAGTAAAACTATGCATCTATCACATAAAACTAAGTTTTTGTATAAAACATAAAAACAAGTAGGCTCACCGAGGTGGTGCCGGCTAGGGACGGCGCTGGCGATCGACGGCGGTGAGGACGGGGAAGATACTAAAACCAACAAAGCATACTTTAATTTGAGATCAAATTGCATATAAAACGAATGAAATCACTAACTTAGACATTTCATCAAACACCTTGCTAGCACTAAAAAAGTGAAAAGAGTTAAACTATACGAAATGAGCTAAATTAGGAACGCCGGAAGAAAGGATCATGTTGCTAACCCTTGGATAGATGGTTGCCGCCAATCTTAACAAAATGGTGGAGAAAAATGGAGATTTGTTTGGAGTGTGAGAGGAGAGATTTATGTTGGAAATGTGTTGGAGATGAAAAAATGAGCGGGTCGGGTTGATGAAATAGGCTGCACACCCTCTAGTACCGGTTTGCTATGCAAACCGGTACTAAAGGTGCAGCGCCGGCCCCGCAGCCGCAGCATTTTTGGCGCGAAACCCTTTAGTACCGGTTCGTAGCACGAACCGGTACTAAAGCTCTAGCACAAACCGGTACTACAGATTCCCGGCGCACTGCGCTGTGGAGCCGGTACTAGTGCTAGCTTTAGTACCGGTTTGTAACCAAACCGGTACTAAGGGTAACATCCTTTGGCTGTTTTTCCACTAGTGATAATATTGTCCGATGGTGAGTACGAAGTGATCAAATCACCAGCCGGCGATAAAATGTGTGGCACTCTTTATCTAGGGAAATCGGAGAAAGGGGTGTACTGTGCTTTAACTTGTAGTGGGCACAAACGGCTTCAAGTATGGCTGCTTATGGAATTGTGCGGTAAACTGGAGTGGATATTGAAGAATGACATTGGACTTGTGCCAGTGGTGGAAATGTTTTCAGGGGACTTTCATGATGATCACTCCGCATCGTGGATCTTACATAAACGTAACTATCATGAAGATATACGTGAAGATAAATTTGAATGGAACTTTGAAGATGGCGTTATCCTCGTGGCTGCTCGTAAGAATGAATGTGACTATAGGGGTGAAGATATTCATTTTCTTGGATTCCATCCATGCAAAGAGGTTGCCTTGTTGTGGTTGTCAGATCAAGAAAGAGTAGTTGCTTACCACTTGAGTAGCTCGAAAGTTCAATACTTGGGAAAGTTGCGATTAGACACTTTACGATCTTCCTTTCCGTACACTCCATGTTGGACTGGAGAGTTACTTGGAAAGAATTAATTATGTGTCCATTGTTTTACCGCATGTAACTTATCGCTCGTGAATATGGATTTTTGTCGGATATAATTTTAACACCTGACTTCAATACCTTATTCATATTTCCTTTATATTTTTTTTCACTGTTTTATCCACATGAGCTTAATAGAAATTGTTTAGATAACTTCATTGATCGTGTTGGGGCGATCCTAGCATTTGGAGTCTCGGCC
The DNA here is from genome assembly GCA_012064385.1 of Puccinellia tenuiflora. Classification (NCBI taxonomy): domain Eukaryota; kingdom Viridiplantae; phylum Streptophyta; class Magnoliopsida; order Poales; family Poaceae; genus Puccinellia; species Puccinellia tenuiflora. The sequence continues at coordinate 62,499 of QRDG01002215.1, read as the reverse complement.
ATCAGATCGTGGTGCTAGACGATCCTCACTATCCATCTTCTCTATCTAGTCCTTTTGTAGCATCCAATTAAAAAAAATCAAAACCATGCAACATCATCATGGTCACGTTGCATTTAAACCATTTAAATTTGGATTTGAAATCCAAACCCAAAACAATTAGTGAAAATCACATAAAGGACACCCTATTTTCTTAACGAAAATCTTTAGATTTTAACAAATTGTTTGGATGTCAAAATGGTATCAAAATATTCAAATTGTAACAAGCTTTCCAAAACTTATTTTTTTCTAAAAATGTTTGAATCACTCTTGAATTCAATTCTGAATTCAAATCATTTCAATAAATAAAGTTGAAAACTAAATTTTATAAAAAGGCAATTGCGAACAAAAAAAACCGGTGATAGATTCGTCCCACACACCATACGCTAAAACTGCCGCACCACCTTGCTCCTCTTAAACCCCAACCCCTCCTCTTCATTTGTCGTCGATGATTACTCTCTTATTCAATTCTCTTAAACGAGCATGCAAACTGATGCACCACCTTGATCCTCTTAAACCCCAACCCATCCTCTTCATTTGCCCTCAAACCACACCACCTGAGAGCCTCTAGGCTACTCGTATTCATCCCCGCAATCCCGCCACTGCCGCTGGGCTTAAACACTGGTGAGAGCCGGGACATTCCGATACCCTCTGCTTTGTGAACGAGCGTGGTTGCCCCCATGTGTGGTTTTGTTAATTAATGACAATCTCTATGGACTAATGTTTGTATTGAGCTACTTGCAGGTTGTGTCCATATGCGTTCTGTCGTGGGGTTGTCACGGCAAGTACCTCCTCTGGGAGGCTTAGTTGTGGGGACATTGCGACTACGAATACGGGATAGGTTAATCTCGACGAGGGACAAGGAGATTTACCCAGGTTCGGCCCCTCTTCTGGAGGTAAAGACCTACTTCCTACTTTGCTCTTTATTGCTCTGGTGATCTCGATTACAACAATTCGAGTCTCGATTCTGAGGACTCGGCGACTATCTCGCTCTGGTGTTTCTAGGGTTTCTTAGGCTGTCTGATCTAAATCCCGGGGAACCCCTTATAAAGGTGGAGAGTCCCCGGGCTTTGCTAATATGCCGAGTTACAATCATACACAGAGTCCTATTCTAACTCCTGGGACTCCGGGTTATTCTTGGATTTGTCACGGGCTGCCGGCTTGTTCCTTATCCAGCCCATGTTGCTTGATGTGTAACCCGACTTTGGGCCTTCTGGTCTTGGCGAGTTCACTTTCCGACTCCATGGGCCTACCCGAAAAGTATCCCCCCATCAGTAGCCCCTGAATTTATCTTGGACGCAGCTTCGACTTCTTTGGCCTGATTCCTGGTTCCGACTCCTTTGATTCGGGATGACTCTGCGGAAGTCGTCTGCTGCTGGCCCCTGGATGAATTCCTGTAAACAAATAAAGTTAAACTTTTAACGAGTCCTTACTGGGGACTCGCCTATTTGGGAACAAGTCGGCTCTGTCCGACGATTTATTTAATTTTCATTCCCGCCCGTGCGGCTCGTTGACCGTGGTCTTTGTGACGCCTCGGGTTCGCCGCGAATATGTTCGCAGGATTTCCGGGATCTTCCCGTTGCATTTAACAACGTTCCCCCGATAACGGCGGCGCCGTTATACCCCTAGGGTTTCTCGTCCTTATCTGTCTGTGCCTATAAAGGTGAGGGAATAAACACCATTTGTCCCCCTGCCCTCTCAGTTCTCGCTTCGTCTTCTTCCTTCGCACGAGCACGCGCGCACCAACACTCTTGCCAGCACGCACGCACGCATCTCTTCCTTCCATGGCACCCAAGATCAACCGCAAGTGCGGCAGAGGCGAGGCATCCGCAATGGACAACGTACTTACCCTCGACGCGGCTGCCACAGCCGCCGCCGCCACAAGCACTTCGGCGGCTGCTTCGAAGAAAACCATCTCCGCCAACTGGGGCGGATCCATGATGACAGCCAAGCACCTGGAGGAATTCGAGCGCACTGGGCTCATCTCCTCCAACATCGCCTGGCGCGCCGCCGACAACGAGGTTGAGCCCACACCGGCCGCCGGAGAAATCGTCGTCTTCGGTAAGCACCTCTACCGCGGGTTTTCCCCTCCGGGCAACCTTTTCTTTCGCCAAGTCCTTAATTATTATAACCTCCGAGTCCATGACCTAGCCCCCAACTCCATTCTAACCTTGTCCAACTTCGTCACGCTTTGTGAGGATTATCTTCAAATCAAGCCAGACTTGGATCTTTGGCTTGACCTCTTTTACTGCAACCCCCAGCCAGAAACTTACGGGGGTCCTCTGCTTCAATGCGGGGGCGTTGGTCTGCAACGACGTCTGGGGTCCCCCTTCCCCAAACCTTTCTTTCCTAGCCATATAAAGGATTGGCAGAAGTCCTTCTTCTACTGTAAGGACACTTCACCATAGGGCGAGCTCCAGCTCCCCAAGTTCTCCTCTGACCGACTTTCTCTTTCCCCCACTATGATGGGGAAGTCTTTTGATGGGGCTCGTCCCCGAGTCAATGCTTTGATGGGCCGGCTTCGTGCCCTTGTAGCCCACGGTCTGGTGGGAATGGACCTCATTCTGTGTTGGACGACTTGGAGAATCCAGCCGCTGAGTCCAAGGACCGGCTTATCTGCTCCTACACCCGGTACTGACAACCTCCGGATGACCACCGAGCAAGCTGACAAGGTGGAAATTGACTGACTGGTCAAGAAGATCTCGGGAAAGATGGTGAAGGACCAGAAGGGTTTTGGTCTCTCCCCTTTTTCTCTACGACTCCTCCACCGGTGGTGAGACTCTTTCTCTTGCTTAACTTCATCTGCTCTGTTATTTGCTTGACTTGCTAACTTTCTGACTTGTCTTTTATTTCAGCTGGATGACGACTGGTGGAAGGCGACTCCCGCCTCTGAGGGAGCTGATGAGGATGACACTCCCGTCGAAACTGAACAAACCGCTAGAGCCGATGGCGATGAAAGCGTTGATGAGGAAAACCAGGAGTCTCCGCCAGAGGCTCCTGCTGCTGCTGCTACTACCGCCCCAGGCCACGTGGACCTGGAGCATGTTGAAGCTGTGACGACTTCTTCTGGGGAGTTGTCCAGCGATAAGGACCCGACCCCGACTCCGAGAAAGACCCGGGCCGACATTAGCAAGGCGCCTGAGTCCTGCCTTGCGTCTCGACAAAACCCGAGCCCCAAGGCCAAAAAGAAGGCCGTCAAGGCTGTGGAGACCAAGAGGAGGAAGCTGAGGAGTGATGGACCACCTGAAGTCCACCTTCTGGCTTCAAAATCTCCCAAGAGGAAGTCCCCTACGGCCTCCTCTATCAACTTATCCATCTCTACTTTTCCCCTTTTTAGTTTGTTTCTACCGCCAAGTATACATCATCTCCAAGCTTATCCATCTCGTTCTTCATCAACTTTGTCTGTCAAGAATGAATTGGGGCACAACGAATACCGACACCGTTGTAGCTGAGGATGGAGCACATTTGCTTCATATTGATCTCTCCCAGCATTCTTACTTGCTAGAAATCTATGTCGAGTTTTAGTTTCGTTTATGAAAACTTAGTGACTGAATTTGCCTCTAAATTTTAGATAAGTTGGCTAGTTTGTACCTTACATATGTTTTTGTCTAATGAAAATAAAATATTGTACATTGACTTCATTCCTTATTCATCTTATTATTTATGTTTTAGTTTTTTCTTAGTATTATCTTTCTTTTTTAGTTATATCATTTCTATTTATTTTTTATTCATTTATCTCATTCTAGTTGTTTGTTATTATTGTCTTTCAGTCACTTATTTATTTTCCACTCTTGAGTTATTCAATCTTTCAATGTCTAATTCCTTTTGTTTTTACTAGCAAAAATGCCCGTGCGTTGCTACGGTTTTTTTGTTTTGTTTTGACATGTAGCAGTCTTGTGTAGCAGCTGTCGCGTGAAATACTCGATCCCAAAATCAATCAACCCACGTAACCCTACTCCCAGTTTTCACTTTTCCCATTATTTCCTAGAGCAGAGCACAAGCGGCGGCTTTTGTTCTTATGCTGGTGGAATATCTAATGCTCACGCTCTATATTTCACCGATCTATAGTTCTTTAATTTCTTTTGACTACCAAATAGATTTACACAATAGTCAACACACATGCAAAATAATAATAATTCATATAACTGACAGAAAATAAAACTAAATCATAAAAAATTCAAATATGTTCTGATTTGATCTACTATTTGTCTGAATTTTTTTATTCTTATATTTTATTCGATCTAGCCAGCACAAAAAAAGCATTGATCTTTCTCTCGTGTATACCTCAACACCACATTGAGCTCCATGGTTGTGTTGTGCATCCGCACTGTTTAGTTGAAAGGTACGTTAGCATCACAGACTTCACAATGTACAGAGCGGTGTCTAGTGCCGCCCCCGGGCAAGATGCCAAGGCCATGCTTGCCATTGAGCATGTCAGCTCAACGAAACCAAAGTCTGAATGTTCAGACTGACGATGCAACAGGACACATACACAAGTAATTGCCATGCACTGGAGCTCCAAAAGTCCAAAGTAAGGCAGCTGCCCGTCCCAGGCACTCAAGCCATGTCGTCGTGGAGGAAGCTCTTGCTGCTCTGCGCCTCAACCGGTAGGTACGAGCTGGGCTCCAGCCTCCAGGATGACGACAGAGAAGCCGGTGACGAGCATTCAGAGGGCGACTTCGCCGCATCTGGACGGGGAGCGGCGATACGCTACAGAGGCGCTGGTAAGCACGCGCCGCATCCTCGAATCGGAGCAGCAGAACAGGCACTCCCACATAGCCACAACTCTTGTACGGTTCAAGTTGCTTGTTGTGCTCAACGTCCTCAGCCGTGAGGACGGCCAAGATGGCTCCACTAAATCATGATCATGTCGTCGCTGATGCGGGAGACAACCATTGGAGCGGGACTATGATGAAATATTTGCAGCTTTGTGTCATCTCCTTAAAAAAGGCAACCATTGGAGACAACCAATACATATGTTTAGAAACTGAGTTACTTATAAGATGAGATCGATCATTGGAATTGAAACCAAAGCAATTCATAGGATCCAAAACTTACAAATATTCAACGTTTTCATTGTCATTGATTGATGACAAACATATTTCTACCTATTCCATGAAGCTCATGCCTGTAATCCAATGGGACTATAAAAAGCATGTGAACAAATTAGAAACATGGTTAGTTCATATTCCTATCCTGCCTACCTGATGTATTGATCTTTATCACGTCATGTAACTTGGCTCCCTTGGAGTTCACATGAGGACACCTCCATTGGCAGAAAGAAAAAAAAGACATCTGACACAGAGAAATCCATGCTACACTGTATCTGGTAGCCAATCGTGACCTGCAGGAAGCGATTGATCCAGGAGTTCAGGGCGAAAACACTCCTGCAAAGTAAGTAAAAATTACTTGATGATATATTTGTGGGCAGATCACCAAAGGAAAGCTGATCTATCATTCTTGCTGCTGTTACACAGTCACATCTGGCCTAGAATTAACTAAGACCGACCAGGCTCGGAAGTCTGAACCCAGACTACACTGGGTCATGCATAATCTGATCCTTCATTCAGATAACAGAACAGGAACGGATCTATGTGCTGCTCCGCAAAGTAATCCAGATCCACTGGCTAGTAACACCTGATTATTTTCTCGAATGCAGCATCTTTTTTCTTATATAGTAGTTACAGTCCCCATATTTCTAGACTATACACGTTGTGATGTTTCTGTCTGATTTGACATGGGATTGAACAAAAATAACCCCCTAATTGAACGCATTTGTGCAGCCAAAGGGGGTCAGAAGAAGTAGAGATGGAAATGTGTCACCCTTGTGGAGGCAGTCGAAGGCGTCCTTGTCGGCCATCTTCGTAGCAGCAGAATGGGTCGGCGGCGGTCGCTGGAGCAGCTGGAACAGGAGCTGGAACTCCGGGCCCAACGGAGGCGGGCGCAGCGAGGTCACGGTCGCAGAGGGACCAGCTCGGAGGTTTGGGGTGTTGGGTCACGTCGGTACCGTTCGAACCGCCGAGGGAGGTGTACATCGCCGGTGGCCGCAGCCACACCTCCACCAGCCGGAGGACAGCGGCTGCTCCAGTGGGAGGAGATCGAGGTGTGACAGCAGTGTCCAACGGGCAATCTGTTCGTCAGGAGGGGTGTTGTTCTGCCGAGGAGAGAAAAAGAGGAACGAACCGCGGATGGGCTCCAAGAGTCGCAACAGCTACTCCGTGGCCTGGCCTCTATGGTCAGCCGACCTGGCGGCGGAGGATCTCGCGGGATCAGAAGAGGCTGCCGGATCGGGAGCGGACGGGCTGACCTGATGCAGATTTGACAGGCGGAAGAAAAAAAAACGAACCGGTATGACTTACGACTGGCAGTGGTGGGTAATTATCTCTAAGTATAAGGGTAATTTTTATTTATTCTTATATCATTTATTTGTTTAGCTTTATCTCATTCCTTCGGTTTTCGGAAGTTTTCTTTGGAGTCTTACATTTGTGAGCACTAGTAAAAGTGCACGTGCCACGCACGCGTAACATTTGAAGATTTTTCTATTAAGTACAACAATAAACAACAATAATAAATGTTGTTGGAGTGAAAAAATGAATAACATATTAGAAGATGTTGTTCCCTGGATCCCAGAACGCGCTAATCATGGCATGTTGATTAGCTTGGTTTTATTGTATATATCAAATATTCCAGAGAATATTTGTCTTCTCCAAACCAAACATAATCAACATATATCACAGGAGTACAAAGAAATTTCCATATATTGGAGGAGTACAATTTAGAAACAGCTAAAGATCACATACTCATCAACTCAATCGACCTGGCATTCAAGTTCACATGCTAATTAGTAGCTTAATAATTCCAATAAGAAGACCTGCAGCCACATGTACGTACAGATATCAGTGTACATTAGAAATTATATATTACAATAACAAAAAGGAGCATGCAAATGTCGATCCACTTCTTGGCCTTGTATGTATCAAAGTCGAGCAGCAAGCATAGTATGAAGCGACAGTTGCGGGCGTCGCATGAGACCCATAGTAAGCTCAACCCCTATACTGGCAGTGAACACGATTACGTCGGCAATGGAGGTACACGGGCTCGCTGCTGCTTGGTGGTGTTCATCATAGCTCTGATGGTTGTGGCAGACAGCAAGGCCAAACATAGCTGCATGCTTCCAGTTACGTCGTTGTTGCCATCCTGTACAAATAGAGGAATGAAATGAGATCCGGAATGAAATAGCAATGTAAAGAACAAAGAATACTCAGCGATTTAAGCATGGGCCTTAAACACAAAGCGATTAATTAGCTACGGTCATCTACACTGATATAGCAAATACTATCATTCCATAGTTTATATGTGTGGAAAAAATTCTTCTTTATGTTAAACGTAAATCGCGGATCTGATGTTGTCCACAACAAATGACCAGTTCAGACTTAACCTAGAAAATATTATATGTGAGGAAAAAAGTGGACAACTCCTCTTCTTAATCTCGAAAACAATATATATGAGAAAAACTGCATAAAACTCATGTTAATATGAGATATGTACAAAGGCACTCTGTTTATTTAAAAGAAAATGTGAGATATCTCGGGCACTAATAGTGATAGCAACAACGTTCCGAATGTGACCAATTCAAACTTTATAACCTTTATTAGTTTACTCTCAAACATGACGTTCAGTCATCTGAAACTACGACTGAACATGTAACTGAGAAGAATAATGTAAATATCAAGAACATTAAGTAATACAAAAAGACCAGCCTGAAGGACGAACAAACCTGTGTCATCCCTCTAAGACATCTCTATACACAATGTTCTTTGTGCTCTTCCCCGTGGGATCTATGTCTTTATTCGGCTTTGCGAAAATCCGAGTGGTCTGCCTTGACACACCCCTTGACAATGCAACATAAAGCTGGCCATGCGAAAATACAGGCTCGGGAAGGTAGATACCAACTGTTGGAATGGTTTGACCCTGGGCTTTGTTGATGGTCATTGCAAAACTCAACCGGATCGGGAACTGTTTCCTCTTGAACTTAAAAGGAAGTGAAATATCCTCCGAGGGCGACAACGGGATCCTCGGTATGAACACTCTATTTCCAGCATGTTGTCCACCAACGATCTCGGCATCAATTGCATTATCTTGGAATGCTCTAATCATCAATCTTGTTCCATTGCACAACCCGTTGTGAGGATCGAGATTTCGGAGAAGAATGACAGGACAATTGACTTTGAGTTTCAAAATATGCGGCGGCAGGCCATTTGGAGTGATGGAGTTTAGATAGTCAATTGTGTAGTTATTGCGCGCATCATCCTCCATAGAGTCAAAACTATAATATACCTTTTCTTTGCCAGGAAATCTGTCGATCATCTTTGTATTCAGATCGTCCACATGTTCATTCTTGGTTGAAAGAATGTCACGTGCGCTCATGTAGGATCCAGATGCGGCGTTCTCATGAAGCGACGGGAAGATATCTTCAATAAGCTTGTTCACCGATTCTTCACTTGTAGTGTAAGGAATAACAATGTCATCCGGAAGACGCACATAATCGCCACCGATGGTCTCTTCTGTCCCATCACCAATTCTCAGGAGGTAACTTGAGAACCACTGGTCGGTTTGTGCCCTCATATTACGTGTGAGGCGTATCTTCCTAATCTTCTCCCATAAATAAGACCTCTGTAGCGTAGCGTCAGTGATCTGTGCTCTTGTCCCACGCGTGACCACGGGAAGGACCTGCCTAAAATCTCCTCCAAACACCACGACCTTCCCCCCCAAAAGGCAAATCACATTCCATGATGTCTTGTAGGGACCTATCAAGTGTCTCAACAGTCTGACGCTTCGTCATGGCAACTTCGTCCCATATTATCAAGGATGCCTCACTTAGTAACTCTGCGGTACCACTATTCTTGTTGAAATTGCACGTGCTGGTGCTCGTGAGCCTAATTGGAATTTTGAACCTGGAGTGGGCGGTGCATCCACCAGGCATGATAGATGCTGCTATACCAGATGTTGCTGTTGCAATAGCTATTTTTCCCAATGAACGGACCTTAGCAAGGAGTGCCTTGTACAGATAAGTCTTCCCCGTGCCATCTGGACCATCAACAAAGAAAATCTGGCTCCTATTGTTGACGACGTGAGAGAGGATTTCATCAAAACGAGCATGTTGTTCGGTATTAAGAGATGTAAACATATTTACGTGATCTTTGTCTATGAGCGACAACTCCTCTTGAACCTCTCTTGATTGACCGCTGCCAAAATCATCATGAGCAGGATCCAAATCTGGCAGGCCATAAATTTTTATATCCTTCCCCATCGAATACAGCAGATCCCTAATGTCTCTAAGGACCATCTGTTTCACTGCGGCTTGGTTGGGCTGGCTACGACAGTAGTCCTCAGCCATTGACTCGAGGTGCTTCTCCCACAATGATCGGATGTTGGTTGCCTCACAGAACGCCAAAATAGTTGCGAAAAACTTCTTAGAGCACATGGCATCTGGAAATTAGCAGCCTCAGTCAAGCAATCATCAAGGGATTTGTCGGTCTCTATAAGACCTCTTTGCTCACATGCTTCTCTGAAGTTTGAGCATGGCTTGCCATGCACACTTTTCAAGTCCTCATATGAAGTTGCACCTCTGACATGATTCATGAGCACCCTCAGGAAGTACCTCTCACCTTCAGTAGGATGCGCATACACAATTCTTCCGACTTGCCCCCGCCCCTTTAATTTTCTTCTCTGCCACTTCTTCTTATCCTTAATCCACCGGTAGAATTCGGGGAACTCTTTGTACAAGAATTTCCTCGCATAAGGATCCACCTGGTTCATCTTGAAATATTCAGTGAGCATGGTACTGGAAGAAGAGGGCCGATTCACGACATCCTCTAGATTATCACCCTCTTTGAATGCAACAGTCTGCATATTTTCCAAATGGAGTTGAAGTTGGAGAACAGAGGGATCTATGCCGAACATTGGAAAAGCACAATCCTATAGACAGACTCCTGTGGCCCCACGAATCTAGCATCCCTGTACTGTTTAATCTCATTGATTACTCCACCATCCACATCTACTGCTGGGTCGACTGAGAATGACGCACGATCATGTCCTTTGTAGATATACTTGAATAAATATTTAACTGCCTTGATGCTGGAGCAAGCTTCAACATTGATGTGACAATTATACCGCATAAGCAGACCAGGATTGTATGGGACAACCCATCTATTATCCAGCTCTGCTCCTCTGACCTTCACTACACGACCATCAAGTCTCCTCCTATAGATAGGATATGAGTCATTTCCTTGCTGCGTAGCATCACAGAACTGCCGAGGATAACGAAATCGGCATTCACCATCTATCATGCAAGCACAGCATTTTTTGAGAGCACCACACGGACCGTGTAGCATATGCTTGACCACCAGAGCATGCAATACAGGGTACCTATCCTTGTCAGGAATTTCTGCTGATATCACCTTGTCGTACTCGTCTGGGTTTGTTAGCTTACTATCTGAGTGCATGATCAAAAGCATGTGCTCATGTGGTAGCCCCCTCTTTTGAAACTCGGTAACATGGACATATGCAGCAACGTGACCAAAGTATTTTTTTCTTTATCAAAAGATCTTTCATACTCCGCAATTTGGCCCGGTATACTCTCGCCACAAGGTCTGGCCGGTCTTGTGGTGTCTGCCCGGGTTCAAGTCTGAATGTAATCTCCTCCCAGTGTGGGTTGCAAGTCATAGTGATGAAGTAATCTGGCTTCCCAAACCGCTCGACTATTGCCATCGCATTGAGGAATCTTCGCTGCATGTCTCGATCACCTCCAGGAAATGTCCTTGGTAGCACAATTCGCTTGCCAACCTGAGAACCACGTGTCTCGCCAGCATCAATGACGTCAACAATACCCTAGGAAACAAAAGTAATGTAAATATCATTTTCCAACCGTGTGTATTGAAAGGATCGCCGATGATTGTGTAGCATAGCACAAATTATTTAGTAAACGAAGAACATTATGATACCTGGTATAGATCGGCACGAAAGAGCTTTTGATTCTTAGGCTTGGAGTAGAAATCAAGTCTCATAGTCTCCATTTTGATATACATGTCGACAGCCCATTGTTGGAATGCACGCCCACCGAACAATATAATGTTAAAAAGTTTTTTTCTGACTTGTATCTTGAAACAGTAGTACTCCCTTGCGCTGACAAATTTTCTCGACTCTCCAACTTCATCATCCTCCTGGTTGTCTTCATCATCTGGAACATCATTGTAAGATTGATTAATTAATTACTCTGCCCTAATAATAATGATTAGTGATTAATAAAATTGTATGGTACATTAGAAGTAATAGGCTAAGTACCTGCCACTTCATGTGTGTTTTGTCCCTCATGTACATTTGAAGTACGCTCCAGATCTTGGAAGTCTCCTCCCTGGTTGCCATTCTCGTTGTTTGCTTCAACTACATCAGACGGTTCTTCATATGGCAACCAACGGTTCCAGCCCGTCTCCCCTCCTGGGAAGAATAATGGATATGCAAAGGATCATAGCAACCATAATATGCCTTGATAAATATAGGACGATCCCCTTTGCCATGCAGAACAACTTGCCTATCAAAAGTGTTTTCCGGGTCGCTCCCTTCAACCCACAGTGCGGCCACCTGTGAAGATGTGGGGGCATTGTACCTTCGTTGGTCCAGTCTTATATCCGTGTTCAATGAAATCCTATATTCTTCTAGGTTTAGAGCAGAGCCACATCTCTTAAAAATTTGCACATACGGATTGTGTTTTAGTATCTCCAGAATCTTTCGTATGAGATTAATGTCAAGATCTGGAGACCGCTTCACCCTATGTTCCATAGTTTCATCTGTATCATAGATGTATAGCTGCAAATGTCTCGGACCTTGACCACCAGGCACCAGATTGTCCATCTTATAATACAACGCCCTGTGTGCACAAAATGTATATACACCGGTTCCCGCCGCATTACTGACCCTCTTATCAAGGGTGACTCCAAGGCTTGTGAAGGATAAGTGGGAGTTGAAATATCGTATGTGTTTTCTGAAATATTTAGCATCATCATCATCCTGACTTGTAAACAACCGACGCAACTCTTGAGGAACTTCGGGGGTTACTATCTTGACTTTTCCTTTTCTGCAACAAAACGCGGAACCCTCATAGTGAAGCCCCATTGCTCCACAATGTTCACAGTCTTTTTCTGGTTTCAAAACATGATGCTTGGTTGGAAGATTATGGTACACAAAGTCATAAGGATCCTCATTATGATTACTTGGAGCAACATCACTTGTCACTCTGTACGAATCAAACACATCGCCTGCAAAGATATGATTTATAGGAATAAAACAAATGGACCCAATTTTATTATTAGAATGCAACAATGAGGTTTTCATATTGTTGTAAATTACCTAGACCACGAAAAATCCTGCACTCCTCGTCATCATCATGTTTTGTTTGGTCCTCTTGCATGGTGTCCAAGTTATCTATGAGCAAAACATGTTGAATCCGATTACTTTTTTATATGTAGGCAATATGAAAATGTAAATTAAATATTCCACATTACCTTCCTCACAAGCTTCATGATCATTTGGCTCGAAAATCCATGTAGGATCACAATCTTCATCCGTATTAATGTCACCTATAAGATGCAGAACACACGATCAGACATACAAGTAATAGGTAAATATCATGGCGAGAAGAACGTCATTAATATATAATATATATGGGGCCGACAAACCTGTATGATGATATTTGTATGGTTGTGCTTGCACAATAGGTGTACTGGCAGACGCAGTTACAATATCATTGCTGTCACCCATTATTTTGTTTTCCCGCATGCATTTTTTATACTCACGATTCTTCTGCAACCGTACGTCCCTCTGTTCATCTGTCATTAATGAGTATCGTTCCCTTTTCCGTTGTCGTGTTTGCTCAGAAGAATCACGTAGTTTTTTCTTCTCCTCATATGCGCTTTTCCTTGTGAAGCTGTCTTGGTCATGCAACCCTAAAGATGTAGGTACGTTTTGCAGTTCTTCAAGTGTTTTCATACCTCGCATGTAAGTATCATTTCTATGTAGCCAATCACTATTATCGTCGGCAAGCATAGTTGACTTGATAGAAGATGCAGATCCAATCTCCTCAATACCTAAAGTAGACAATGTGAAAGACATAGTTTGAGCTGTCAGTATATGATGTTTTGTACACTCATAAATTAGTGAGAACTAAGGTTATCACGAACTGTACCATGAGGAGTGTTTTGTTGTTGGCTTGTAACCATCACATAAGGTCTATGTACCATTTGTATGTGTTTACCTAGTATACCTGCAAGCACGCATAAAACATCTAAGTCATAGTACATATATGTATGGAATACAAAGTAGACAGAAACAAGGTTTATGTACCATTTGTATCATTTGTATGTGTGTTGGTTATGTTGCTCAATGGTGAAGGGTGTGACACCCACACACCATTAACGCCAATCTGATTTGCAGTTTTATTTTGCTGGGGAGCAATCAAAGAGAGTTCCCCACATAATTGTAAAGAATCAGGTTCACTCATATGAGACGAATAGTATTGCTGAATAATTGGAGTCACACCTACATTTACATTGCAGATAACATAATAAGTATTCCATATATAAATTTACCGTATGAATACATGCCACCTCTATGGTTTGAGTTTATAATAAATGACCTGCTGCCGATGTTTTGCATTGCCGTTGGGTGATCCCCCTTTGTCCAGTAGCTCCTGTATCACATAAGGTGTTTTCATCATTCACAAGGGCCGATGAAAGCTTTTTAAGCTCTCATGATTCTCATATGTGCTTTAAAATCTCATCTTTATTTTTTGCATACCACTCCCTATCCCTCCGTCTCTTAACCTCCTTAGGATCTGCATAGGTGGTACATTTTAATATATATTTGTATTATAGCTTTGCACACCCTTCATGGTTTCAGATATATGACATATAGTAGTGACTACAAAGATGACCCCGTTAGACTGTTGTTAATTACCTTCGGACTGATCACCGGCACCCACCAAAGTGTGTCCTTCATGTAATTGTGAAGAATCTGGTTCACTCATATGAGAGGAAGAGTATTGCTGAATAATTGGAGTCACACCTACATATACATTGGACACAACAAAATGAGTATTTCATATACAAATTGTCATATATGAAAACATGTCACCTATATTTGTGGGAGTTTAGAACACATGACCTAATGCAGGTGTTCTGCACAGGTGTTGGGTGACTCCGCTTTGTCCAGTATGTGGGGTATCACACAAGGTGTTTTCGTCATTCACAGGGATTGTTGTTTGCTTTTTAAGCTCACGTGATTGTCATCGGCGACTTAAAATTTCATCTTTATTTTTCGCATACCTCTCTCTATCCCTCTGCCTCTTGATCTCTTTAGGATCCGAAAAGATGACATAATTTTGATATGCATATAAGACCCCATTAGGAACTACATAAATATGACCTATTTATAATTTGGTTATTTACCTTATTTCTCCCGTTGGTTATGTCGTGTAATGGATTATTGTCGGAAGATGATATTCTAATTCATTCTTCACGTATCAGCGAACATGCAATTGTGCCTGCAAGAATTCAGATACAGAACAACCACTTTTAAGAAAACTAAACATAGTCTATATCTGAAATACAAAAAACGAAGTAGGTATCAGATATAAAAAGGCAGCTAATAATTCACTATAGTTTCAAATTACTATGGTTAATAGGTTAATGTAACAGGTCGTCAGCGTGTTTCGACAATTAGGTCCAGAAAAAGTTATGAAAATAACTTGGTTTTCCGGTGTTAGAGACGGATGAAGAAGACATTGTGGCCGAGCTCGCGCCGCCGGGGTGCCGTACGCGCGGCCGTGGCGTAGAATACCTTGATTTTTATTGCATACGGCGTCCGGCGGTGCAGGTATGTGACGCCTTTTGGGCGGTGCGGCGGCGGCGGCGGCGGTGGTGCAGGTATGTGTCGCAGCGGCGGCAACGGGCGCAGGTCTGTGCGTGCGACGGCAGGCGGTGGTGCAGCGGCGGCTATGGGCGCACGTGGCTGCGGGTGACGGCGGACGGCGGTGCAGCGGTGGCGGCGGGTGCAGGTCTATGCGTGCGACGGCGGGCAGTGGTGCAGCGGCGGCTGCAGGCAGTGGTGCGCTGTTTGGGGCAGGCGGCGGATGGCCCGTGCGGCGTGAGGCGCAGATTGGGGCGTCGGATGCGGCTTAATGGAAAGGAAACTGTTTCCGCTCACGATCGGAGGAAAGGATGGTTCGTTCGGTTTGGTCCGCTAGCATATTAGACGTTGATTTAGTGATGTACGGTTGTAGTTGATTGGATCACCCCACTCTCGGTCCTTTTATATTATACTAGGACATATGCCCGTGCGTTGCAACGGGGGGCATAAATATTGTAGTGGCTCAATACTAATCGTTACAAAACATGTAATTTTAGTGTTCTCATGCACATCAAGCATCATTATATAGGGCAAGGGCAAAACATAATTTCCAATCAGCTGTATTTAACATAAACATCAAAGTTGAAAACTACAGGAAAGCATCATTACATACGTGTCTTTGCTTATATAAACCTTGTGCTGTAACTCTGACATTAGCCTTCAAGCTCACAACCAACATTACCACATATGAATTTTAGACCAGGGATTGAAGTACAAGATATCCTCATAATAGAAATTACATATATTAGAATCCTTGTACAGAACACTCACAACAAAGAGATTTGATATTCATTCAGAAGAAGAGCCATTGCCATTAAATCACAAGAACACAGCATAGCTCAAGTTGCTTGTTTGTAGCTACTTTTGTCAAACCGGCAAAGCCCATGTTCTTCACAGATGAATCAGGGATTTAGAAGGATTGCTCGAGATGAATGTTGTGATTTGTCATATGTCATATAAATACCAAATAAGCATCATCCCTGACTCCTTGATGCCCTCGGAACCTAGGAAGACGAATTTAGATATTGCAAGCTTGGTCTATAGATTGAATTCACTCAATACTATGCTACTTCACCCGACATTCTGTAACGAAAAAGCCCATGTCCAATCTTGCAAATGAGGAAGCATTTCTAAAACTAACATCAATGTAGGTATCAAGGATGCTCATCTTTTGGCTGAAGTTTCTTGGAAGCATATCTTATGGGTTAGTGGCTGCTAAGGACACGCATTGGTGTAATCCATGTTATGTACTGTGTAGTGCTTAGACCAAGTCCTGGTTCGTGCACCAATCAGGCCATCGTGTACATGCAAGTGTCAGTTAGGTGTCTTTGCTTATATAAAAGTTGTACTGTAACTCTGACTCAATCAATGAAATTTGTCAAGTTCAGTTTGCATTTCTGCAATATCAGTTACCTTGGAAGGCCCAAAATATTTACAGTTGAGTCAAATACTCATGCAGGCACGCAACACGACTGAAGCGTAAGATGTCTCTTATTCTTACTGGAACAATTCACCAATAGATGGACCATTAATACTTATCTTCTTTACATGGTCTCTAATTATAGATGGAGCATTTCATTTTTCAACTTCTCCTATTTTAGTGCTTCGGGAAAGAAATCAGTTGCCTACTTATATGCATTACACTTTCGGGCATGTTGCTTTCTGAGGTATGGTTTGTTTTTGTTGGTCTGTACTGTTCTCAAATTTGGAGTTATAATAACTGTTGCTTCATAAAAATGGTAGTACTACTCTCTTTTTTATTGAAAAAAAAAACCCAATCGATACTACTCTTTTTTTAAAGAAAACCGTAGATACTACTGTCCAACGTGTACTATCTGCATTGTAGAAAATTTCCTATGCTCTGTTGTGAAATGTACGATGCCCAGGAATATACCTTTACCTTATTTCCTCTACAAAACCAATTATACTTCCTTCTGGCAATTCAATTTTTGTAGCAGGAACAGCATCAAATTTGAAAAATGATGGAAATTCTAATATGGCCTATATCAGAAAAATCTGAAATGAAAATTCCAAGCTATTTGTTGCCATGCTTGCTATACTTGCAGTAACAATGACATGACAAACATCACATGAAAGCCTGCGAGCATGCCATGAAAAATCTGGACACATATATGTATTCCTTATTACTCCACACAGCACAACTGGATGCAGTCGAATTGACAGCAAATTATCTGTCTAAAATGCAGTAGCTTGAAACACGGCATTAGAATACAGTTGTGCTTTTCTTCAGACGACCATGACAATATTTTGTTTATATAGAAGCAGGAGCGAAAAGCTAATAAAAGTTCCTCACCTGTGGACATAAAGATAATAGGAGCCTTTTCGGCGTCCTTCTCTGGGATAGCATATGCCATTTGGACAGATCCACCGCCAAGATCAACCACACCAACTGTGTCTGCATATGTCTTCCCAAATTTCGCAATAGTTGATTAATGGTAACCTACAAAAACAGAGAAGAGAGAATGAGTGATACATGTTAGATCATATATGTCCCTGCCCTAAAAGCTAAACAAAGTAGCACCAGTTATGAACAATTCCAGACAATCTAAAGGTAACGAAATGTTGTATCAGGAGTCAGGACCCAACATGGCCTTAGAGCATAGACATATACCAGCAACGTACCCGTTCATATGCACCTTCCTAGATCCATCAAGAACTGTAACCAAAGTGGTACCAGCCATCATAGTTTGGAAGTTTAGCAAAATTAGAAGGGGAAATTATATAACCAAAGAAAAATCCACTTGTTTGTCCAGACTTAATTTCAAAAGCAAATCACCACCGAAGATTCTCATGGTTACTTCCATCCATGGCGTATGCTAAAGACTTAAAATGTAATCCAAGATAGTCTGTCGTAGCTAAGCATCATCCCTTTTCGACCAACTACCTTACGGAGTCCCACCCCCGAATGATCCAACAACACATAGAAAATATCAAATCAGTAGTCTCCTTAAGATACACTTTCTGAAGAAAAAAAACGATCCACTTTGTAACTCATACATATATACTCAAGGTAAAGCAGCATCGCTAATTACAGAGTTTGCTTTCCCTCTATCCCTAAACTTATATATTCAGAACCCGCGCAACAGTTCTCCTTTTAGATATTCAGTAAATGGAAATGTCAGATTTGAAATTCAGCAGATGTATCATCTATATGGAGACATTTGTTTAGAAAGAAAAGCTGGTAACTGCGTGAAAACAATACCTGCTAGGAAATTTGATGACGCAAAGTTGTTGTTGCCAAACAGGAGAGACAAACTTGAAGTAAACCGCTGGCTCTGAAAAAGTTAAGAAGAAATTTCTATAAAGACATAATCTTTCTGGACACTATTCTGTGACAAATCTGAACAAAAAATCAGACCACGAGAAACTTTTAACATTTAGTCATACACTCGAACCATGCCATCCATTCACCGTTTCATGTTTATAAGTACCAGAAGAAAATCAATAAACACATGGAGAACTTCTACAGAATGCACAGCAGCACACAGAAAATGTGCAATAGAACATGGTTCTCCAGTGAACTCTTTTGCCTAGACACAAGCAAGGACGACATTAGGAGATTGGTCATTCCACAAACAGCAAAAATATTCAATAACAGGTGAAAGACACATGTATCGCCTCTTCAACAAGCTTGAAGCAGCTTCTTTCGTTGTAGTCTTTGAATCAGCATCAGTCTGATTCCCAAGAAAAATTGAGACACCTAATGAATCAAGATTCTCACGTAAGGATAATGGACAAAAATAGTAGGTATTTGCATATGATTGCAGCTACTTTACAGTTAAAAAAATGCACAACTTAGAAATAATATAACATTATAACTAATATCTCCCGCACGGCTGCTCCATGAAAGACGGCCTCTGCGCCAGATCCATGACCAGCTCAATAGCCGCTTGTGAAATCACATTCATCGTGTAACTGTAAACCCAAAACACAAAACAATCAGTCCACAGAGTCAGTCACAGGGAAATCCACGCCACAGATTTGAACAAAGAATACAATCCTTGCTGGAATTTTGGAATAGATGATAAATCTAACTTGAGAATAGGGGCCATCTACGGTGAATTCAGTATATGCATCCTATTATCCTGTCCTTGGGGTGTCGGATGCGGCGGAGGATGTTGACCTCGGAGATGAGGCTGTCGCGGAGCTTGCTGCTGAGCTGCTCCAGGGTCGTCGCAGCATGTACTTCCTCACCCGCCGCCCGCCGCCGCAGTCCTCCATCGCCATGACCCCGTCCAGCTTATCCGGAGTTACGGCGCCGTCGCGATTACCCACTACTTAGTCCGTGGTGTGCCGCCAGGGAAGAGAGATTCTGTTGATGGTAGAAGCGAGCAGAGCCGCGACATCGGGATCTCGCTGGCGCGGACGCGCGGTAGTGGAGGAACGCGGGGAGGCGGCAGTAGGGGAGGCGCGCGTGGGCGTGGAGGCCGAGTGGCGAAAGCTCGGCTAGCCGCCGTCGTCTTCGAATAGGTGATCTCCTCCACTCCTTCTCCACGGCAACCCTTCCGTCCAGCTCCACTACCCTCCTCTCCGGTGAGGCAAGCTTGTCGGGGTTTCGGCCCACGAGAAGGGGCCGAGGCCGGAGGCGGCGAGGCGGAAGGTGATGACGGGGCCAATGCTGGTGCCGGTGACGACGGCCTAGGGCCCATGGCGACGGTACAGGAGGCGGGATTTGTGGGAGTTGACTGCGGGTTCTGATGGCAGGATTTGTGGAGCATTTAACAGAGGAGGTGGAGGCGCGCGGTGCGGAGGAGGGACGAAAGGTGTGACGAAGCGGAAGACGTACGGCAGACTAAGGAACCAATCGTTCTTTTTAAATAGGAGAGATAAGTGGTGATAGGGAGTAGAACAGATATTAAGGTGGCGGAGTACTCATTCCGATGCCACCCTATCTGTTGTTGTATTGATTGGAATATGACAAAGAAAAAACCGCAATTGACAAAGAGCGTTGGACATATTCACTCCGTCCAAAAATAAGTGTCTCAAGTTTGCCAAAATGTGGATGTATCTAGACATGTTTTATGATTAGATACATCCATATTTTGACAAAATTAAGACACTTATTTTGGGACGGAGTGAGTATAAGTTTTCGACTATGAACGAACCACTGGAGGATGACGAGTCAATCATGTGCTTGTTATATAAGCATTTGCTAACTTCTTAAGTCTTCTCTTGCAATAAGATTTGTTCATCCACGTGTGTTTCAATGCATACACTCTGTTCCCAACTAGTCAGCTCTTCCCTTAGCATATGAGCAGCCTGCTGAATCCCATGTTGCGTAAGGTTTATGAACAACCAACGAGGATCAAAGAGCTAGTAGTAATGCCAATAGCTTGCCACAGTACTAAAATTTTTGGCGGAAAAAACTAAGAGCCAAGTGTGCCTAGATGCACCGTCGAGGGTGTTCGCCTTTGGAAAACTAAGCTTTTCATAGAAATCTAGTCGAGAAATAATAAATAAAAGGAAAAAAACTCAGACGGGCCACATTTTTTATTTATTCATTAAAACTTCAAGAGAGAAAAGTATGAAAGGTGCATTCCTTTAATTGTCGAAAACGGACGTGTAGATGCTTTCAGCGCCTCCGGTCATCAGATATGGTTTGCCCCTTCTTTCTTTTCAATCGGCAAACCCCGGATGTAAGAAGAAACACGAAATTGTCGATGAACATAAGAAAAAATGAAGCTAATGTGCAGAACAAAACACATGGAAAACCTAATAATCTCTAAATAATATGACGACCTTTTTGAGAACTCAGATTCAAATTGAGCCTGATTTTTAAAGGAAAATTGAGCATGATATCAATAATCTTACATGGGCCTTCCTGTAGGTAATAAAATTAGGCAACACGATAAATTACTACAACGACCATAAGTTTCACTACAAACAGGGATAAGTTTGGCTACAAAAAATGTAGATGCCGTTTCGATTTAATTTCGGAGTGCAATGTTAAGTTACCACACCTCTACTGTGCACGGCAATTAACCAAGCGTGGTACTTCTATAATATTTCGCTCACGGCACCTATTGGAGAGCACTGAAAACTGTGCGTGACACACGACAACCCAATCCACTGTTACAATGATTTCGAAAACATCTACTCCCTCCGTCCCAGTTCTTAGGGCTCAATTGGCAAATCTCTGGACCCAAGACATTTGTTGATTGGGGATAAACTCTTGCATTCATTGGTGGATAGAGCCAACCAGCCACTAATTAAGAGGCAATTAATGTAATTGTGCCTAGGAGGTGGGGGGGGGGGGGGGGGGTTTGACCAGCCACCGACGAGGTTGCACAGGCCCACGAAGGGGACAGCTCCCGACCCTAGGGTTCCCTGACCCTCCGCGCCGCCGCCGTCGGAGGCCGTCCCCGTCGCCGCCCCTCCCGCCCCTCTCCTCCCCTCCCCCCTCTCCCCCGCGCCCCCGTGTCGCCCTCCCGAGCGGGGCGACCGGGGCGCCTTCTCCTGGCCCCGCCCCCGCCCCTCCACCACCCAGGTCTCCCCTGCCGTCGCCGGCAGGTGCCGCCGGGTCGCCCGCGCGGTGGCCGGCGGCGGCAGGACCTTCCTCACCCGTGCGCGCGTGTGCCGTCTCGGGAGGCACACGGCGGCGGTGGTCTTCGGCCTGCAGCGGCTTCGGCGCTGCTCGGGCGGGCTACCCCGGGCAGGTCCGGACGGTCGGAGCGCAGCGGCGCCTCCCCTTGGCGGCAGGGCCGCGGCCGTCGTGGTGCTGGTCCGGCACGCCGCCCCCGGCTCAGATCGGGGCCCTCGGGCCCCATCTGGGTTTTAGGCGGGTCGGCCCGAATCTTCGATGGCGCGGTCTTCTACACGCTGAAGACGGAGGGCAGCTCGGACGGGGGGCGGCGGGGCCAACGACGTGCCTTCTGCAGCGCGACCGCGGGAGCTTTACGGGCCTCTCGAGGCCCGGCCGGGCCTGTGGGCCCACGGGCCTGGTGTGCTCCTGTAGTTGCGTCCGGTCGGTTACCGTCTTCGACGGTGGAGGATGGTCCCTCCCGCGTGTCGGCGGTGCCGCGGCCCCTAGTCCCGGCTCTTCTTCTTCGATGTGCAGGCCTCTCTTCTCTGGGCCG
>QRDG01002215.1:0-39875 GCA_012064385.1 Puccinellia tenuiflora | reverse complement strand
CTTCTAATTCCATATAGCTTGCAGCTTCTATTACTTCCTAGTCCTATATCTTCTCTGTCCTCCCAACTGTTGCTGCTGGTGTTTTGTCATGCAGCAGATCAGTACGTAAGCAAAAAAAAAGAAATCTCTTTTTGTTCAGAAAACTTATACATGTATGGCACCCTCAAATACAAGATCATACCTCATTAGTTGGGGATTTAAGCAATTTTCCTCTCCGGCGTCAGTGTGGACAGCGGGCGCCGACAGGCTCAGTTTTGGCATGCTCCAGCGACGACGACAGCGCCCGGCGACGAACCTCCTAGTGTTCAGGGCGTCTACGGTCCACCCCGACCTGTAGTTGGTTGCCGCTTGCCGCCGCCACCCGCCACCGACGGATGACCGTGGAGTTGGCCGCTGTCGAAGCTGAGCGGTGATTCTCCTCCAGGTAATCGCAGCGACATATGGTGAGAAACAGAGCCGCATCATCCACCTGCTGTTTTCTACTCGTTTTCTTCTGTGTTTTCTGCCCTAACCGGCCCTCTCCGCCGCGGAAACGTGCACCCCCAGTCCCCACCCCCTCATCGGATGGTCCGGATGCACAGCCGACGCGAGGCCCGCGCGCAGCGTAGTCGAGATAGTCGTACACGCGACAAAATCACATATGCGAAAAGTAAAAAGATACACGGGAATATAGTCTAGACTGGTCTTTATTAATCAATAGGTATCTCTCTCCATAGGGGTAGGTGGAGGTGGACCAACTAGAGGGAAAAACCCCACCCCAAGAAAGGGTGGGCCCGCATGTGGCGTATGGGAAGGTTTCCCAACACTCCCCCTTGGTCCAACATCCCGTATTGGCTATGTCTCAAAATTCCGAAAAACCCAGTGGAAAAAATATGGAGAAAGAGCACATAGTATACGTCTCCTCATGTTGCACGAATTGCCTCGTCAAAAACCTTAATGTGAGAAACATCTGGAAAACTAACATAAGGGAAAAAAGATTATAATTTACTCAACATCAAGTTGAGTACTCGATCATCTGGATCGAGATTCATAGACGGGGGTGTGAAGAATCTCTCCCTGAATCTGACATCTCTCTAAGTCTTATCACACCGATCCCACGAACACACCTCTCAGCAAGATTTTCACACGACTTAGTATGCAAGATCGTCACCTCGTTCAACTTCTGCAATTCATGTGCGTAGAAAAATTTGGGGTTGATATGCTTTGTGAGATTACTCTTCACATAACCCGACTGTACTTGTGCAACACGCATTATCTTCATAGATAATGGTGGGGGTCTGTACGGTGTTCAAACCACACGTCTGCTGAATGTGGTGAATCATCCGTCGAAGCCACACACACTCTCGTGATGCTTCATATAGTGCTATGATTTCTGAGTGGTTCGTCGAAATCGATACAAGACTTTGCTTAGACGATTTCCAGGAAACTGCAGTTCCACCATAAAGAAAAACATATCCAGTCTGTGACTTGGAAGTGTGCGGGTACGACAGGTACCCTGCATCAGCATAGCCTAACAATGATAGGTCTTGATTCCTCATATAGAACAACCCAAGATCTTTGGTCCCTTGCAGGTATCGGAAGACGTCCTTGATTCCTTTCCAATGTCTATTGGTAGGCTCAGAACTGTACCTAGCAAGCAAATTGACGGCGAAAGCAATATCCGGCCGTATATAATTAGCGAGGTACATGAGTGCTCCAACGGCGCTCAAGTAGGGAAATTTCGGTCTCATGTGGATGCATGTTGTTTGGGTCTTTCATACGTTGCTGGTCCTCCCGTGCTTCCGGTGTATCTTTTGTCTTCCCATATATGCCCAGGAAGCCTAGTAGGTTCACGTAAAGATTCTTCGTCACGTGCATCACGTCGATTGAAGAGCGGACCTCTAGTACTTTCCAATAGGGTAGCTCACAAAATATAGATTTCTTCTTCCACATGGGCGCGTGTCCGGTACCGTCATTCGGAACAGATTGACCGCCAGGACCCTTTCCAAAGATCACTTCTAGATCCTTGACCATATCAAATATATCATCACCAGTATGGTGGTCAGGCTTACTCCGATGATCGGGCATACCTTGGAAATGCTTGCCTTTCTTTCTTACGGGATGCTTAGTCGGAAGAAATCGACGATGTCCCAGGTACACAACCTTCTTACATTTCTCTAAATATATACTATCAGTCTCCTCTAAACAGTGCGTGTATGCATTGTATCCCTTGTTTGTCTGTCCTGAAAGGTTACTAAGAGCTGGCCAATCATTGATAGTTACGAATAGCAACGCTCGTAGGTCAAATTCCACCTGTTTGTGCTCATCCCACATACGTACACCTTCTTCACGCCACAACTGTAAAAGTTCTTCAACTAAAGGCCTCAGGTACACATCAATGTCATGGCCGGGTTGCTTCGGGCCTTGGATGAGCACTGGCATCATAATGAACTTCCGCTTCAAGCATAACCAAGGAGGAAGGTTATAGATACATAGAGTCACAGGCCACGTGCTATGACTGCAGCTCTGCTCTCCAAAAGGATTCATGTCATCTGTACTTAGACCAAACCTTAAGTTCCTTGCATCATCTGTAAAGTTCGGGAACTCTCTCTCGATTTTTCTCCACTGCGACCCATCAGCGGGGTGTCTCAACATCGCGTCTTTCTTACGGTCTTCCTTGTGCCATCGCAACAGCCTGGCATGCTCTTTGTTTCTGAACAAACGGTTCAACCGTAGTATTATAGGAGCATACCACATCACCTTGGCAGGAACCCTTTTGCTGGGGCGCTCACCCTCAACATCACCAGGGTCATCTCGTCTGATCTTATACCGCAATGCAGTGCATACCGGGCATGCCTCCAAATTCTCATACTCCTCACCGCGGTAGAGGATGCAGTCATTAGGGCATGCATGTATCTTATGCACGTCTAATCCTAGAGGGCAGACAACCTTTTTTGCTTCGTACGTAGTGGCGGGCAATTCGTTACCCTTTGGAAGGTCCTTCTTCATTATTTTCAGCAATTTTTCAAATCCCTTGTCGGTCACACCATTCTCTGCCTTCCATTGCAGCAATTCCAATGTGCTACCCAGCTTTTTCAGGTCATCTTCGCAATTTGGGTACAACGGTTTGTTGTGATCCTCTAACATACGCGCGAATTTCGACCTCTCATTATCAGTTCCGCACTCTCTCCGTGCATCAGCAATGGCACGACCAAGATTATCAGCCGGCTCATCTGATGCCTCTTGATCTTCAGCTTCCCTCGTTGCAGTATCACCGTATTCAGGGTACATAGGATAGTTGTCACCGTCCTCTTCTTCATTTTCTTTCATCATAACCCCTCTTTCTCCATGCTTGGTCCAACAATTATAGTTGGGCATGAAACCGGTGCGAAGAAGGTGGCTGTGAAGGATTTTTGAGGAAGAGTAATCCTTCTTATTCTGACAGGCAATACATGGACAACACATAAAACCATTCTGATTGTTTGTTTCGGCCACACTGATAAAACTACGCAGCCCCGTAATGAAATCGTTAGTCCGTCGGTTACCGTATATCCATTGTCGGTCCATTTGCATTATATAATTAAGTTTATCAAAAACCATTACGCATAACATCGTGAATAGAGAAGTGACCAAATTAATTAATACAAGTTCATCACATTAAAACCAAATTAGAGTAGTGACCAAATGTGATATATAGTTCTCATAATTAAAACATACATTGAAACTAACATACAAACTATGTAATGCATTTAAATGCAACAACAAATGCTATCCAAATCGCAACTAAGGTAACAATTGATCCAACAGCATAATGATACCAAGCCTCTTTATTAATGGCATAATTTCTAATCTTTCTAATCTTCAAGCGCATTGCATCCATCTTGATCTTGTGATCATCGACGACATCGGCAATATACAACTCCAATTTCATCTTCTCTTCTTCAATTTGTTTCAATTTTTCTTTCAAATCATCATTTTCTTTTTCAACTAAATTTAACTTCTCAACAAGAGGGTCGGTTGGAATTTCCGGTTCATATATGTCCTAGATAAAAATATCTATGTCAAGTGTTGGTCGGCATAATTATTATAAAAATAAAATTAAAAAATAGTTATAACAGATAATATACCACATCCGAATCATAAACCGGACGAGGGCTGACGGGGACGGATATCAAAACCATGGCACTATACATTTATCAAACAATCATAGAAGTAAGAAAATTATACAAGTAACTATATAAATCATATAAATAACAATTTTGTTATTTTTTTATAAGAACAAGAGGCTCACCAAGGTGGTACCGGCGACGGGGCGGCGCTCCCGGTTCGACGGTGTTGTTGCGATGACACTAAAAACAACAAATCATAATTTAATTTGAGCTCAAATTGCGTATAAAACAAAATAACTCCTTTTAGACATTTCATTAAACACCTAGCTTGCACTAGAAAAATGAAAAGAGCTAAACTATAATAAAATGAGCTAAATCCGCAACGCCGGAAGAAAGGATGAAGTTGCTAACCCTTAAAGAGGTGGGTGCTACTAATGTTGACAAATGGTGGAGAAAAATGGAATGAACTTGAGCTTGGGAGAGAGTGAACCGAACTAAAAATGGAGAAGTGAGGAGATGGCTCGGGCTGAGGGAAGAAGATAAAGGTGGTCGAACCCTTTTGTCCCGGTTCATAACACAAATCGGGACTAAAGATTAATCTTTAGTCCCGGTTTGTGTTATGAACCGGGACAAAAGGGTTCTCACCTCGGCGGCTGTCGGGCGGAGACCTTTAGTCCTGGTTCGTGGTTGGAACCGGGATTAAAGGTCCCGGACGAACCGGGACTAATGCCTTCCGGTCTCTGTGCGACGTCCTGGCGGATCGAACCGAGACTAATACTCTCATTGGTCCCAGTTCGTGAAGCAACCGGGACTAATGCTTTTTTTTGGTTGGGACAAAAGCCCTTTTTTCTACTAGTGTTCATTAGCATCAAGGACTATGGGAGTTAAAGGGGAAGTAGTACATGGAAATGACAACTTCAGTATATATGTATTATTGTTTCTTTTCCCTGTTCGAGTTCGACACGTCCGTATGTTCTCATGGTCACAAATCAGGTTATATCAGTGAGCACCATGTTGCAGATCCAACATGCTCAAGACACAGATAGATATAAGACAGTGACATTTATTTTTTATAACAAGATAGCGGCAGTTCTTTTCTTGCTTAATCTCATTTAACAGACAGATTGCTTAATCTCATTTTTTTATCGTTGCAATCTGTTGCTCACTTCATATGAAGATAATCATATCTTTGTGCTATCACAGACCATAACATGCCATAAGAGTATATTGCATAATTTTAACAAAAACATAAGTTTATTCAGAGCGACAATACTTTACAATTGAACTGTACATTTGTGAAAGAATTACAACTTGACTAGACAAAATCCTCCAAATCTTTATATATTTTTCTTCTAACTAGTTTGAAATCAGTCTATAAGCTTGTGCATGGAGAAATTAGTACAGCCGCTCCCCCTTGCTACTACTTTAGATTTGCCTTGCAGTCCTCTGTTGTGCTGCCTAAAACTTCTTCAAAAACAGTTAGTCTGTACACAAAGTCAACTGATAGATAGATAGGTTAGCTGGTAATAAATTTCAATAACAAGTTCCACTTTTGACAGGCACAAATGAAGCACATAACACATGCTTTTTACCGTCAGGGGCAGTATACATAAAATGGAGCACCATCTCTTCACGTTGCTATTTCACCTTGTTTGCATGAGTCTGCAGACCTACTGCACGGAAAACAATTACTAAACCGCCGTGTAGACATGCTCTTACAATCATTGTTAACAGCAATAGTTTTAACATTCACTTCTGCTTCGGTACATCCCCCTCAAAATCAAACTCAAACTCAAACTCAACAATGGCTGTGATTGATCCGTACCCCTTCATAACGAAGGACATGATGGTCTTTATTTAAATAAATAAGGATTAATTAAGTCGTATCAAGCCCTGTAGAAACCCATATAGCCCAATTGAGTGTGTACGCATCTGTACACGTATGTAATCATATGCGTACAGAATCTGAATCTGGAAGTCGCGGTGATCCCGTCTTCGTTAGCGTCGAGTGGTGTCAACTGGCTGATGCGGTGGTGACCGCGGCCGGCAGGAGCGACAACTGGGGCTTGTGAAGGCCGGCGCCGGCGGTAGACGATTGTGTCGAGGTTGACACCCACCTCGATTCACTAAGCGTCTGCATACACGTATCATCGTAAAAATTAGTCTCATGGATTTCAGCAGCCACCAATTAGTCGTTCCCATGATCACATCTAACAATCCCCGACCGTCCGACTACATGCTAATGACGAATCATCAAGCATAATTAGCCTTGGTATGCCGGTGGCACACTGGGATTTCTTCTCGGCGGCTATGTCGTGCCTACGTTAACAACCAGTGTTGACGAAGCAGGAATCACCCCAACGCATCGGACCTCATGCTTCGCATCCAACTTGCCGCGCCGCTCCGACCTCATGCCCGAGTTGATGTGCCACGACCTCTGTTGCTCCGCGCCTAGCAGTACAGCCATGATAACAAAAAATTGACGGGAGCCATGATAAAATTGGAAGCAATAGATCTGTGACAAACCGCAGGTATGGTGTTTGAATCGGCGACGGTATACGGTCGTTGTTTTTTTTAAGCGATGGTATACGGTGCGTTGGATATGGGCTTCGGCGGGCCATAATATTTAATTAATACTTCCGCTTCGGTACACCCCCCCTCCCCCAAACTCAAACTCGTTAACGGTCGAGATTGCATCGTACCCCTTCATAACTGAGGGTATGATGGTCGTTAGTAAATTAATACACAAAGCCTGGACCCTAATAAAACCCGTACAGCCCATTTGGATTCATACGCATCGTACACTTAATACGACTGTATCCGTACATATCCGTGCAGTGGTGGTGGCCCCATCCTCGTCGGCGGCGAGCTGTGGCGTGCCCTTGACGGTGGTGGATGACACGAGCGGCCGGCACGAGCTGGTGCCTGGTGGTGGCCGGCGAAACAGCGGCCGCGCTCACGGCATTCTCGGCTGTGATTTGCCGGTCTAGCGTTGCATACTCGGTCTGCCGGTTCTGGTTCTACGCCGCCGTCACAGCTCGCCCAAGACTCCCGGCGCCAACGTCTTCCCTGCGCTCCTACTCTGGCTACCACACCAAGCTGGCAAGCTCCTGTGGGCATTATCGTGGCCGCACGGCTTGTCCAGAAATGCGATCTATATGTTGTGCGTGCATGCGTAAAACATAGCTCGACGCCGGTGATGCAAGTATGCAACTACTCCTTCAGCTAGCCAGCACTAAGGTTCTTCTCTGAGTTCTCACTAGAGGTATTTCTGCAGCCCAAGCTGCAGGGGCTGGAGCTCTACAAGTCCACGCCAGCTACATCACATCTGCTATCTGGTCACAGGTCACCGGAACGAGCAGCTTCCAAGAAGGCCCCAGTACATGACCATCGCGTCCAGCGTGCCACTCTTCTTCGGGCGGCGGCGGAGTCGTGGCAAATCAGCGTGTTTACTATAACCTGGGAAAATGGGAAAGAATTGGACGGCGAGGCTCGCGTCCGCCGGAGCCGGCGATGAAGAACTGATCGCGATTGGGAGGAGCACGAAGGGCGGGGGCCACAGTTTTTCTTTTCTTTTTTGAGTAGATCCACAGTTGACCGTATACGGTAAGGTACACCCGTACATGGGCTTGGATGTAGATCTCGCGGCCCACACTAAATTAACTAGGATAATTACGTAATCAGGGCAAACTACCATATTACCCTTTTAAGTTTTGAGAGGGGGGGGTGTACCGAAGCAGACCTCTTAGGAAAAAACGTTCTGAGTTTGGGCGAGGGAGGGGTGTACGGAAGCACGCCTCCTTATAATAAGTACCTCTTTTTATTTCTGTATAAGAGGAAAACTAATTTTATATATCAAAGAAGTATCTCTTATCCAGACACCCATCTTGACGTTCTTACACTATAGTTTATAGGTATATCATGCTGAAGTGTTCACCCGGTCAACATGCCAAAGCTGGCCATAATTTGTGTTCCAGTCTCATGGGCCTAGACTAATTAGATGCCTGCTACGCACGACCAAGAAATATAGAGGGACACAGTTTTTTGTATAATAACAAATGGATACATGATCACTCCATTTCAGACAATGTTGTGGCAAACACTGGCATGTTTCTTCTGGTCTGCCCTCTAGCTATCATCCTTTACCCCTCCAGTTCTCAATCCTCCTTATCGGGTACTTATCCACCCCAACTAAAGCAAGATGACCATTCATTTTCTTCCTTCTTCATGAACTCTATGCCTCTCCTTGAAAGGCGGTGCCGTTGCTCCTATCAGCTTTGTGGTCGTTATCCTCTTAGTTCTGACAATCTTCAGTCTACTCCACCCTCTGCTCCAGCTTCACTTCACCTCTGTCATTTTCAGTTCTGAGTAATCACTAATATGATATACCCATTGACGGTGTTGGGCGATGCTTCTCACGTGCCACCCTAAAATAACAATTTGACTGTAAAAGTTATATGCGGTTTTGTTGAATTATTCGAAGTTTTAGTCAAGCCTACTTTGCATATTGTTAAGCTATGTTAGCCGGTCTAGGCATAGAGACGAGGATCACCGTCAAGCTTTGTTATGTTAGCGGGTTTTCTTGAATCATTGAAACATGGACCTCTAATTTCTTGATTAGCAATCCCAGGTTGGGGAGATCATGACAGGTGCTTAGCCTGGTGCAGGTGTTCGAAATTCCAGCTAGGAGCTATGTCCAGCAGCTCATGCAACTTTTTTGCGAAACAGTATGGGCATCTCCAGGACGCTAACCAAATGCCCTCTAGACATCACCTCGGTATGCGCCTGGCCAGTCACGACTCACGAGGCTGCAAGGATGCAACCAAACAAGCCTAAAATCATGGTAGAGAGGGGCATTGCTTGCAGGTTAATGATGTTAAGATAAATATACCATGCAAGGGGTTGTGTTGTGCTGGACTAGGACTGTTTGTGAGTGTGGGGCGAATAGGCGACGCATGCGAGATGATGCCTAAATCTAAAATACACTGAACTACGACTTAGTTAGGATAACATTTGAGCAGAGCAGTCTTTTAACTGCTAATGTTTCCTGCTAGTAAAGAGCATACTACCTCTTGCTATCACTTTCTTGAATTAACTACCTAACTGAGACATGCATGTTCAGTAGAAACCAAAACTCTACAAAATTTACCAAGTACCAAATATAATGAGACAATGCTCATTGTCACCTGTTAAGGGTAAATCGCTTGAGCAAACCTGCTTTTCTATAAATGTGAATACATAGTATAGTAAATATAAGTAAGCTGCCCAATATTCAGAGGAAACAAGCCCCTCAGACCAAAATTTAAGTTGCAACAAAAATTGCACACACAAATTTAGGTGAAAAGACAAGGCACATGCTGCATATTCTAGAGCTCCCTTCTACAGTTCATACGTTATGTTGCCTATTGAAATGTGGATTGTCAACGTACCATCAAATATATTCTGAACTGGATTGATGGAGTTCACATGTGTTTCCATTAGTTCCGTAAATGATTTCTTGAGCGACCTTTTAGAATTGAATTGTATATTATCATCGGGCTTCAAGGATAGCTCTTTTAGGTACATGTCTTAGGGTGTGTTCGGTTTCAGAATCTGGAGGAATGGGACGGGACGGTTCCGTCCCTAGGACCCGTTCCTGTGTTCGGTTGAGGTCTCGGAACGGAACCAACGCATTCCACAAAAGGGAATATTCGGCTCAGATGCGGAATTGAGCCGTCCGGCCGAATCGGCCGGACCTGGAGGAACAGCCCGCTATCTCAAAATCTCTTTCTCGCTAACTTGGGGCAAAGTACACGCCCCGGCCGAAACTAATCACCCGCCCCGGCAGAGCGGCGGCGGAGCGAGGCAGGGCGCCAGGCAGAGCAGCGGCGACGCCAGGCACACGGCGGCGGTCGCGAGCACGCGGGGAGGCGGCGGTTGGAAGCGGCGCCGGCTCCTGCAGGAGCGACGGTGACCGGAATCCGGCGGCCGCGCGTGGCCAAGCACACGCGGCGGCGCGCCCGAGCACGAGCGGGGCGGCGGTTGGAAGCGGGGCACGCGAGGCTGGGCGGCGACGGCACGAGCACGAGCAGGTCGCTCCGATTTTGCCTCTATTCAGCTGTGGTGTATTCTGATTCTACGTGTATTGCGATTTTGCAAGATTTGCTAGCTACGATTTGGTAATTTATTCCGATTCTTTCCAATTTTAGCCTCTGTGTACTCTGATTTTGAGAAGATCTGTGCTCGCTAGCAAATATTTTGAGCCAAAATAGTCTCTTAATTACAATTTTGAGACAAAAGTTTAAGCTTAAGCTGAAATTATTGATTTTTTAAGCGTGATTATGCCTATTCCGTTCCGCTCCCAATTCCTCCAACCGAACAAAAAACGGAACCATCCCGTTCCTCGTTCGTATCTGAACCGAACACGGGGTCGGAATCGTCCCATGACCTCGGAATGGAACCATTCCGTTCCGTCCCCTCTGGTTCCAGAACCGAACACATCCTTAGTACTACTGTTGGGTGAGCTAATATATATATTTTCAACAGAAGCCAATTTCTTCAAATACAGTAATGAATATTTTGTCCATGGAAAATGTTGTAAATAATACACTAATGAAGATATGCATTTTAGGCTGCTTTTAACGTATTATTGTTGGGATATCTGATTTTACTTTTTTTTTAAGTAGAAGAAATAAGTGTCAGATATAGAAATCTATGTTTTGTATTGCTTACATGTGTGATTTATCTAATCTTCGAGCAAGTATGACCCTGTCCAATTGAGTAAATAAAGCCCATTGTTTGAAGAAGCAATTCCAGTTTCAGATTTGAGAATTGTACTAATTTTCTTCTGTCCTGGTGGTTTGTGTTGTTGCAATTAACAAGTTTCAGAACTGTCCAGTTGAACCTTTTGTTTTGTTCAGATAGTCATATGGCGGAATTCGGTTGAATTTTTGTCATTTTGGTTTAGAACTACACAGTACAAACATATCTTTAGTTTAGGTGAATAGATATGTTAGATTAGGTAGCTGAATCAGTGTGCATATTTATTCTTTTCTACCGTGTAGTTTCCAATAGCAGTTTGCCCATTACTGATAGAAAACAATGAATAAGAGACCTGTTGGCTGATAGGCAGATGGTATTAATTCACTCAGGTTCTTTAAATATGCATGCTGTGTTAGTGCATTCTATTGGTTTGATACTTGTGCTGCATTGATCTGGCAGCCACAAGGTTTTTTTTGTTTTATTTTATCATTGTAACAACAGTGAAAGTGCAATTGACTAACAATAGTAAACATTAGCTTGGGGCACACATAGATGAATGTTACTACCTGACTATTGGCAATTTTGATTAGTCAATTACGTAACCAGATGCCATGCCACTCGCACAAATTAGCATAGTTTGCAATACACCACTGCTTAAAGACATCAGCTTAGGGCGCACCTAGACGAATGTTACTACCTCACTATGTGGAATTTTGATTAGGGCTCGTTTGACACCCATCATTTCATTTCGAGGAAATTGCATGTAACACCAATGATTGGTGACAAAGTTGCACAAAACACATAAACAAAATGTGTTTTGCAGCTGACCCCAACTTTTGGGGTAATATGTTGCGGCTAGCCCAAATAGATGATTTAGCGCCCTTAACAACGTATTTAACACGTGGGCCCATATAGAAATGTGTATACCACAATTGTACGGAAAATAAAATATACATAATAATAATAATAGAAAACATAGAAATTATGCACATACCAAATATACATACAAAATAGAGATTGTGCACATACAAAATATTGTGTATTTGCATAATCTTTATGTTTTCTACCTTTATGCCATCCTTTTTAATTGGCCTCGTTACTAGTTCAAAATCATCATTTCGCAGTTTAAGCTAGACATCTCTGTACGCTGTACAATATTGAAACAATTACGTCCACGTGGAGCCTCGCTTGGACACTGTGTACACCAATTTTGATATTTGAGGTTCATTGGACGTGCAATTTTGCATCATGCAGGTTGGTTTGTTCCCTTGCATGTGTGAGTACAAACAAAATATTATGTCTTTGTCGGGGGGCAGCCCCCGAGTAGGGTCAATATGGTGAAATAAGTGTGGACTCGGAGTTGACCGAGTCAATGGTAAACCGACATACCATATGGGCTTATCCGGGGTCAACCGGGTAATGGCTTACCGACATAGCCCTATGTCGGATCATGTATACCATATGTCGGAATCTCCTTTGTTGTTCTTATGTGCAGGAGAGGAGAAACCGAGTTAGGAAATATCTGGCATGCCTATGCCGGATCGGGAAGAACGAAGCTCTATCTCGGCGTTGGTCGTGGCGTACGTCTTGTCCCTACAATCACGGAGCAGGCGTCCTGCCACAGACAAGATGGGACGCACTGCCTAACCCTTGACTCGGTGGTCATGGGATGGGCAGTCAGTCCTCCATGCTGCTGACCTAGTGCACAGGAGTTGATGGATTGGACATGCCACGCGGGGGTGACGGAAGCAGTCAGAGACCCAGGCGTGGCCACAGTGCGGCCTATGTCAGCACCAACGTCAGCCCTAACTCTGTACCCTGGGTTTCCCTATATAAGGAGCACCAGGGGCTCCTCTTACAAGGACGATCCCTAGACACATGCCTAGACGCTGGACCAATACTTAGTCATTTCCTTGAGAGCTAGCAGGAGAGCCACATAGCCATTCCGAGACTCGGTATAGAGTTCCGAGACTCGGCAGAGAGCCAAAAGTTCTTAGTTCTTCTTATACAGCTCAAGGAGCAGCTTGTAAATCGGTGGTAACACACATATATAGATCAGACAGGCAGGAGTAGGGGTGTTATCTCCTCACGAGAGCCCCGAACCTGGGTAAATCGCGTGTGTGTGTGTGTCTCTGTGTACGTCTTCACGTGCAAACCCTCCCCGGTACCTCCAGCGTCCATCGGCCCCACCTTAAGCCTATCTATGGCATCTGTCCGTGCACCACCACGACAGTTGGCGCCCACCGTGGGGTCAGCAGCGGCGCTGGCTGGTGTGTTCATCCGGACGGGCTCCTTCATCGCGTCGGGTGAGCGCGTTCTCTGTGGCCTTGTCCACAGGTTCGGCTCGCTCAACGTCGTCAGCGACAACGCCGGCTGTTTCGGCAGCAGGCCGTTACCTCGGAACGGGTGCCTCATCGAGTTCGGCTCCCTCACCGTCTACGTCGCCACAGAGGTTCCCTGCCGGTTTCCCGAAAGGGTGCAGGTTGCTGCGGATCCTCCCGCTGTTTGCGCAGCTCGCGGCCGACGTATCGCCCGCCCCGCTAGCTGTGCAGAGGTCATGATGACCGCCCCGGTTGCTGGTGCCGGGGTGGCCGAGGTCAGCACCAGGTCGGCCAGGACGGCGCGCCCGCCGCTGGAGAGGCCGGAGAACCGTCAGGAGCAGGCCGGTACTTCTGCTGTGCCGGTGGCACCGAGTCCTCTTCAGGACGTGATCGAGAAGCTGGCAACCCCAGTGGCTCCGAGCGCAGATGCTGCTCTGACTCAGGCGGAGTTGGAACAGCAGCGCAAGGAGATACTCCAGGAGGCCCAGGAGGTGGCCCGATTCAGACAGGAGTTTGACATATCTCTCCGTGAGTACAACATCGCTCATGGTTTTACGCCGGTAGCCAACCCGGTTAGTCGCATAAATGAGGTACGTGCCAGAGGTAGAGACCTCAATGCTGAGATAGCTAGAGATGGTAGAACCAGATCTAGTAGAACTGCTAGTCATGTGTCGGCGGGCCGGCCGAAATACAGTACCCCTGGCAAGAACCTTAGAGCTGCTGAGGCTGCCATAGCAGAGTTACCTAATTTATCCGGTGAAGCTCGTAGTAGGCAGCAGGACCGAGTGAATGAGTTGGTAGGTGTAGCCAACCAACTGAATGAGGCATTCCGGAATGCAAACCCGGATGCAGGTGGGTCCCGGTACCTCTACTCAAATGGTGGTGCCGCGGGGCAGTGTCCAAGGGACAGGCCTCTTCGCCACATGTCGGCGGAAGCCGTGGCCAGAGTGTAAACTCCGGTAAGAACAAGCAGATGCAGGCGTATGATCCGGTGTATGCCAGAAAGCAGATTGCTGGCCAAGGCCAACCCGGTCAGGGAGCCCCAGGACCCGTTCAGGGCAGGCAGGGAGCCAACCGGGTCAACCCGGCAAATCCGGGTCAGCCACCTCGGTATCCGGTACCCAATCCACCTCGCCAGCAACCGGGTGCCGGGTATGCCGAGCAGGCCGCTGACCGGTATGACGACGGTTACTCGGCCATGGAGCGTGCCGGGTACACAAGATTCAGAGATCTGGCGACCGAGGGTGCACTTGGTGCTAGGCTGGGAGCTCGCCAGCTTCCAGCTCACGACATCCGCAACAAGCTTGACAGAATCTATCTGTCTGAACTGCTGGAGGAGCAAGGCCCACCGGGTCCTGCGTGTTTTGGACCCCGGATCATGAAACAGCCACCTGTGCCGAACTTCCAGCTCCCCCGGGGTGCCAAGACCTATGACGGCAGCACCAAGCCGGAGGACTGGCTGACAGATTATGTCACAGCGGTGCATATCGCTGGTGGCAGTCGCCGATGGGCTATGCGGTATGTACCGCAAATGTTAGAAGGTCCAGCCCGAATCTGGCTGAACAACCTGGAGGAGAACAGCATTGATTGCTGGCTCGACTTCTCCGACGCCTTCGTCAGCAACTTCTCCAGCACCTACAAGAGGCCGAATCGCCCTCAACAGCTATCCATGTGTCGGCAGAGAGAAGAAGAGACGGACCGGGAGTACCTTACCCGGTGGAGCACGATCCGGAACTCCTGTGAAGGAGTCATTGAGTCACAAGCCATTGCATGGTTTGCGCAGGGATGCCGACATGGCTCCATGCTTTGGCAGAGACTCCAGAGGGAGATGCCGGCCACCTTGGCCGAAACAATGGCGATAGCGGATAGCTATGCACTCGGTGATCCGACACAGCCTTTGTTGACCCAGCTCGATGTTGGCAGGAGGTATCCTGCTCAAGACCGGGACAGATCGGGCCGGCGTAGCGATCGCCCGGATAATCGCAACAAGAGAAGAGAAGACAGGCCGGATTATCGGTATGGTTCAGATCAAGTCGCAGCTGTCGACCAAGATCAAGTTGATGCCGGCAGCAGCCAGCGTCAGAAAAATGATGGTCCCTCTTGGGGCCAGAACTCGGAAGGGAAAAGGCCATGGAACGGCGAGAGGAAGCCGTGGAACGGCGAGAGGAAGCCGTGGAACGGCGAAAAGAAACCATGGAATGGCAACAAGAAACAGTGGGATGACCAGGAGAGGTACACCTATGAGAAAATGCTGGATGGCCCCTGCTGCTATCACACCAGGCACCCCAGCAGACCGGCTCAACATTCAACCCGGGACTGCGATTGGCACAAATGCAAGCCAGTAACTGCTGGTCCGACATCCAGACCCGCACCTCTCACTGGTGCAAACACTGAGCCTCTGAACACTCAGCCGAGGCAGGAAAATGTCAACCAGGTGGCCAACAACAGCAACAACTACAACCGCAACAACAACGCCGGCCCGAGTCGGCAGAACGAGTACAGAGAGCCGCATCAGAGTTACATGGTCTTTGTGACCAAGCCGACGGACAAGCAGAGCCAACACCGGCGCGCAATGGAGGTAAACGCGGTCATGCCGGCCGTGCCCAAGTTCATGTACTGGTCTGAGGAGCAGATTACTTGGAGCATCAAGGACCATCCCAGGGTCATGCCGAATCCCGGGGGTTATGCTCTGGTGTTGGATCCGACATTCGTCGGGCCCAGCATCAATGTCAGGTTCACCCGGGTCCTTGTTGACAACGGGAGCAGCATCAACATCATGTACCGAGACACCATGGTCAAACTCGGCATAACCGAGAACATGATGCAGCCAAGCAGAACCACCTTCCATGGTATCGTGCCGGGTGTGTCGCATGCGCCCATGGGCACAGTCTGGGTGGATGTCACATTTGGCGACAAAAGCAACTGCAGGACCGAGAGTCTGCTGTTTGAGGTTGTGGACCTCGAAAGCCCGTATCATGCCTTACTCGGTAGGCCGGCACTCGCTAAGTTTATGGCGTCCACTCATGTGGCTTACCTGAAGATGAAGCTTCCGGGACCAAATGGTGTCATCACCATCTCGGGAGACTACAAGCGTTCTATGGAGTGTGCTTCTGCCGGGTCTTGTCTGGCCGAGTCTTTGGTGATTGCTGCGGAGAAGAAGAGAATTCTTGAAGTGGTGGCTCTGGCCCAGTCTGCTCAACTCGGCGTGCCGAGTCCGGCCAACCCGCAGCAGACCGCAACCTTCCAAGCGGCGAAGGAGTCCAAGAAAGTTGGCGTTGACGAGTCTAACCCGGACCACACTGTCATCATCGGTGCCGGGTTGGACAGCAAATAGGAAAGCGAGCTCATCCACTTCCTCCGTGAGAATTGGGATATCTTTGCATGGTCCAGTCAGGACTTGCCGGGTGTTCCGAGGGAGTTGGCTGAGCACTCTCTACATGTCAGGCCAGATGCTAGGCCAGTGAAGCAACCGACTCGGCGTCTTGCCGAAGGAAGAAGGAAGGCTGTAGGCGACGAGTTAGCCAAGTTGCTCGCAGCAAATGCTGTCGTAGAAGTGAAGTACCCGGACTGGTTGGCTAACCCGGTCCTGGTAGAAAAGAAAAAAGATGACCCGAATGCTGGCACTGTCTGGCGCATGTGTGTTGACTACACACACCTGAACAAGACATGTCCTAAAGATCCATTCCCGTTGCCCCGGATCGATCAAGTGATCGACTCCACGGCCGGGTGTGAACTACTCTCGTTTGTAGATGCGTACTCTGGTTTTCACCAGATACCGCTGAATCCTGCTGATCAAATAAAGACTGCCTTTATCACCCCGTACGGGGCTTATTGCTACCGTGTTATGTGTTTTGGTTTGAGAAATGCTGGCGCTACTTATCAGCGTTGTATGCAAAAATGTCTGCATGATCAAATAGGCAAAAATGTGCAGGTGTATGTTGACGACATAGTCATAAAAACTAAAGAAAAACACACTCTGCTGGATGATCTCAAAGAGACATTCGCAAACCTGCGGAAATTCCGACTTAAGCTTAATCCGGATAAATGTACATTCGGTGTACCAGCAGGAAAGTTACTCGGTTTCCTCGTGTCTAGCCGAGGTATCGAGGCAAACCCGACCAAGATCCGGGCAATTGAAAACATGAAATTGCCGAGATGCCTCCGAGATGTCCAGAAATTCACCGGATGTCTGGCTTCTCTGAGTCATTTCTTAGGTCGGTTGGGAGAAAAGGCCTTGCCCTTATACCAACTAATGAAAAAATCAGATAAGTTTAGCTGGACCCCGCAAGCGGATGCGGCGTTCCATGAGCTGAAAAAGATGTTGGCTACCGCGCCGATACTGGCTTCGCCACTACCGAGAGAGCCCATGTTGCTCTACATTGCGGCCACTAACCGAGTCGTTAGTGTCGTAGTAGTGGTAGAACGAGAAGAAGAGGGAGCTACCGTGCAGAGGCCGGTGTATTATTTGAGTGAGGTGCTCTCCGCATCGAAACAAAATTACCCTCACTATCAGAAAATGACTTATGGTGTCTACATGGCGGCCAAAAAACTAAAGCATTATTTCCAGGAGCACCCCATAACTGTTGTAAGTGCGGCCCCTGTGTCGGAAATCCTTGGCAACAAAGATGCCAGTGGCCGAGTCGCCAAATGGGCTATCGAGCTCGCGGCTCATGCTCCGCAGTACGCGAGAAGAGACACCATCAAATCTCAAGCAGTGGCAGATTTTCTTGTGGATTGGGCCGAGATGGAGTATGAACCGTCCCTGCCGGACTCCAATTACTGGAGAATGCATTTTGACGGGTCCAAGGTAAAGGAGGGCCTGGGGGCCGGCGTAGTTCTCACCTCGCCAAAGCGAGATCAGCTGAAATATGTGCTGCAAGTATATTTCGCGGCATCTAACAATGTCGCCGAGTATGAAGCACTGATTCATGGACTCAAGGTGGCCAAGGAAATCGGAATTCGCCGGATCATCTGTTATGGTGACTCGGATCTGGTGATTCAGCAAACATAGGGCAACTGGGATGCCCTAGATGCCAACATGGCGGCATACCGGTTCCATGTCCAGAAAATTTTAGGATTCTTTGATGGGTGCGAGTTCACTCACATTCGGCGGACAGATAATGAAAGTGCTGACATGCTATCCAAGATTGGGTCATATCGGCAAGCCATTCCGCCCGGGGTATCACTGGAGCATCTTCGCAAGCCATCAATCAAGCCTTCACCCGAGTCAGAATCGATATTCATCCCGGGTAATCCGGAACCCGACGTCGTCCCGATGGACGTGGATGTCGGGAGCAAGCATCAGGACTCGGGGACTGCTGCGCAGGACCCGGGGACTTCCATGGATGTCGAGTACATTGAGCAAGACTCGGCGACTACGCTGGAAAATTGGAAAGCCGCTTGGCGGAACTCGGGGACTCCTTGGGAAGACTCGGGGACTCACCAGCCTATGTCGGGCGTGGTGATGTCGGTTGATGCAATGGAAATCGACGAGCCTGTACTCGGCCCTCGCCCGGTACCGGCATGGGCACAACCCATTATGAAATTCATGTTAGATGGCACCTTACCGAGTGATGAGGTCTCGGCCAGACAGATCCAAAGGCGATCCAAATCCTTCACCATCATCAACCAGGAGTTGTACAAGAGAAGTGTGACCACTGTACTTCAGCGCTGTGTCGAACCAGAAGAGGGGGAAAAGATTCTCCGTGATATCCATAAGGGAGAATGCGGTCATCGCGCTTCTTCCCAAGCTATTGTGGCTAAAGCATTCCGATATGGGTTCTATTGGCCCAGCACTTTGCAGCAGGCAGAGGACATTGTCCGGAGATGTGAAGGATGTCAGAGATTCGCCCACAAAATACATATGCCAGCGTCAGCTCTCAAAACTATCCCCATCACATGGGCATTTGCAGTGTGGTGTCTGGATATGGTGGGACCTTTCAAGCCAGCCCGAGGTAACATGACTCACATCCTGGTGATGGTGGACAAGTTCACCAAGTGGATCGAGGTGAAGCCAATTAGAAAGTGCGATGGCCGCACAGCCGTGTCATTCCTAAAAGATATTATCCTAAGGTATGGTCACCCGCATAGCATTATCACGGATAATGGCACCAATTTCGCCGAGGGAGCCTTTGCTCGGTTTTGCCAGGAAAAGAGAATCCGGCTAGACTTGGCATCGGTTGCACATCCGCAGTCCAATGGACAGGTGGAAAAATCAAATGCCCTAGTCTTATCCGGCATCAAACCCCGGTTGATTGAGCCACTGTTGCGTGCTCCGGGTTGTTGGCTGGATGAGATCCCGGCGGTGTTGTGGAGTCTAAGGACTACACCGAATCGCTCCACCGGGTATACGCCATTTTTTCTGGTCTACGGAGCAGAGGCAGTTCTGCCAACCGACATAGAGCACGACTCGCCAAGGGTCGCATTATATACCGAGTCTGAGGCAAAGGAAGCCCGAGAAAATGATGTCGATTTGCTCGAGGAAGCATGAGAATTGGCATTGTCCAAGTCAGCGATATATCAACAAAATCTCCGACGCTACCATAGCCGGAAAGTAAATCCTCGCAAGTTCCGAGAAGGGGACCTGGTCCTTAGGCTTGTGCAGCGCACTGCTGGAATGCACAAGCTATCTCCTCCCTGGGAGGGGCCATTTATTGTGAGCAAGGCTTTGAACAACGATGCATATTATCTTATTGATGCTCAGGCACAGGTGAAAAACAGGATGGATAGATCCGGAGAGGAGACCAAACGACCTTAGAATGTAGCCCTACTTCGCCCTTTTTACTCTTAAGGACTCACTGTATGTATCTCGAAACTTCAAAATGAAATGTCGGCACCCCGAAATGAAACTCGGGGACTGCCTTGCTATGAATCTTGTGTTGTATGCATGTTTATCTCTGTTTTCTGTGTGTCGGATGGCTCCAAAAATCGTGCTTCCATGTTTGCAAGTATTGTATGCTATGTTTTTGTGATTTTGTGACCCGACTGCCAAAAAACCCATGAAAGGTAGGCAAGGGCAGAGATTGCAAGGGATAGTAAACAAGAAAACAGACTCGGGGACTCGGTTCAGGAGCGATTCGGTTTTCTTTTGTTGTCTTTTCGTTTTATGTCGGATTGCTCTAGACCATGTTTCAAAGTTTTGAGTATTGTATGCTATGTTTTTGTGATTTTGTGACCCGACTGCCAAAGAAACCATAAATGGTAGGCAAGGGCAGAGATTGCAAGGGGTAGCACACAAGAAAACAAACTCGGGGACTCGGCCCAAGTGCGATTCAGCACAAGTTGTTTCGTTCCTAACTTTTATGTCGGATGATTGTGAGCTTTGACTCAAAGTTTCTTAGTATTGTATGCCGTATCTCGGTAATCTTGTGACTCGACTGTCAAAAAACCGAAAAAGGTAGACAATAGCAGAGGTTGCAAAGTATGGTAAACAAGAAAACGAACTTGGGGACTCGGTTCAGAATGATCCGGCATAATAAATAACCATGCTAAAAATGTGCAAAATAAAAGAACCAAGTGCTAGAACATAAAAGCTAAAGGTTATATTACATTTGCACCCGGCATTCGGGGGATTTGATGATTTGAGTTTTTGCTGAGTCTAGACAGCAGGACCCTAGCTACTCGGAGCAGAAGAAGCAGTGTCGGTCGAGGCCGGTTCCTCGGTCGTGGCCTTGGTCGCAGGTGCAGGAGCGGTGCCTGTGGCTGTGCCGGGAGGAGAGTCGGCTTGGATTTCTTCGTCGACGTCATCATCCTCTTCTTCCTCCTCGCCGGCCTCCTCCATTTCCTCTGCTTGAGGAACCCGCTCGCCCGGGACAAAGCTATGCACCGGAGCATATTGGATGAGGGAATGAGCCAGCTCTTGGCGACGCCGGATGAGTTCCGGGTCAGAGAGCCACTTGGATCCGTCACGCACGGTCTTGAGCATCTCGAGGTCGAGTTCCTCGTACCAGGACAGTACATAAGTTAGCGCTTTGTCCGCACCGACTCGGGCGGCGGATGATCGCCAATCATCGAGCCTTTTCTCGGAGGCCATCAGGCACGTGGCTAACTCATCAACAACCATAGGGGCCTCGCATCCGGGCCAGAAAACATTGTAGACCCGGATCGCAGAGCTAAGGAGATTCATCCCGATAGCCCTCATCGGTACCAAGCGCGCCTTCAGGGCCACCAAGTGAGTATCTATATCCCACTCGGCCGAGATGGGGCCATCTTGGATTTTCTCGAACCGGTGCTCTTGAGCGCTCTTGTCCGCGGCGGCCTTGGTGTGGGGGAAGCGTTCTGAATAGGGAATGGCTAATGCCAAAGTAAGTCACATAAAGATAGAAGTGAGAGTTTGAATAAAGGCAGAGGGGGAAGGGGCTTACTGTCCATCTCGGAGTTGATGCTGGAGATGTCCACCAGCCACTGCGTGATCTTGGCCTTCAGAGCTCGGAGCTCGCTCTCAGCCGAGGTTGCCTGTGACTTGGATTCTTCAAGAGATTCCTTGAGCTTCCGAGTCTCCTCTTCTCGGAGCTGCTTCTCTGTGGCGGCGCTCTTCTCCGACTCGGCGGCTCGACCCCGAGATTTCTCCAGCTCGGCTTTCAGCCGGGACACCTCCTCCTGCTCTTTCTTCAGCTCAGCCTGGTGTGCAAGCTCGCGCTCCTTCTGTGCGGCTGTGCCGAGGTAGCGGATGTCAGAATGTGAAGACTAAAACAAGTGCAAGTTGAAAGGCAAAATAGGGCTTACTCTCGATTTCCGAGATCCGCTTCTCCAGTCCTTCGGCCTTGAGCGCCGAGTCAGCCACTTGATCCAGCTTGGCTCGCAGCAGCTTGTATTTGTCGAAGAGGCTCTTGTGAGCCAGCAGGAGCTTGCGGTGCTCATGCGTGCGTTTGGTCATGCAAATCTGAAAAGAAGAAATATTAGCATTGTTGATGAAGATTCAGCCCGAGTTATCCTTACTCGATCGAGTCAACGTTACTCAGCCGAGTCTCGGTCACTCGACCCGAATCTCGGGGACTGGGGATAGGTGATATCTTTTTTAGAGAGGTGAACCGAGTTATATTTACTCGGCATAGCTTACCGCGGCTGCTTGGTCGGCTGCGAGAAGGGCGGCCTTTGCGGCATACATCTTTTGGCCAACTAGACTCGGCCCCCCCGGATGCTCTGAGATCTGGCCTGCTGGAGATCGCGAGCTCACTTCGCACATATCGACGGCGTTCCAGTCCGTGTTGTAATGCTCGAGGGAGCCCAGGCTTTTTCCGCTAGCGGTTCGCAGCGGGGCATGCACCCAGTCGGCGGGCTGCATACTGGTTAATGCCACTAAGGGTGTCCCGTGGCTCGGTGGCACCACCAACTGCCTATCCGGGTTGGCCGGCACAGTTTTCACCGGAGTTTTCTCGGTTGCCTTTCCAGTTGCAGGGACCGGAGCTTTGGGAGCCTGCTGTGGCTGCGGTTGTGCCGGTGGCGGCGAAGGCCTGGCCGTCGATGTTGATTTCGATGGCGATGGCCGCGGCTTGTGCTTTTGCTGCTGCTGTGCTGATGGAGGTTGCTTCTGCTTCTGCTTCTGCTTCTGCTGCTGCTGCGAGGGTGGTGGTTGAACTTGCTGCTGTTGTGGTTGTTGCGGCTGAGTCTGCTGCTTTGGCTGCTGCTGTTGTTGTTGTTGCGGCCGAGTCTGCTGCTCTTGCTGCTGCTGCTGTCTCGGTGGCTCCGAGTCCTTCCGGACCTCGGTCTGCACAACCTCGGGAGCCGAAGAGTTGGCTCCGA
The DNA here is from genome assembly GCA_012064385.1 of Puccinellia tenuiflora. Lineage (NCBI taxonomy): Eukaryota > Viridiplantae > Streptophyta > Magnoliopsida > Poales > Poaceae > Puccinellia > Puccinellia tenuiflora. The sequence continues at coordinate 16,984 of QRDG01002215.1, read as the reverse complement.
GATTCGTCATTTGGACGGGCGCCGAGGTTGCGGCCTCGACCGAGTCTACATTTCCGGCTCCGGATCCCAGAGCCAAAGTGTCTGCAGCCGGACTCGTCCTTGCTGGACTGGGCAACCGGATGTCATCTGGCCGAGGCGGTGTCGGTGTCCTTGGAGGGACCCGGGCAGTTGACCCGGTAGTGGGGACCTTTAGAGGAGCCATGCTGAAAAGCCAAACAGCAAAGTGTGAGGTCAGAAGGAGAAAGACACGAAGAGTAGGTGTAAATAGAAGTATAAGGTATATGTCGGCAAAAGGGAATCTTACCCCTTGGAAACAGGGCGTTGGCGCTTTACTACTGTCTTCGTCCTCTGCTTCTTTTGCGCGGGACCAGAGGTGCCGGAGGTTCCGGCATCTGCCGATGCGGCCCCTCCAGCTGGGCGCTTCCGAGCTGCACCCTTGGGTCCTGTGGCGAGGGGTGCCACCTCGATCACTTCGTCCGAGTCAGCTGAGTGCGGGGACATCGGATATGAGTATGCAACGGGGAGAGGGTCATACACCTCTAAAATCCGACAATCGTCGTCTTCATCCTCAGACCAGTCTCGGAGGGAGGAAGCACGAGTCTTACCCGTGGCAGGAATTGAGCCGACGTCAGGGATTGGCATGTTATCCTCGTCGTTTGGGTCTTCCGAGTCGGCCTCGACTCGGTCCTTACCCCAGTTGGCAGAGGGATTCTCTCCGTCCTCCGTCAGCTGCCGGCCGAATCGCTACATAATGGAAACAGGAAATGGTTAATACCAAGTACAGAATTGTACCGACATAAGAGTTCATGTCGGTGAAAAAGTTACGTTGGCAGAGGTGCTTACTTTCGGTGGAAGGTTGCTCCGGCTGTGGGGTTCTTTGCCCCATTCCCATTCCTCCGGCATCTTGGTCCGAGCTATGGCTTTGATGCGCCGCCGGATCTGGTCGTTGTCCAGCTCGACGGTGCTCGCTCGGGTCGGATCTAGTGGGCCACTCATGTGGCAAATTTTGTGGACTCGGCGCTGGAGGGGCAGGACCCGGCGGCTGATGAAGGTTGCGAGCAGGTCATCAGCAGTCATTCCTTCGCCCCTGAGCTGCTCGACAACCTGGTGGATGTGGTTGACCTCCAAAACTTTATCCGTCGGGTTGTACCCCCAGTTGAGCTGCGCGGTTGGGGGGCCGATGGCGAATTTCGGCAGGTTGATCATGTCAACCTCGGTTGTGTTCTTCAGATAGAAGAAGGAGCGCTGCCATTTCCGGCATGACTCTAGTCCTTGGATCCGGGGGAAATGGAGCCGCGCCGAGGTACGATGGTGGCGGCCCCGCACTGTGTCATTTCCTTGGGTGCGTCCGGGTGATCAGGATTCGGGACGACTTGTTTCCGGAAATGGAAGTATTTGGACCATGTCTCGACGGTAGGCCAGAGGCCGAGATAACCCTCGACGAAAGAGACGAAGGCAGAAAGTGTAGTGAAGGCATTCGCCGGGAGTTGATGAGGTTGAAGACCGAACTTGTTGAGAAAGTTGCGGAAGAAAGCGCTGGCGGGTAGACTGAATCCTCGCTCGAAGTGTTCGAGGAAGACGACGTACTCTCCCTCTTTGAGATCCGGAGATGTCTCTGGACCCGGAAGCCGACACTCTACCTCGGCCGGGATCCGACGAGTCCGGATCAACCATTCTATGTCGGCTTTGCCGACGTAGGAGCCTTCCCAGGCGGCCCGGGTGGATTCCTCAGCAACTCCTTCCTCTACCACTTCAACCACCTCGAGGTTGGAGCCGTCCGACATGTCGGTAGCGGGTTGCAGAGATCTGCGAGAGGAGGTGCATGGACACTAAGGTTAAAATCATGATGCGGGAAGATCAAAATCATTATAGAGAAAAGAAACAGAAAAGGAAGAATAAGCATGCGTCTAATCTAGATGCAGAAAGCGCTAATGCGTAAGAAGAAAGGGAAGAAAACAGATGTTACGGAGGCTAGTCCACCGGCGGCGAGCCGCATCTACAACCACAAACACACCGGCGGCGCCCGATGCGTCGCCGCGATGAAGAACAAAGGAAGAATAGAAGGAAGAAACAAGAGCAGAAAGCACCCATAGATTCAAAGCGCTAATGCGCAAGAGAGAAGGAGAAGAAGAAGAAATCTTACCGCGGTGCTGCGGCGTACGACGGCGGCGCTGTGCGTCGGCGGCGTCGATGCGCTGGTGCGAGCAGCGGCAGTGCTGTGCGCGGAGGCGTGCAGTGATGCGGTGCTCTGCGCGCAGGAGAGAAAGAAGAAGAAGAAGGCAAGGAAGAATGAATGCGGAGGGGGAAACAGTTGCCCCTCCCTACTATTTATGGGCGACTCGAGGAGATCGTGGGCGCGCGATTGTCTGCGCACGATCCCGTAACGGACGGGGAGTTACTGCCCCACGATCTCCACCACGATTCCCTCAGCGGCTTAACTGCCGCGCGATCTGCCCCACGACGGGCCACAGGAAACCAACGGCTCTGAGCGACACACCTGATCGGGCGAGACCCGAGGCGACGCGAGCGGTGCAGTCCAACCGCACTTGAGTGCTTGCGTGCACGCAGTCTCCGAGCCGACTAGCGTGACGCAGGTGGCGTGCGTGCCAGTGGCACGTCCATCCGTGCACAGGAGCCAAGGCGTTAGGCAGAGATGCTCTGCCACGTAGAGGAACCAACGACTCGGAGGAGCCGAGGGTTTTTCCTGTGAGTCGGAACGAGCCGACATTAAGTCGAATATCATGATGGGAGGCAAAACTGCTTTCCGACATATAAATGGTTTGCCGACGTATGTGATGTCAGTAATCAAGCAAAGATGCTGGTTTTTGGGTAAACCTGCCGTGGCCCTCCATCCGAGGCTGCAGGACCGCGCCAGCTTCGGGGACTAATGTCGGGGGGCAGCCCCCAAGTAGGGTCAATATGGTGAATTAAGTGTGGACTCGGAGTTGACCGAGTCAATGGTAAACCGACATACCATATGGGCTTATCCGGGGTCAACCGGGTAATGGCTTACCGACATAGCCCTATGTCGGATCATGTATACCATATGTCGGAATCTCCTTTGTTGTTCTTATGTGCAGGAGAGGAGAAACCGAGTTAGGAAATATCTGGCATGCCTATGCCGGATCGGGAAGAACGAAGCTCTATCTCGGCGTTGGTCGTGGCGTACGTCTTGTCCCTACAATCACGGAGCAGGCGTCCTGCCACAGACAAGATGGGACGCACTGCCTAACCCTTGACTCGGTGGTCATGGGATGGGCAGTCAGTCCTCCATGCTGCTGACCTACGCAGTACGGGGGAGCAGTGCACAGGAGTTGATGGATTGGACATGCCACGCGGGGGTGACGGAAGCAGTCAGAGACCCAGGCGTGGCCACAGTGCGGCCTATGTCAGCACCAACGTCAGCCCTAACTCTGTACCCTGGGTTTCCCTATATAAGGAGCACCAGGGGCTCCTCTTACAAGGACGATCCCTAGACACATGCCTAGACGCTGGACCAATACTTAGTCATTTCCTTGAGAGCTAGCAGGAGAGCCACATAGCCATTCCGAGACTCGGTATAGAGTTCCGAGACTCGGCAGAGAGCCAAAAGTTCTTAGTTCTTCTTATACAGCTCAAGGAGCAGCTTGTAAATCGGTGGTAACACACATATATAGATCAGACAGGCAGGAGTAGGGGTGTTATCTCCTCACGAGAGCCCCGAACCTGGGTAAATCGTGTGTGTGTGTGTCTCTGTGTACGTCTTCACGTGCAAACCCTTCCCGGTACCTCCAGCGTCCATCGGCCCCACCTTAAGCCTATCTATGGCATCTGTCCGTGCACCACCACGACAGTCTTGCATTGTAATCACCGTTTTTCATCTTGATAAAATTTAGACTAATTGTACAACAAGAAACGCAGAAGTTAAATTTAGACTAGTTGTACAACTGTTCTGATAAAATTCCTTATTTAAATCATGGTGCATTAATCTAGAGGAATTTCTTAATTAAAATATAAATGATTATTTTAAACGAGGAATGAGGACAATTAAAAAAGATGGCATAAAGGTAGAAAACATAGAGATTAGGCAAATACAAAATATTTGTATATGCATAATCTCTATGTATGTATATTTTGTACGTGTATAATTTCTATGTTTTCTATTATTATGTATATTTTATTTTCCGTATAATTATGGTACGTATATGTCTTTCTATACAAGTCCACGTGTTAAATACGTTGTTAAGAGTGCTAAATTATCTATTTGGACTAGCCGCAACATATTACCCCAAAAGTTTGGGTCAGCTGCAAAACACATTTTGTTTCTGTGTTTTGTGCAACTTTGGCACCAATCATTGGTGTTACATGCAATTTCCTCATTCATTTCATTTGGAAAAAAATGAAATGAATTCCACAGAAATGACAGCGTTTAGGGACATGAAGTGACTTAACATAGCGTAGACATTCTTTGGAATTCCAATTGAAATGATATTCCAATTCCATGACATCCAAACATGTTGTGTATGGAATCTGAAAGGAATTCCATGAAAATGATGGGTACCAAACGACCCCTTAGTCAATTATGTAACCAGACGCCATGCCACTCGCGCAAATTAGCCAGGTTTGCAATACTCACTATTGACCAATCACAGATGGAAGAACTTACAATATTGCTTCTAATCCGTACACGGATGATTAGTGGAAAAAGAAAATGCGTAAAAACATAGCTAGGTTCGCTTCATCTGCTAACGGGCTTGGATGGCGCAAATGCCCGTGATACAATCACCAGCCCCCATGCGAGATGGCCCCGGCCTCCGCACTGTTCCGATGTCAGGGTGGGCACCACCCATTAATGGCTGGCATCGGAAGGAGGCGGCTAGCGTGGCCACGAAGAACAATGTCCTGATCTTGAGTTCATAACGTGGTGCATCCAAAGGCTCTGGTGAGGGGCTTCCATCATTGGCATGACCCAGAGAAGCGCGGGGTACAGGCATGGCAGAAGGCTGCAGCCTTGTGAGTAATGGTGTGGGAAGCACGGGGGAGGGAGGCTACCGACGAGGCAGGGCGAGTGCGGCTCCCCCATGGACGACCACGACGAGTGGAAGTTAGGCAGCAAGCTCCTGCCTCCTTCCGAACCCTTTACGGGTTCAGATCCCCTGGAGTTGGACTCAACTCCACCGCGTGGAGTTGGGAACATCTCACCCTTTTATTTCGTCTATGGCTTAGATTTAATTAGACCGTAACAACCTGTGAGTATCTAATTTGAAGGGATTTTTTTTCTTTTGATGGTTCCCTCCAAATAAAACGAGACGCGCCATTTTTCCCACCAAAAACACATCACCGATTGCTTTTTCCCACCAAAAACACATCACGTATTGCTTCTTCCCACCAAAAACTTGCACATCGATATTTTTCTTCCTTCTTCGTAGCAAAACTAACAGATCTATATTCTTCCCCTCTGATCTATATTCTTTCTCTCTGGTGGGGTTGGTGCCATTCAATAATGCAGCCAGGATGCAACGATGGAAATCTCAACCTGGAATCAAACACCAACCACGATCATGCCGCAAGTTGGACTCCCAGGCTAGGTATGGAATTCACCACAACAGATGCAGCATGGAATTTCTGGGTTTATTATGCAGGAAAAATTGGATTTGATGCTAGAAAGCACTATAGTAATAAGAATAAGGATGGAGTTGTGACATCAACAAGATTCTTATGTGGAAAAGAAGGTCAACGATCAAAAGATAAACGTGAGAATCAATACAAGTCCTCGAGAGCTGAAACAAGAACAGGATGTAAAGCACGCATGGGAATTGTTTTGGACAGAAATACCAACAAATATCAAGTACATGACTTCGTGGCAGAGCACAATCATGTCTTCTATCGCCCAGATATGATCCATTTGATCCCATCTCAGCGAAAAATTTGCCCCCTGGATGCCATGGACATAGACGCAGCAGATCACCCCGGCATTGCACCAAAGGCAGCACATGTGTTTTCCGGAGAAGTTGTTGGTGGAACATCCAATCTTGGGTACATACTGCAAGATCGCAAAAATTACTTGAGGAGTAAGCGCCAACGTAGCTTGCAGTATGGAGAAGCAGGAGGTTTGTTAAAGTATTTTCAGCAACAAGTAATTGATAATCCATCCTTTCAATATGCTATTCAGCTAGATAGCGAAGAACAAATAACAAACATATTTTGGGCAGATGCTAAAATGTTGATAGACTACGCATTATTTGGTGATGTGATTACATTTGATACCACATATTCTACCAACAAAGAGTACAGACCTTTTGGAGTTTTTGTTGGTTTTAATCATTTCTGAGAAATTGTGGTTTTTGGAGCAGCTCTCTTGTATGACGAAACAATAGATTCTTTTAAGTGGTTATTTGAAACTTTTCTAGCAGCACATAGTCAAAAGCATCCCAAAACAATTTTTACCGATCAAGATGCGGCAATGGGCAGGGCAGTTGGCGAGGTGTTTGTGGATACAATACATGGTTTGTGCTGTTGGCATATGGGTCAGAATGCAGTAAAGCATTTAAGCTCGTATAAGGATGAAGAACCAACAGAAGGGGTCCTCCCTAGTGACCCTAGTCAAAAAAAGGATGAAGAGCCAACACAAGGGGTCCTCCCTAGTGATCCTGTTCAAAAAAAGGATGAAGCAAATGCAATTTTAAAGGAATATAAGCGATGCATGTATCTATATGAAAAAGAAGAGAAGTTTGAAGAAGTTTTCAAGTCAATGCAATCTAAGGTGAAGAAAGGAAGCTGGTTGGATGGTATTTACAAACTAAAGCACAAGTGGGCTTATTGCTACATGAAGGATGTGTATACATTGGGAATGCGAAGCACACAACTCAGTGAGAGCTTCAACAAGGACCTTAAACAACATCTGAAATTTAATTTGGACATAGTGAGGTTCTTCAAACATTTTGAAAGGGCCGTTCAAGAGAAACGTGACAAGGAGGTAAAATCTGAACATGAAGCTAGGAAAAAGTTGCCGATGCTAAAACTAAAGGGCACGTCAGTACTACAGCAAGCAGCTAATGTTTATACACCACCTATATTTAAACTCTTCCAGGAGGAGTTTGAAAAATCAACAGCAAATTATATCAAGAACTCGGTGCAAAATGATTCGACAATTGAGTTCAGTGTTGCCACTTGCAATCTTGAAGGACAGCCAACTAATGGTTATGGATATAAAGTATATGTTCATCCCATTAATCAAACAGTTTCTTGCAGTTGTAAGAAATTTGAGAAACAGGGGATCCTTTGTAGCCATGCTTTAAAATCACTAGATATGGTGAATATCAAGTTGATTCCAGAAGCATATATTCTTAAACGATGGACAAAAGAAGCTAGATCATGCATTGTGCAAGACAACAAAGGAAAGGATATTGTCGAAGACCCCAAACTAGAAAAATTGCACCGATACAAAACTTTATGCAATAAGTTTGCTCGCATGGCTTCCAGGGCAGTGGACTTTGATGAATCATATTTCTTACTGGACAGTTCACTTGATTCAATGAACAAAACCATAGAAGAGAGGATAAAGGAAATTTTCAAGCCAGAGGATTCCCCCGAGGAAAGTTCGCCAGTGCCACCGCAATCCTTGGACAGTAGAGTGGCTGGTTTAAAAAAAAGAGAAGGCCGGAAGAGCAATAAGAGACCAAAGAGTTGGGTTGAATCAATGCAAGAAAAGGCTAAAAAGAAAGATAAAAAACAGGGCAAGTCAACGCACGGGAAATCCAACAAAAAAAGGAATAGTGGAACCAACACAAAAGAAGGTCCAACTAATGAAGTACAGTACTACAACAACAATGTAAGAACTACTGCTCAGCTCATGGCTCCATAAATTTCGATAAATACATGTATCTTTCTAACCATACTATTGTTTTTATTAACTATATAGGGTGTCGAGGTACCAATAGATATAATGTGGATGAATGAAAATGGAAATGCTACTGGTTTCACGGAATCGTTGTTGGTAAGATATTAACTAGTTTATTTATGACAAAACTTGAGAAACATTAAACCTTTTGTTTCTCACAAGTTTGTATCATAATTTAGGGACCAAGCTATAATGGTTTTCCTCCATCACATACTAATCTTACGGATACCACATGTTACAGCCAAGTATGTAATTTATGCACTTTTCTTAAAACATAATCAAATTGCGATATATCATATTTCATTTCATGCTTATTTTCTTTTTGCATCTACTATCTGACAGGAAACAAGTGTTAGACATACTCAAGATGAGCAATTGTATTTTCCTCCTGTAAGCAACATTGCAACAAGCCAATTTGCAGGATACTACAATCAGCTCCCGTGAAAAAGCCAAGAAACATCATCTTTTTTTATGTCATATGTACTAGTTAACATTGTAACTAGCCAATATGCATAGCAGTATAATCAGATCTTGTGAATAAGCCAAGAAACCTCATCTATTTGATGTCATATGTACTAGTTTAAGCACGGATTGGAAATTTTTTTTCTTACCTTATCTTCCTCCCATGAAGCTCCAGTTCATTTAGGTTGTACTGCTGTGGCGAACTCTGTAACACCCCAACTATGGGCTGGCACCATGTGGTTGGTAATGTGGGCCTGGGCTACGAGATGGGCCGTGTACTACTTCTGTGTTGGTTGTCTAGGATCAGTATAAGTACTCCGCCTGTAACCCTGATGGGGGTATGTTGAATATGAATGAACTCTGAACTCTCACCTCCCGTGTTCTCTGTTTCCTCATCCTCTTCTCTGATTTCTCATCCTGAATTCTTCCTCAAAATCGTGGTGATCCACCGTATCCCGTCGAATCTGTCGTGCTCCCATCTCCGGGATATGACAATTTGGTATCAGAGCTAGCAAAAATCCTCAAAAAAATCACCACCCCACTTCCTGCCCGCAAGATGTTCGACGAAATGTCGAGCTACCCAGAGGAGTTCACCGGCGGCGTCCTTCGTGTCACCGTTCGCTATCTCTACTACCCAGTCACCAAGGAGACACTGCAGCAGGTGTTTGAAGCATATGGCGTGGTGCAGACCTCCGTTTGGCAGAGAGCCAACCATGTGGAGGCGGAGGTTAAGCTTCGATCCAGGAACGGAGCAGCACAGGCTCTTGCCTTGCATGGCCGTTGCATCTACGAGGGTTCCTGCCTCCTCGACCCAAGAGTGACATTGGTGAACTGTGCGACCAAATCCGTGACCAACTACCGAAGTTGTCAGCGATGATGAGCACAACGTCAGGGAGCACCAGCTCTTCATCGTCGGAGATCATCACCGAGGAGTCCCCCAAGGTCGCTGCTCCCGAGGAGTCGAGACTCGAGCATGAGCACACCCACAGCGACATCTCCCCCAAGGTCGCTGCCCCCATGGTGTGTGGTGCAGACCAGGGCGTCATTGCCGCCGACCCAAGTAGCCTCGCTGATCCGAAGCCAACCACATGCTCGATGGTGTGCCCGAGCAGCGAGGCAACCGTCCACGTCTTCCCCAAGCTCGCTGCCTCAGCGGAGAGCGAAGAGGACCTTAACCTTGACACCCTCAGTGTCGCTGCACTGGCACCCGCTTCCTACTCGACGGGTGGCCTGACACATGGTCGCGACGGCGACAGCCCCACGGCATCCCTGGTCCTCTGGACCATGACCCCATCATCCACAGCTTGTCCACATCCTTCTCCGGATAGGAACTTCTGTGCTAGCGGTGTGCCGCGCCCACTGCCATGGCCGTCTTTTCCGTGTGATGGAGATGGCAAGCGACTAAGTGACTCCATGAGCTCGTTATTACAACTGTCACACCCTCCAGAATCAGATTTGAATTATGCTCCATGGCACCAGTGTTTTATGTTCCAGGACGTGTCTCCACAAAATAGGAGTTCCTTCAATCTTCACAACATTGGTAAAACAGCTGAATGCGTAGTGTTCGAGTTGTTGCCATCATGGCAGTGTAGTGGTTTCAGTCCCTGGAGAGCACCTGCCAAGCATGGATATGTACTTCATTGTTCTTGGACTGATCAACTCTCTGTACCTTGGGATCCCAGCTTGCTGACATCAAATTGGAATGTGATCCATATGCACTCACTTGGTACTCTGAAATTCGTCATGGTAGGAGAGTGGTGTATGGGAGATGTTAGTGCAGATATCAGTGACAAGTCAAGTTGTGGAAGCATTACAGTGTATCAGTGGTTTATTGAAGTATCTTTGGCTACAACAGAATCAGATATGCTGCAACTACTGAGTAATCCCTCAAATTCTACTCGTATTGTCCTTATCAATACTCCTTGCATCTGTAGTGTGCTATGGTGTTTGGATTATGTGTTCTTGACGCTTGAATTTTTTTTATCAGATACTAAACATGTGCAGTTCGTCCTTGCCAGTTTTCTTAATTCCACATGTAGTACCCTCCATGGCTCACGTAACCACATGGCAATGGCTATATTGGTTGCCCTTGTTTGTAAAGCTGGTCCAAAGGATTTCATGGCTAGTCTCTTGGGCGTGCTAGTTAGAGGACATCCTCATGTGACAAGGGAAGTATCTGAGGGAGCTACTATTACAGATCTGGTGATCCGGCTGCTTCATATGGGGAACACCTCTAACTGTCTAAAGCCTCAGATGTGTTTGCAATATGAGCTACTGCTGCATTTGTTTTCTGATGGAACGGCACAAACGCATGGATTGGTACTAGTTGTTTTATCTGTGGAGAATTGGATGTTGCGAAGCTATGCAAGCAGTAGGGTTGGTGGTTATGCAAGTACAAGAGAATGGGAAGTACGATGTTTATATGGTGCAATTCTAGTGGAAATGGTGACTAGGAAAAAGGCTGAGTGTCTACAGCAGTACAGTTCAGCTGATCGAACAACTTGTTTTGGTGCTCTGACTTGCAGCTGGACGAGGGCATATTTTTTTGCAAGGCAACGGGATCCTGCTTCTTCATCAGGTCATAGGTGGACATCCAGCCAAGAACTACAAATGTTCATAGCAAGACACGGATATGAGATTCATCAACAACCTCAAGGGGGCATAAGAACTGCAGTCATGTTGTTACACAATCTCCAGTCTACTCCACAACTGTTTGTTTCTTTGTTATCCTGGTGGCAGGCAAAGGACAGGGTGCAGCACTGCACATGGTATCTGCCTGGATATTGTTCTGTACCAAGTATTAAGTATGCTCACCTTGTGATTAACAGTAAGATCATCCACGCGAACCTGCTACTACCGTATGATCCGGGTGGGCTTGCTATTTGGCTACACAAGATTGGAGGCATTCCTGATGCAAGATTGTTCATCATCGGCTTGAGGGCAAGCCGAATTTCAAGGGGTGGAGAGTGTAACTCCCCAACTATGGGCTGGCACCATGTGGTTGGTAATGTGGGCCTGGGCTACGAGATGGGCCGTGTACTACTTCTGTGTTGGTTGTCTAGGATCAGTATAAGTACTCCGCCTGTAACCCTGATGGGGGTATGTTAAATATGAATGAACTCTGAACTCTCACCTCCCGTGTTCTCTGTTTCCTCATCCTCTTCTCTGATTTCTCATCCTGAATTCTTCCTCAAAATCGTGGTGATCCACCGTATCCCGTCGAATCTGTCGTGCTCCCATCTCCGGGATATGACAAACTCCTTGTACGGACTCCGTGGAGGCCGCAAGCTTGCAGTTTGGGGCGAGCTGCTGGTGCGGCAGCGACTCCGTGGAGGCTGCTATGCTCGCGATTTATGTCCGTGGAGGCTGCTAAGCTCGCGATTTAGGTCCGTGGAGGCTGCACGCTCGAGATTTGGGGCGAATTCCTGGTGCGGCGTCGACTCCATGGAGGCTGCAAGCTCACGATTTGGGGCGACTCCATGGAGGCTGCACACTCTTGATTTGGGGCGAGCTCCCGGTACGGCGGCGACTCTATGGAGGCTGCTTGTGGCGGCGACTCAGTGGAGACCACAAGCTCATGGCGACGCGGCAACTCGGTGGAGCCGTGGAGGAGTTCCTCGCGACTCGGGTGAGCGCGCAGCACAGCGACGAACCTAGTCGACTTGGGTGAGCGCGCAGCACGGCGGCGACCCTAGTGGAGGAGGCCATAGGTTTAGGCCGGAGCTGACTAGGAGGCAGGACTGCATACGAGCTAGAGGAGAGAGGAGGGGAACCGTGTAGCTGTCCTGAAGCTTGACGACCTTATCCAAAAGAGAGAAAAAAAATGCTTTTAAGAGAATATGAAGGCGTGGAAAAATCTGGGCCATAGGAATAATGCAATGGCTGGGATTTGGTCAACTCCACCGCGTGGAGTTGAATCCAACTCCAGGGGATCCGAACCCTTTACAATAGTAGCTTTCTAGCATCCGTTTTGATTCCATCGCAGAAATACGTCCGCTGATGGTATATATATACATCGAATAGTGAGGGGTTATTGTGGCGTGTTCAGACAGGATTGCTAACATCAGCAAGTGTTGGTAGTTACTGAGGAATAGATAATCAGGTGTGATCCTGGGAGCAACACAAGGGATGGGAAGAGGCAGTTTTTTCCCTGTTTTTTTATTGCTGGTTTTGTCGTGTGGCGATGGCCAGAGGGTGTAGGCACACTATATCATTACTTTGAGTTTACAGACTGAACAGGTTTAATGATCTGCGATGTATTTAACAATTCATAACTTGTTCATTTGGCCAATCTTCATAAAATTAATCGAATTTGTAACAGGTGTGACTTCAGATTGCAAAGTGTACTTATGTTCTTATGTGGATTCTGCCGCTGGTTATCTTAAGTTCGCACTGAAAAAAAATGCAAATAACAGAACAATTTGATGATGAAGGTGCAATTCATTATCAAGAACCAAGGTCTGTCATTCTCCTCAAAATATGACCCTTTTTTAAATATGATTATCAAATATATCTTACTTTTTATGTTACAGGGAGGTTACTATCTTTTCATCTCTGAAAGATCCAAGCACTGTTTGTTTTTTCCAGGTATATTCTTACAAAAATTGCTTTCAAGTTCTGGCTGAAAGACTATGAATTATCTAATGATTTTAGTTTCCGACAGGCATGGGCCTGTGATGGATTGTACAAGAGTAATCTGGAAGGAAGTGAGGATGACGCATATGAAGTGTGCGAGGATGCACCAAATCCAAGATACGTGATTATCCAGATGAATCTCTGCTTCAGGTATACATATTTTGTTATTCGAGATTATTCATGTCTTATGGAAACTCCAAACCATCCTTTAGCTAGTTTTGCACAAGAAAAAACTTAAATCCATATAGTGGATAGTACATTAAACCTTGGACACACAGGAAATATGGATTGTGGGTAAAACAATTGTTTAAATTATGCACTTTCGTACTGGAACATTTTGTAAGAATGGGGTTGTTGTTTAAGCAAGGGCATGTTGTTCTATCTTATTCAGATCTCGTCTTAGGATGGATTCTAATTATGGAATCCATTTAACACAGTTTATCTTGTATAAGACTATAAATAGCTGTGCCGTGTGTATAGTTCCCCAGTTGCCCCCCCCCCCCCCCCCCCCCCCCCCCCCCCCCCCCCCCCTCCCCTTGCCCTCCTATTCATGGAGGTCATGCATGAGTCCTATTCAAATATAATTACCAAGCATGTAAGTTATCAATTTTGTACTGCAGTCACAAAAATATGGTACAAATAAAAACAATAAACTAACCTCATTCTCTTCTTGTGTCTTGAAGACAAGTCCAGAAGCTGTCTTCACCCATATGAGCATCTGCAAGAAATAAAATTTGCACATACAAGAAGATAAGCTCACAAGCATAACTGCATAAGAAAACAAGAGATCAATGATAAGAAAATGTATCATGTAGCTCACCTTTGTACTTGTTTCTAAGCCAATTCTGATAGTACATAAATACCTCAAGCATTTAGAAGTGAGGCGACTCCTATGATTCATTCACTATTCTGCCACTCATACTAAATGCAGATTCTGAAGCAACCGTTGTGACTGGGAATAGCAAATATATCTCTGCTACCTTCCTTAGTGTTGGGTACCTTGTGCCAGCCACTTTCCACCAATCCAAGACATCAAACTTTTCAACATATGGCACTAAGTCATCAGACAAGTAATGCTCTATCTCACCTTGAAGTCTAGCTGCTGCAGGCCTTTGTTGTGGCACAATGTCATGGAAGAAAGACATAATGGCAGGAGCTGGCATTGAAGGCAAAGAATCTCCAACAGATTAATATTCCTCTCCTTCCACTTCATACTCTTTAATCAATTGATGGAGACTAGCAACAATAGCATCAACATTTTCATTGCACTCATAAGAGGATGGCTCAATGCCATGGAGCTTTGCATAACATGCAACCAACATTTGCCTCTTATTCTAGGGTCAAGGAGTGTAGCTATGCCCATCATCCCTTGGACATCACTCCAATATTTATCAAACTTATCAATCATATTTACACACATTACTTGGATAACCAAATTCTCAGAGGTTGTCCACTGCCTAATTTTCATCTTGATTTCACATATTTATGAAAGAACACATTGGCAGTGACATAATCTCTACCCGAGAACAATGTAGTTATCTCATAAAATGAACTAAGCCTCAGTACAATATCAGCAGCAAAGTCCCATTCATCAGCAGTAGGACGTTTTCATATTGCTTGTCTACTACTTTGGCTCTTTCAAAGACAGCTCTATAAGGCAAAACTGTGTCCAGCATAACAAAACGGAATTCCACCTAGTCTTACAATCTAGTCTCAACTTATTTGTGATTTTTACTTTCTTATACCTAGCCATCTCTTCAAATTTCTCAACTCTTTTGGCTGAGGCAGTCCAATATGCAACACTTTCTCTAATATTGTGTATAGCAGATTTCATCGCATCTAAGCCATCTTTTACAATCAGATTTAGGATATGAGCACAACATCGCATGTGAAGCATTGTACCTTCTAAGGGCAGCTTGGACTTCCCTATCTTACCCACCAAATTCTCAAGTGCCTTGTCATTTGATGAGCAATTATCACCATCACGGTCATGAGCTTTTCATCCAAATTCCATTGCATCAAGGTGTCATGAAGCTCTTCAGCTATAACATCTCCAGAATGTGTGCTGGCACATATATGAACCTACATGTAAGCAATAAAAACAGCACATAAGATGCAATAAAAACAGCACCTAAGATGCAATAAAAAACAGCACCTAAATCTGCAATAAAAACAACACACAAATCTGCAATGAAACAGCACCTAAATCGGAAACTCGCAGGTGAGCCCGAGCTCACCTGCACCCTCGCATTTCGCGAAAATCAAAAAATAGTAAAACTATATGAAAAATTCGGGAAAAATTGGGTGCATATGTATACAAGTTCTTCATGCTCATGAATTTTTCAGAATAAAATGACATTCTATGCGCTCTGTGCAAAAAAGACAAAATCAGCATTCCAAAAAAATGTGTTTTAGATCTAGATCTGACCAGATTATCTTGTCTTTTTCGTCCAGTGCAAATAAAATGTCATTTGATTCTGAGAATTTACACGAGTGTGAAGAACTTGTATACATATGCACCCAATTTTTTCCAGATTTTTTTTTCATGTTTTACTATTTTTGAATTTCGCGAAAAAAAGGGTGCAGGTGAGCCCGGGAGCAGAAAATCTGCACTCGCACCTAAATCTGCAATAAAAAACAACACCAAGCTGCAATAAAACTAGCACCTAAATCTGCATAAAAACAGCACAAAGCATGAAATGTACCCCATAAGAATGCTTCGGAGTTTCCACGAATCATCAACGAAATGACCCGTAATAGCCATGTAGCCCTTCTTTTGGCTATCGGCTGTCCACATATCTGTGGTGACAGCTACCCTTGACTGTAGCATAGTCATGTACCCAATTGCCTTGATTTTTTCCTTGTCATGTCTTCCTATTATATCCTTCCTACAAAACAAATACAAAGGTTAGCTCATATTGTTCTTGATAGTGTTCCTTGCTGGCAGAAACAAATAGTAACTGCAGTGCATTAACAAACGCAAACCTGATAGTGTTCCTTGTATGCAGCTGAAAAAGTGGCTGCAGTGCAGCAACAAACCTCCTAAATCCAGCATGGTCCACGATACTCAATGGGTAGTCTGCAGCACTATCATGTTACCAAGCTCTTCTCTAGCAGTGTCTTGATCAAACGTATAGCTCTCTACATTCACCTTCCCATCAGATTGGGCGGTCATCCTTAATGAAGACTGACTCAATGATTTTCCCGTATTGCTCTTCAACTTCAATTGCCTAAGTGTACATATCTTCAAATGGTCAAGTAGATGTGAAGTGCCACTCTTGGATGCTGCACTAAGATGCTTGTTACATACTTGCAGATGGCCTTCCATTCTCCACGCACCAACTCCTTTGTCATCTCGAGACACACCTTCGAAGTTAGCTTGCGTGTAGCTCTAGCTGCAGCATTCACCTCCACCACTTCATCATCATCAACGGAAATTTCATTCACCGATTCGGACGGAGCTTTGCTACTGCAGCTTGTACCACTGCAAGAGATCGATGAATCACATATAATTTACATAAGTATATAACATCTTTAGTTGCAATTTCGTTCAGCTTACATTACCAACATAGAAACTACATTCCATTCAGTACCAAAATATTCAGGAACCAGTGAACTACATAGAAAAGCCAACATATTCAGTACTACAGAGATTCATCTCATAACATTAACGCTGAACTCAGATTCATCTAGAACTGAAGAATACCAGCTATAAGCATATACAATGTACACTCAGATTCATCTTACACTGAAGAACACAAGAAACTGAAATTTCGTTCAGCTTACACTGGAGATTTGGCCTTCTGTGCCTGTTTGTCGCCGTCGGAGGCCTTCCCCTTCTTCTGGACTGGCCCGTCATCGTCGGAGGACGAGCAGCAACGGGCGTGCGGCCCGCTTCCGGCCACCGGTAGCAGCAACGGCGGCAACCCATCGTGCACGCCGCCTCCCTGTGCTGGCCTCGAGCTCGATGGCGAAGGGTGCACTCCCAGGAGGTACCCCAACCGAGCT
>QRDG01002214.1:224622-389162 GCA_012064385.1 Puccinellia tenuiflora | reverse complement strand
CTCGGGGTGCGTCTGGTGGGGGGTACGTGCCCTCCTCAACGTGCTTCAGGGCTCTGATTGCCATGTCGCGGGTGATGGTGAGTCGCGTCGCCTGGTCCGGCATGACCACCTCCAGTGGATATGCGGGTTCGTCGTTGGCCCGCGACGGGCCGGCCATGTAGACTTGCGCGGGGTAAATCTGGGAAGTGGGGCTGATGCTTCCACTGCTGCTTCCTTCGTCCGAGCCGTGCTCGGAGTCGAAAATGGCTGCAACGTGGTGGGTACCACAGTCGCCGTTGAGGCTCTTCCGTAGAGTTTGCGACCTTCACCGCGGACGCGAGAATGGAGTCGCCGTTGTCGACGCGGGTGCGATTGGCTTGCGGATGATCTCGCGGCGCGAAGGCGTGGCCGACGTGTCGAGTCGATGTAGATCTTGGCCTTGCCCGCGACGCGACCAAGGTAGTCGAAGTAGACTTGATCGCGCAGGGGTCGCAGCCGATGCGATCTCCTTGGCAGCCGGAGATGCGGGTGTCGTGGTCGCGTTGGGCGATCTTTGCCTGGAGGCAGTTGGTGCAGTCGAGGCGCACGATCTTCGCGGCAGTCGAAGATGCGATCGCCGCAGTCGCGGTAGATGCGATCGCGGCAGGAGACGGCGTGGTCGTTGTAGTCGCGGCAGATGCGATCTTCGCGGTGGTCGAAGATGCGATCGCGATGCGCAGATGCGATCTCCACGGTGGTGAAGGCGTGGTCGATGTAGTCGTGGCAGATGCGGGTGCTCTCCGCGCGTAGCGCGGCCACGTAGATCGGAGTGTTCCGCGGCTGTCATGAGGTAGTGCATGGTACCAAAGGTGATCGACATACCTTCACGCAGTCAGCGTACGCCGAGCGATGGGCCGGCGGGTGGCTGACGTACTCGAGGAGCCGAAGCAGATTGGCTCCCTGCGCAGGCGTCGATCTTCAAGGTTGATGGGGCCGGAGCGACCATGGTTCCAACGCTCGTTCTTTCCCACAGACGGCGCCAATTGACGAGGTTTAGCTCGGCAAATCCCTGGGTCGAGTACCCCGGGTTGATTGAGGGGGAGAGAGATGAGCGCTGGTGATCACGACGGCTAACAGGCGAGGTTTTACCCAGGTTCAGGCTCCCGGAGGATAACACCCTACTTCCTGCTTGTCTAGTATTGATTAATGTGGCTACAATGGCGAGGGCGGCGATCTCCTAGGGTTAGAGATCGCGGCTATGAGGTGAGCGTATCAGTTCTTCCTCCCTAGACGAGGGACCCTCCTAGCCTTTATATGGTAGGGTAGGTCTCGGGTGAACGGTGCCGATGGCGCTTACAAGCTGATGACCTAACGTCGACTACCTTGGGCCGCACGTCGTCCTCCTTGGGCCTTCCTTGGCCTTCGTCATAAGGCAATGGTCTTGGCGTGACCCAGGTATCACCACCGTGGGGTAGTCAAAGAGTGACCCCACGACACGAGCAGAGATGAGGATAAGTAGTGGTAAAACAATATAAGTGAAGAGACATCGAGTGAATATTCAAAGAATGTTTTGATATTTTCTTAATAATTCTAAAGTTTATTTTCTGACATTTGAGAGCGGGGAAACATGTTTATGTATTGAATCGATGAAGGGGACGTCTTGAGATGAGAAATGCTACGTGCAACTATCCTCTCATATCATCTCCTCAAGAGACCGACTATATAAAAATATTGGAAAGAAATACACAGCGGTGCCACATATTTTCGTGATTGTGAGGTGGCCCGCTGACACTCGTTAGGCTGGGGTTTGGGGACCACTTCGTCGCCTGGTGCTCACCAATGGCAATCATCCTTTGCGGGCAGAAAACCCTGGGTCGAGAGGTTCTGGAGAAACTCCTCGGTGACCAAAGATTTATCCCAGTTACAAGAGATGTGCCGCGACGCCTTCTCCTCATATGGCTCTTTCCTCGTCGGTTTTCCCTTTGGCGGCATTTTGGCTAGGGGACGAAGTGGGAATTGAGCTCAAAGAAAATTGGAGGCGGTGGCGGAAAGGAGGAAGAAGGATTAGAGCGAATGAGCTTAACATAGCTTATGGAAACACTTATAACTGAAGAGCCCGAAATTGAAGGAGTAATTTATACAGAAAATCCGGAAGATGCCGTTATAAACAATGAAGTGGCAAAGGAATATTCTCTCGGGATAAAGAAGACCAAAGGGCTGAAGCAGCGAATGAGTCGCGGGATTCCAGAGGCGACATGATCTTGAATCAGCATTTGTGAATGAAATTCTAGATGTCAACGAGTACAAGATTTTGAGTTTACCCAGGACATTCAACATGCGTCTCATCACATAGCCATGATGATTCGCGGAGAAGACGAAGCCTTTGCTAAGCCCAAGCTAAACTCGGGAGCTAATGTCTGGGGAACACCGAACAGGTTAACCCGCAGCCCACAAGACCAATGCAGCTTATGACAAGTTCACGGCCGCACCCTCATCGACTTACACGAAGATGGGCCTACTCAAGATCATGACATATACTAAGAAGGATCTAGAAGAACAGATCGGAGACCTCACTTGGAAGACACGAAGACTACAATAGACTCCAAGTACGACTCCGGCTTAAACCTTCCATACGTAGGTGTTTCCTTGTAAAACCTGGGGAGCCTAAGCGGTTGTCACGGCGCGCCACCATTTTGCACAAAATGGAGGCATTGCGACTATTGCAAAGCCACCATTTTTAACAGTGGCATTGCACTAATGAAATGCACCACTAATTACACGACCCCGCTAAGTACATCTCTACTAGTGGCCATGCTCCGGCGGCATTCCCCCCTCCAATCTTCGTTGGTACATCCTCTGTTTCGTGTTTCTGTTTTCGTGGTTTGCCGTGCTTTGGGATCGCGTTCAGACCCCTTTTATCGATGGTTTTAGGTAAAGACGAAGAGATCGACGCGAAGATGAATGGCATCGGAGCCACGAGGGCGAAACGAATGGCGGTGGTGTGGCCAAGGTATCAGGTCGTGCCACACACTCTCTTTCTCCATGACTTCATTCTTCGTAAAATAATAGCGTAGAAAAACTCCCAGGTCCTTTTAAGTTCACGAAGGCCCCTAAAATTCAAAAAACGAAACAGGGTTCTTTGCCCTGCATGGTTATAATACAAATAAAAGGGATCTTTTAGTAAAATCACCAAAATCATTCTAAATCATAATTATAACACCTTATATAATGAAATATGACACAATAAACTACAAAGAACATAGATGCATTTTAGATGCATCAGCATCCCCAAGCTTAACCTATGCTCGTCCTCAAGCATAAAGGTGATAACTAAATGGTCTTTGTAGTTTATTGTCAATAGATACACAATATATAATTCATGATTGTTTCTACTCAAAGTATAATGGTTTATTCGTAAGTAAATAACAGCAAGCAATCATCATATGAAGTAAAAGCAAGCATAAACTTCAAATATGCATAACAGTAAAAGTATCTCGCGTAATAGTAAAGGAACAAATACTATGGACAATTAAGCAAACTTGTATGCAAGATATAGATGATTCATAAACAAGCTTATGCATTTGAGAATTGTTCCTAACATTTGGTCATAGAATAGATCTTTCAGGAAACTTTGTTTCTTTGACTCAAAAAGAAGTAGAATGCCCCTTCACAGTGGGAAGCAGAGATTAACACATATGAAACAATTAGGCTTCCAAATCTCATTACTTACTCTCATTTTAATATCCAATTTTCTACTCGGTTCTTTTAGTACTAAAATTATGGCATCAGAATGCATATACTTACTCTCATTTCCATTGTTTTGTTCACCATTTCAAATTATTGCGTGAGTTTGTTACCTTTCATCATATTGTTAGTCAACAAATATTTGCCTCACAGCCTTCGTATCTCGATGTCAATCTAAAAGAATGGTTGCATGCCTACTATTAAAATTAAAAGTAGAGCCACTCATCTACTTTGTTCACACCCGTAAGCAGTGGTGGAGGAATGTTTGAAACTTTGGTATGGCAAAGTCACGCACCATGGACCAAAGAGATGCAAAATTTTGAGTAATAACAACAGTACACTATGAGTTAGAAGAAGTATGGCAAGATTTTTGACATATTTTTTATATATTTTTGGTAGTGTGTATACCATAAAACCTCTAGTTTATTTATATTGTCAAAAGGTTTGGCTTAGTCAAATAATATAGCATGCTAATAAAACTTTTGATGGGTCGTTTAGTGGGCCGATTTGCAACACAACTCTCACAGTGGGCCCCCTTGTTTCAAATGTTAAATGGACAAATGCATATCACATACACTTTCATTTTTTCCTATCCTCTCAAATCTATGTCGAAAAAATAATGCGATTTTTTGGAAACTGGAAGAAAAAATGTTTCCACTAGCGACTGCCAAAGAAGGTACGCAATAAAGGTCTTCTATACACAAGAAATACTAAGTAGGTAAATCATTAATGCTTGGTATACTACTCCATTATGAAAGGTATAAATAGGAACGGCATAAATAGGAAAGTTATAAATGAAGGAGACAAAAATCGAGGGAAAATGATTAATTACTCATAGAATCACATAAAGATCCTACATATGAAAATTCTATATAATGTGCCACACCAAAAGGACAAGAGCAAAAATTCACTCATATTTTAATAACACAATGGCCATTCTAAGGAAGTCAAGATCAGTGTTTCTTGTGGCCCTTCTTGTCTCAGCCATTCTTGTCTCATCTAGCTACTCATCCAAGGATGATCTACGTGTGTAGTTTTTATCAGACTCAATAATTACTTATTTGGTATGAAGTTTTGATGCAGATGCTAATTGTAATGTGTGTGAATGGCATGACATGTGTGCAGGTGAGATGAAGGCGGTGACAGAACCAATGGGCATCGCCAAGTGTGAGGTGTTTCCGGGATGTACCGATAGATCATGCACGACGCACTGCTTCCCGGACTGGTCGGGGGGAGTCGGAATTTGCAACCACCTGCCAGATAATACTAATGTATGTTGTTGTTCCGCATTCCTTCCTCCGTCAGATGAGGTCTGAGATTCAAAAGAGCAGTTAATCCTGTTAGATACCATTTCATGCATCTCACCTCCATCCGGGTGCAGATTTAGCATGTCTATATATTGGAAATAAAGTTGTTCTAGACGACACACATATATGTTGAAAATTTTCAAATATCAATAACTTTTCTTATTGTTTTTTGTAGCACTGAAGTGAAACACAAGGCAAAAACTGAACTAAATAGGTTCAAAACTGGACCATCTCATATAGTTTTGGGCCGGAATAAAAGAAAAATGAACCACCGGACATCATGATGATATCAATAATTCTACACTTATGGAAACTTATGCCCTGACTAGGAACCGATCCAACGTGACTATTAAATGAAGGAAAAATCCAACATGACGCTCCACATACTTCCTTTTCCCATGCGATGGAAGATGTATGTGTGATCTTCCCCTAAAGGATTGTGCGTATGCATGCATACAGGAATCTCACACGTCATCCTGACATCATCGCATAAATTGTGAAATCTACAATTTTAAAATGATTTATCTCCTAGATCGTTAATCCGATTGATGACCCGTTTACACCATTGAATTCACCTCTACGGGGGTTTCAAAACTAAATGTCATGTGGTTATGTTTTTTGAAAAAGATCACGTCAGATTACGTTATCATGGTTGCCAGATTAGCAATAAATTATTACCATGGTAATTGTTCATAACTTATACATAACATTTCTCATTTTTTAGGCATCAAAATGATCTATATAGTTAGAGATCACACGAAACGGCCTGCAGAAAAACCTGATATTCCAATTCTCATGCAAACACAAACGGAATCGCTGCTCTCTCCGGATCAAACGCGCCTCATGATTTGTTTGGATGCTAGGGATCCCTCCGGGAGCCCCATACCTTCCCCTGCCAGAAGCCCACGAGTAAACTCCACCTCGGATTTTCCAGCAACCATTTAATAGCATGTTGGAAGGGATTTCTTGACCTGATCCCCCCCTACCCCCCCCCCCCCCCCAAACCACACGGAAAAATCCATGGGCTGCTCTCCCCCACATCCGCACATCAAGAGAATTCTCCCAGTGTATCTCGTGACTATAGCGGTTGAGCGAGCTCTATTGTGTCATCTACTACAACATGATAGGCGGGCCCAGGCGAGGCACGCGCGTAATCGCCACACTCGCTCTAGCATGGAAAAATAAAGCCGCACCCGGCGCTTTTAATACCTTAAAAAAACTAGAGAAAATTTCGGAACCGCCCTCACCAGGGTTTACCCGGTTAGCCTTTTTTTAGATTCTCAAAATTCCAAACGAAAAAAAAAGCTATGGCCAACAGAAGAATTTTTCCAGCAAAATCAAAAAAAATAAAAATAATAAAAAGACAATTCTGTGGCGCATATGTAGCCCATGCGCCACAGAATTGTCTGGCGGGATTCCAAATTTTGAATCCCGCCGGCACCCCTTCTCTCCTCCACTTCTCTCCTCCACTTCTCTCCTCCACTTCTCTCCTCCACTTCTCTCCTCCACTCCTCCCTCCACTTCTCCTCTCCCCTTCTCCTCTCCCCTTCTCCTCCACTTCTCCTCTCCCCTTCTCCTTCCTCCTCCTTCTCCTCTCCTCTCCTCTCCTCCACATCTTCTATCCTCCTCTTCCTCCACCTCCACCTCCGGCGACCTCCTCCACCACCCCGGCGACCTCCTCCACCACCACGGCGACCTCCTCCTCTCCACCTCTACCTCCGGCGATCTCCACCACCCCGGCGACCTCCACCTCCGGCGACTTCCTCCACCACCCCGGCGACCTCCTCCTCCACCTCCGGCTACCTCCACCTCCGGTGACCTCCGACGACCTCATCCACCCCGGCGACCTCCGGCGACCTACTCCACCATCTCCAACGACTCCCATCCTCCACCCACCTCCGGCTACCCCCTCCTCCTCCACCCACGGCAACACAGCCTCCGACGAGCACCGAAAAAATTCCGGCGAAATTCCGGCGGCTAGATCTAGATCTAGATCTGGCCACCTTTTTTTTTTGAAATTCGAAAAAAAATTCTGTGGCGCATGGTGGTGGGTGCGCCACTAAAATATTTCTGTGGCGCACGGTTCTGGGTGCGCCACAGAATCTTAGCATTTCTGTGGCGCACCGCCAGCATGCGCCACAGAAATATATTTTAGTGGCGAGGATTCTGTGGCGCATGGGCATTTCTTGTGGGTGCGCCACATAATTCTTTTTTGGTGCGCCACTAATAGCCCTTTTCCTGGTAGTGTTGNCGGCGACCTCCTCCACACCCCGGGACCTCTCCTCACCTCGATACCTCCGACGACCTCATCCACCCGGCGACCTCCGGCGACCTACTCCACCATCTCCGATGACTCCCATCCTCCACCCACCTCCGGCTACCCCCTCCTCCTCCACCCACGGCAACACGGCCTCCGACGAGCACCGAAAAAATTCCGGCGAAATTCCGGCGGCTAGATCTAGATCTAGATCTGGCCGCCTTTTTTTTTTTGAAATTCGAAAAAAAATTCTGTGGCGCATGGTGGTGGGTGCGCCACTAAAATATTTCTGTGGCGCACGGTTCTGGGTGCGCCACAGAATCTTAGCATTTCTGTGGCGCACCGCCAGCATGCGCCACAGAAATATATTTTAGTGGCGAGGATTCTGTGGCGCATGGGCATTTCTTGTGGGTGCGCCACATAATTCTTTTTTGGTGCGCCACTAATAGCCCTTTTCCTGGTAGTGTTGATGCAGATGTGAATTCTGACTGGAAGGCCGAGCAGGGTCGAGTGGACGAGCGGGTGGAAAAGGAGGCCGCCAGTGACTCGCCCGAGGCGTGTACGTTTTGGTCGAACAAATCCAAAAGCAGTGTACTGGCTAGAATGCTGGATCGCACCTGGCGGGCTGATTTGCTCCTGGAAGGTTGTAGAAAGACCCTCTTGCAGGTCAACAGGGTGTATTTTCCGCACAACGAGCAGCCTAATGGACTGGCTGCGCTGCTGGAGAGGTTTCGCGAAGGCAAGGCGTTGAAGGAAGTCGTGCACGCCCAGCTTGTTGGCGGGGCGAACGTGGCGCTGGCGTACGTTCGAATGCACCGGCCTCATCTTCCCTTGAACAAGGTGCTTGACGGCTTGCCTGGAACGGATGACTACGCCGATACCCTTGCGGCTGCGCGTCAGATGATTCATCAGGTCCAGAACTTCAGTGAGCAACTTGTAGGGCCACTCGATGCGCCGAAGGATGAGCCTGTAGAGTAAGACTACCAGACTGCTGTTGTGCAGCATTAGTTTGTAAAGGGTATTTTTCCCAAGTGGGAGCATGAGTGTATGTATGCCGAGGTGGGGGTAACCTCCGAGTGAATAAGTTGTATCTTGTAGACCTCTGTAAACCTGTATGGCGCAGCCCCCGAACGGATCGAGTGCGGCCAAGGTGTGTCGAGTCAGGCCTGCGCGGCACTGCCCCCGAGTGCGTCGGGTGGCGGCCGAGGCGTTTTGAGTCAGACCTGTGCGGCGTAGCCCCCGAGTGATTCGAGTGCGGCCTAGGGTGTTGACTTAGACCTGTGTGGCGCAGCCCCCGAGTGCGTCGGGTGGCGGCCAAGGATTTTTCGAGTTAGACCTGTATGGCGCAGCCCCCGAGTGCGTCGGGTGGCGGCCTAGGTTGACTTAGACCTGTGCCACTACAACCGAAATGACCTTTAGTGACAAAGTACTTTTGTCACTTATTAGCCCATTTTTGTCACTGATTAGTTGTGGATGACAAAAATGGTGCGTCATTAGGTTTGTCATTGATTGACCGTCATAGATTCATGGGGATGACGAGATGAAAATTTTTGTCACTGATTTAGATGAATCCGTGACGGTGGGAATTTTTGTCAATGATCATGTTTAATCCGTGACAGCCTGATTTGTCATCGTTTGTATGCAAATTTGTCACTAATTGGTTGAATTTGAGTGTACGACTGGTCAACATTAGCTGACGTGGCTTCTTACATGTGGGTCCAGCTGTGGTGACGTGGATGCTGATGAGTGGGTCCAGATGCTGTGACGTCAGATGATGTCATGTGGGCTAGATCCGTGCTGACACGTTGGACCCACTTAATCCAGACAGGTGGGACACATATTTTCTGGCTAGTGGGACCCACTTATTCGTGACATGTGGGACCAATTTTTTCTGGTGAGTGGGACCAAATTTTTTCTGGTATGTGGGACCCACAAATGCTGACGTGTGGGACCATTTCGTTTTTCGAGAAGTGGGACCCACATTTTAGGATTGTGGGACCATACGTTGCTGTTTGGTGGGCCCAGAATGTGGTGACGGTGTCACATTTTCCGTCATTGTTGGAACGGAAAATTATTTTGTAAAAATGTAATTTTCTGGCAATTTTGAGCAGAGAAATACAATTGAAAACAAATATATAATTGGAACCGAATCAATATTATAGGAATTATAGTGGCACACATACTATAAGTCTGAAAGACACAAACATTTGTAAGACACTGAGGTGAATAAAAGAGGAAATAGTAGTATCTAGCATTGTTCTTTATTCAAAAGATGCATCAGGATGGTGGTCATCAGTTGGGCTGCGATGATTGCTGTGACGTCCTTAAGAGCAAACTAAGCAGCGCATCCATTTCTTGTTGCCTCTTTTCATAAGCCAGACTCTTCTCTTCCTGAGATTTCTTGAGAGCTGCATGTTCTTCATCCTGCTTTCTTCTCATTTCTTCAAATTTCTGTTCTTGGGCTTGCATCCTTGACTCCAGATCATTTTTATACCTTTCAGCTGCCAGTACTGATTGTTGCTCCTGATCAGCAAGCCTCTCTTCTAGCTCTCTAATGCGCTCTTTGGAAATGGTGTATCTCTGGGAGCATGATGAGACGCCCAATCTTGACAAGAATGTGCTAGAGCTGGAGGAGCTCTGTTCCTTGAGGACTTGTTGAACAATCATCACATCTGTTTCTTCAGGATGATCCTCTGGATGTGGTCCCATCTTTCTTAGCAGCATTTGTTCCTGCAATTAGATTCAAATGTTTCAAATGCTAGTATGCCGAGACAGTAATAATAAATTTGTGTTGTTGTTAAATATTTCGTACATAAGCCTCTTGTGCTTCCTGAGGCATCACACCATCCTTGGTAGTGTGGGTAATTCTGTAAAATTCAATTGGTGATGTTTCCTCCTCGTTGTTCAGAGCCTTCTACAAGGTTTAGTACATTTTGAGTATCAGTTCTATAAATTATATATTTGCAGTACAAGTAGCTAAGTAATTGCGTAGACCTAGTTGAAATACTTACAACATGCTCGTAGTGGGCAATGTAGCTTCTTGATCCAGTGGTATGGTGCTGCTTCACATTTTCTCTGTTCTTTACATTCTTCATACACATTTCCTGTATTAAGCAGGTGGGATCTAATTAGGTGATGCAAAAAATAAAATATGTATGAATTAAGTTGCTAGCTGTAGGTGAAAGAAATATGAATTATGTACCTGGTAGTGGTCATCAAACCATCTGTTCACAAGTTCTTTCCAACTATTCTCGTCTACATTTCTTGGCTTCATCAAATAAGCTTGCTCAGGAGTAAGCTTTTGAATCTTGGGCCAATACACCTTCTTAAGCCTATAGCGTTGTTGTCGAACACTATTTTGTATCATTTCTGTGCACACAGTTTTTGCCACATCATCATTTGTGTCCATCACAAACTTTTCCTGCAAAAGAGGGTTTGCATATGCACAAATTAGGTTGTTAACCATGTTACAGTCTGAATAATATAGATGAAGAGAGTAGACTCACCGCAACTTTTTTAATCGCAGAAGGAACAGCATCTTGTAGACTCTTATCTTTGTCGTAGAGCTTCCAGTGCGTTGCAAGGGGCATCTTATCGCTGCGGATGTGTATACCAACCTCAGAGCTTAGTTTTGCTGCATGTAGAGGATTTTTGGGTCTTCTCACGCCTGCAGTGAAGTCAATTTGCATTTTATTGCCACCATTTTTTTTTGTCCATTCATGGAGTGAATGCCCCATGGTAGGTCTCCGTCCAACTCCTTTCTGCTTTGACTTGACAGAGACTGACAATGCATCTGAAATTCAGACAGAAAATAGGCTAAACTTGTCCAAATATTAGCAAATAAGTACAAGTAGAACATGTAAAGTATCCATGGTCGTACCTTTGCGTTGGAACGGAACTAGTTGATTGTCATCAGGTGATGAGTTGCTGCCATCAGAAGTACGAATCTGCGTCGTAGGTGTGGTTTGCTCTTCAACGTCGGCGTCTTCTGTCATCGTAGGCGTATCTGAGGCTGCAGGTTCAGTGAAAGCAGGTACTCTTGATCTTGTTGAAATGGTGGATGAAGGTGCTACTATCTGTTTGACACGCTTATTATGTGCGGCAGATGCCGTTTCATCCACTGCCTGTTTGATAATGCATGAAGACATAAGTATGAATGCAGTACCACTACCATGAATCAGATAACCAATTTGCGAATTAATAAACATGTTAGACCTGAGACGGCCGCTTTGATGCATTGCGCTCGTCATCTGTATGCAAATCATCATCTTCATTGGCAAGGTCTTCATCATCTGGTTCATATGCAGGGTCAGCTTCCTTGTCTTGAGGTTCTGGCTCCTTTTCTTCGTCATTAATCCCGCCTTGTGGCCGACCATACACGAAGGTACGTGCAACCTCTCTGAAATCTTGTGGATTAAGACCTCCAGCAAGAAATTTGGCTTCCATGGCTTGCTGTAGACGAGTTGCATTTTCCTCCATTTGTTTTTTCCTTTCTAACTCTATTGTAGTTAGTACCTCTTTTTGTTTAGCAGCTGAAAAAAGAAGGAAAATATTTGTGTGTATTAGCGTGATGGAATTCGATCGTGACCGCAAATTCAGAATTATGTGGTACGTTCCATAAATAATGAAGTGGCCTAATTTATAGTATACATGACAAGTTTGTTTTTCACGTAAATGTTGCAGATCTCAGCGAGTATATTATTTCCCGTAAGTAATGGACATAACAAATATATGATCTCATTCATCTAACTTAAAAGTTCATGCAATGTTTCAGATCTAAGATTGAAAAATATGGCAGATCCTCTTCTGTAGTACATGAAGATATAACGTGAAGAATTCCTTTTCTTAAACCCTAGATGCGATCGTGGTAAGAACAAAAATCAAATGTTCGTAGAACCCTAGATGTGATCATGTAAATTAGTACACCGTACGTAAAACTAACAATTCTAGTCTAACTATTGAACGATCGATCTAGTACGTACTGAAATGTGGGATAGATTTATCACCTTGGCGTTTGTGATTGACCTTCTTCGGCGTATATTTGGGCGGATCGCGAGCCTTGGGTGGTTTTCGGTGACCGGTCATGGCGGCCGCCGGATAGCCTGCCGGAGCGAGGGTACGAACTGCCGGCGGAGAGAGTGGATCTGGCGAGGTAGAGAGCGATGAGGGAGGGAATGAATTTGTACGTGCGAATTAAGAGGGAACGGAATTAAGGGGGTTGGGTAGCACGATGTATTTATAGTATCGCGGGCGAAAAAAATTAGTTGCAATTACTTGTATTCATTTACTACTGAGAAGTTGATTTGTTGCTACTGTGGAGTGGAAATTAAACATAGCACTGTGGTAGAGTTGATAAACCAGGAGTTTGTTAGCTATCTTCACTTGTTTTGTACTAACATGTAAATCTGAAAATCTTTAGGTGGGTATGTGTGATGCTACAACACATGCCTTTGTTTGGTAGTTGGCTGCATTGTGCAACAATGTTGCCTCATCTATTTATAGAAATTAGTACAGTCTCCTCTAGTTTTGTGGGACACCTGCTTTATTTTAGTACTTATAGTTAGGTTTATGCATACGAATGTTTATGAATATTCAGTTAATTACACACTACTAAATAAATGAATGCATTTATTAAGTGTTAATTATATAATGAAGTGTCAAACATGATTATGGCAATATGCTCTTTCTTCTCTCACAACTTGATATGGGTTTGATGAATTTTACTTCTTTCAGATCATCCCATGCTACAGTAGGGCATATTTCCTTATGAAATACACTATAGCAAAGACTGACAAAACAGTCTTCTACGCAAATCTTACAACCAATGAAGGATTTTCATTCGGTGTCAAAGTTACAAACAACAATGATGAAACTTATCTCAGTGGAAGAAATTGGAAGGAATTTATTAGAGTATACGGGCTAAAAGTTGGACAGGAGATGTATTTCACTATTGGCGACTATGGTCCTGACACTCTTGTCACCACTGGAAATTACCCAATAATTCATCCAAGTAAGATTTATGCATACGAATAATCTTTATAAAATTGCTTGCAACTTGGTACCTGTGTCATATTAATTATATATTTGTACTATGATTGTACAGCTTACTACCATTTGTCCCGTGACAAACGTGACATTATTGACTCCATCATCTCCATTGATGGAACTGAGATAAATTGGAGGATGATGGAGAAAGTTGTAGAACATGTGGACAATCTTGACTTCCTTGTGGCACGTCATGAGGCTGGTATCTATGGAGAAGGAACAGTTGTTGCAATGGTGCATACCCTGAACTGGACAAACACTATGAATCAGAGCAAGCACCTGGTACATACTTAATATTCTAGTTTCTACACATTATAGTTTGTTGTCATCATATATTGTTGCATCTTGTCATTACAATATAGATGTGAAATATTAATCGTATAGCTGACTATAACATTTGTTGCTGCAACAGAAATTCCCACGCCGTCTTGCCCCTGATAGAATGCATAAATATGGTGACATCACCATTGTTTGTCATCCATTCACTAAGGTGATTGGGTCATACACTGTTTCTGCTGATGATGGACGTCTCTGCGTCACTGGATGGAAGAAGTTCATGGAGGAAGAACACTTTATGCAAATGGGTGACAAGATGTTGTTCCTGCTCTTCGTAGCAAATGCAGGGGCTTTCCTGTTTGTTTCATACATTCCTGAAGTAGCTGTTCAGTAGTTACCTTCTGGTGATGTTCAAATATTTTAAAAATGCACTCATGTTAGTCGTTGATCCACGGATGTACTGTCAAGACTTTATTTGCTGAAGTTATAGATACATGCATTTCTATGTGTTATGAAAGAGTCGTATTTTATCCTCGGAACTAAATTATGTATGCTTATCAGTTCAAGTTTTTTTTTTGCATGGCCCTTTATCGTGTCATGTACGCTTGTCACATTACATTGCATAAATCATTAATTATATCAAGTACTCATAATGTTTGCAAATATATAAATGGTTCCATTACACAATCTAAATATTCAAACATCACTATCATTATCAGAATTTATGTCCCCATCATCTCTTCTATTCTCTGCCAAAGTGTCTTCTTCGTCCTCGCTCATGTCAACATAGTCTGTCTCATCTTCCTCTTCTAGTCGACGCATAGTGCGAGCATCAACAAGTTCCACATCGTCAGATCGATCAGCGTCCTCATCTTCCAACTCAACATCCTGGTCTTCACCCTCAACATTGATAAATATATGATCAGATGAACCCATCTCATCCTGGTACGCGTCTTCGTTCCCTACATATGCGTCGTCATCGCCACTCTCTTTTTCTGGAACATCATATACATGTCTGTGACTGAAAGTCTGGACAACTTTCCAAGGGTTGTCAAACTTTGTGTCATCCAAGTAGAAGCATGTTTCCGCTTGGCTTGCCAATATGAAGGGGGAATCCTTGTACCAAAGTGTGGAAGTATTAACGCTTTTAAAATATCCATCATCTTTCATCTTGGAATTCCTGCTCGCAAGGTCAAACCAATCACAACGAAACAAGTAGACAGATCTATCGCCGTGCTTGTTACTCCCATACTGCAACTCCAGAACTTCCTGCAGAACACCATAGAACTCAGTTTCTTCTTCATCACCAAAAGATGCCTTCGTCATTACGCCAGAATTCTGAGTCTTTAGATTCTTCTCACGCGTCACAGTTCGAAACCTAGCACCCTTTACATTGCAGCCAGAGTGTACCACTACACGTCTGTCTGGCCCATCAGCAAGCAACTTCAAATCTTCAGATACATTATTCAAATGTCTCACATGTTTTTTAAACCATGATGGGAACTCTTTCTGCATCGCCTCGTCGATGTTATTCACACCCCTATCCATCAATTCTTCCCGGCAAACACTAAAAAAAAAACATTACCAATCAAAATTCGCATACAGATTAAATTATGACTCATAAGGTGAAGCAAACTTACTTTATATAGGACTCTGCCTTTTCGCAATTGTTCAGCACATACCAAACCATTTTGTCAAATTCCTTTTCAAAAAGCTTCAAAATGGACTTCCCAAACCCTTTCGCTCCGTCTGAAAAAATGTCCAACTCATCTGGACCAGGTTTTCGATGGTTATCTTGGTTCCTATCTTTTTTATGAAATCTCGTTTCTATGTCATCCTTGAAAAATCTAGAGCAAAAGGTCAAGCACTCATCAACGATGTAGCCCTCGGCAATTGAACCTTCTGGCCTAGCTTTGTTACGAACAGTGGACTTAAGGTATCCTAGTCTTCTCTCCACTGGATACATCCAACCGTAGTGAACAGGACCCCTTTGAATAGCCTCATCAGGAAGATGGATAGCTAAGTGCACCATTACATCAAAAAAAGCAGGGGGGAAGATCTTCTCTAGTTTGCATAGAATTATAACAATGTCAACCTTCAATCTTTGAAGCACATCAACTCTTAGGGTTTTCGCACACAACTCCCTAAAAAATCTCCCCAATTCGGCAATGGCCTCATACATTTCCTTTCCTGCAATTCCTCTAAGGCCAGCTGGCAAAACACGCTGCAGAAGTATGTGGCAATCATGTGTCTTCATTCCAGTCACTTTACCACCATCGATATCAACACATCTTTCCCAGTTTGAACAATAACCATCTGGGAATCGAATTTTGGCCAAATATCTGCACAGTTGTTTCTTTTTTTCCTTCACAAGAGTCCACGGTGCTGGGGGCTTCACATATTTTTCTCCCTGTTCTTCCATCCAGTAATTCTTCCTAATGTTCAATTTCTTTAAATCAAGTCTAGAATTAATAGTGTCCTTATTCTTTCCCTCAATTTCAAGAAGGGTACCAAGGATATTGTCGCATATGTTCTTCTCAATGTGCATCACATCGAGGTTGTGAGCCAATTTCAATTCTGACCAATATGGTAGATAATGTAAGCTGACCTTGAGATGCCAAGTTGGTTCATCTTGTGGAACACGCTTTCGCTTTCTCAAATTAGGATTTTTGCCCGGTATAAAATCCTTAACCCTTTCTACCTTCTCCTTTATTTCTTCCACTGTGAACTTCCTTGGTGGTCCTCCGTCCTCAACTTTTCCATTAAAAAGTTTGCTTCTCCTATAAGGGTGATCCGACCGAAGGAATCGACGATGACCAATATATCCAATCTTATTTTTTAAAGACTCATAGCAAGGTTCTACGTCGCAATGCACGCATGCGAAAAATCCTCTAGTACTACGCCCAGACATGGTGGCATATCCAGGATAATCATGAATCGACCAAAGGAACGCAGCATGCAATTTGAATTCTCTATTTGTGCATGCATCATACGTGTCCACGCCTTTCCATAGGAGCATCATATCTTTTATCAGTGGCTGCATAAATACATGAAAATCCTTCCCGGGTGAGTACTTTCCCGGGATTAGCAACGACATCATGAAGTTGGATTGATGCATGCACATCCATGGTGGGAAGTTGTACGGAATGACGAAAACAGGCCACATACTATATGCATTTGTCATACTACCAAAGGGATTGAATCCATCTGTAGCAAATCCTAGCTTTATGTTACGAGGATCTTCAGCAAACCAACCAAACTGTTCATCAAAGTGCTTCCAAGCCTCACCGTCTGCTGGGTGCCTTAGAATATTTTTCTCAGCAACCCTCTTTTCTTTGTGCCACCTTGTGTGCGTTGACATTTCCTCTTTAACAAAAAATCTTTGTAAACGCGGAATTATCGGAAAATACCGAAGCACCTTATGAGGAACCTTCTTCCTTCCACTTGGATCTTTCCATCTTGATATTCCACACACAGGACAATGTGTATTGTCCTTGTGCTCTCCCCAGAAAAGAGCACAATCAAACTTGCAAACATGAATTGTCTCATAACCAAGGCCAACATCTGAAAGAACACTTTTAGCATGAGCAAAAGATTTAGGAAAGTCCACTTTTGGCAAAGCTGTACACAAAGTCTCAAGAAGTAGATCAAATGCTCTGTTTGTGATCCGGTTGTATGATTTCACATGAAGTAGCCTTATAATGAAGGCCAACCTAGTGAAAGTGTCACATCCCTCATGAAGCTCCTTCTTTGCTTCTTCTACTAATTTTGCATACAAATTTCGGTTGCTAGGACCTTGATCTCCAGACTTGTGCATATCACGTACCAGATCAGATGCGTCGTCAACGTAATTATCTTCAACATAATTATCTTCAGCTTCTTCCTCAAAATCAGCATCGTCGTCGCTTTGATACGAACCATCATGGGTACTATGGCTTTGCTGATCACTGAAATCTTCCCCATGAAAAATCCACCTAGTATAAGTAATGGACATACCTCTGCAATTCACATGACGCTCAACCTCATCTTGATCCTGCTGTATCAGATTAAGGCAGTCAATGCATGGGCATAATATTGGTTCATCAGAGCCCAATCTTTCTCCATTACGCCCCCCTTTTTCTCGCACAAACTCCATAAACTGACTAACACCTTTCATGTAGCGAGGTGTCATCTTTTTCCCCTGAGTTATCCAACTGCGATCCATCACCTACAATTCATCGCAATGTCCACCAGAATATATCTTAAGAACGAAAATAATTTGAATTGCAGATAGATCTAGTCCCAAACAAATTACAAGAAACTCACCGCTACTGCGCCTACAAACGTGATCCCCCAACGTATGTGGTTGACTCGTCGGTGACCACGATCGTGTACGATGATCACCAGATCGTCTCGACGATGACCATGGACTCCTCGCCCCGACCTGTCCCGTAGCACGCGATCTGATCGAGAAAAGACAGTACGATCTATATCTATACATAGTCATAAGAGTCCTAACCGGACACGATTACAAATTTGCGTGCGATGGAATATAACTACAAAAATAACTAATACGATTGCTAAGACAACAACACACGATTATCCCAGCGGTACCACCTTGCGCGCTCGTTACATACGTCGCGGGTTCGACATGCGTAAGACCCAAATTTTTTCCAATAATTCCTTTACCTGACAAGTGGGGTCCGCACTGTACAAACCTGACTGCTCGGTCCCACAATGTATAACAATATTTAAAATAGCACAAATTCTTCCTATTAAACCTGACTAGTGGGTCTAGCACGAAATTCAGTGACAGTTTATAACAACCACGGTCTCAATTTTGTCATCTATTCTAATGCCCAGCTCCGCCGGTTAATCCATGACAGATTGCCATGACAAAATAAGCTTTTGTCATTAATTATTGTACATCCGTGACAAAATAACTAATTTGTCATCGATCAAGCCGGATCAATGACGGTTTGGAACTTTGTCATCAGGCGTTTTGTCATTAAAAGTCATTTCTCTTGTAGTGAATAGTCCAACTAGCTCGAGGAGATAGTCACCAAAACGCGTGTCCTTGAAGTCATCGGCGGTGCTGAAGTTGAAGCTCGTCATCCTTAAGTATAAGAAACATGATATGAGATAAAAAAATCATAAGACAAGAAGTTACGAGTAAAACTTAAGGAAAAAAAGGCATACTAAATTTTTTGTATACTTTATAACTTAGAAAATATTTTTTTTGGTCCACCCATTTCTATCCAAACTTAGGGTTTCGAACCTACAGGCAACATAGTGCTCTGATACCATCTGTAGCGGACCTGCACTTAAAATATAGGCACGATCCCTGTGTATAGTGCAAATCCCTAGATCGAAACATTTGCACACACAGTTAAGATGAATATCACAACAATGCATCAATTATTACACAAATGATCCAAGTACTTAGGAAAATATCCATTACAATTTGCATAGCTCAAGGCTAGCTCAAAGAGTAAACAGCGGAAATAACTTTATTCTTCATGGAGCCCTCATCATCTTCATGCAGCCACGGGCGAGCATGTCGGTTGAAGACTCAAAACCCAACATCGTTCCTTACTCATCGTCAGAACAACCTGCAACACGTAGGTTACAGCCAAAACATTGGTCAGAACCATAGGAATGGATCTGGCAAGTGACACTCTGTGGACTCATAGTGGGAAAACTCTAATAACCTATATGCATATTTGGCTTGTGGAGTTTGAAGGCTGATTTGCATAAAGCCAATTTTTCCTATCTCTTTTCAAAACACTTTTTCATCTAAACGAGACAAGTATGGTATGACAACCATTGTCTCAACTACCCTTGTTGACCCATCAAAATTTTAACTTAGGAAATTTTGAATGATGAGATCTTCCGTTGACGTCCTCGTCCAGCAGCTCAAAATTGTCCGTAACTGGGGACACGGCTAAGTACTTAGATTGACACTCTGCAGAGGTTGTGCACTTTCACCATAAGACTCCATCAGCCCATTCTGACCTTGACCTTCTTGAAGTGAAAAGGAAAGGAGAGGATGGAGCCGAGACCGTTCCGAAGCGCTTCCCCGACCACTGGCGTCTTGACCCGTTCCACCTACATCCTCTACATCTGCTTGTCAAGCCGGGCCGGTTCCACGCGACATACTTATTCAAGCCAGAGCCCATATGACTTATGGCTGCACGATAGGCTAACTAAAACTCGGAGTAACTTTGAACTCTTTGTCCCTGGGTGGCCGTCCGCAAGTGAGCCAATCTCGGGTGAAAAACACCATAGACATGTCCCCGAGTAGCCACTCAACTATAAACCACCAAGCAAGGCCAAAATCCACCCAGGAGGTTCTTTAACTTAGTAGAAATTTTACTTTTAACAAAACAATATTTTAGCATAGCATTTCTACAATTCTACCAAGTTATCATAGGTGCATCTAGACCATCTAGTAAAAAGGAGAAAACTATTCTCAACAGTTTTAGCTTAGCCAAACTAATAAACCCATCATGCTATTTTCCAAGTAATACTACAACATGCATATATCAAAATAATAGGACAAAAATATGCAAGTGTGCCACTTGCCTTGGCAACAAGAGTGGCAGGAATAGCAACCACCAAAGTCTTCGTGACCCTCCGAGTAATCTAACAAAATACAAAACACACAAATAAACATACAAATTCGCACAAGTGACAAATACAAAAATATGCCATGCATGAATGTGCAAATTTTACAACAACACTAATATAAATTTACTTTCTGTTCTCTGGTTGTTCTACATGCATGATGCCACAAAACAATTTTTATTAATTTACTTATTAGGAATAAATCCAAAACACTAAAACAAAGGTACTAACACAAATTCTAATGTTTCTGCATAAAAACATTTTATAAAATTTGGTAAACATTGCTATTGTACAGAGGACATCTAAGCAAGAATTTAGCAATTTGATTCACTCAAAAAGGATTTGTAGAACTCATTTTATGGCCTAAACAAGTTAATAACGATTCTGTAAATAACAAGTTCATGCACGATACAAAAATTAACAAAAACTATACTAATAAATTCTACTCATTTTTCTGAATCCGTAGACATCAAAATCATTGGATTTGGATTTGTGTTTCAAACGATATTGAATTTACAAGATTGGATAAATTTCTGTCTAAAAACAGGAAAACAGAAAAAGATAAAAGAAACCGGGCCACGTGGCGGCTCCTGATTGGATGATACCGATTCGGTATTTAAATTAAAACATGGCTGACCGATCAAGATCTAACGGCCCAGATTAAAAGGGTCATAAACCGGCGGCGCGCCAGCCGAAACCCTAGCCGGAGCCCGACCGTGGCGGCAACGCGCGTGGCGAGGCGAGTTCCGACGCAATGGAGGGGAGAGGGAAGGGGCTTTTGATACCTTCGGATAGAGGAGGTCGAGGCGGGCGTGTTGGCGTGGTTGTCGGCGGCGGGGCATCCTCGTTCTCCCGCAATACTTCGCCGGAGTCGATGGAGGCGGCGGCCGAGCACGGTCGAGGACGTTCTCGTCGACCTGGGGACCGAGGAGATGCCAAACCTTGTCAAAAAGTTACGCAATGAGGAAATAATGGAAGGGGGAGGAGAGAAATGGCGCGGGGATGCCGGAATTCACCAGAATCGGAGCTCGACGGCGGCG
This sequence comes from Puccinellia tenuiflora, assembly GCA_012064385.1. Lineage (NCBI taxonomy): Eukaryota > Viridiplantae > Streptophyta > Magnoliopsida > Poales > Poaceae > Puccinellia > Puccinellia tenuiflora. The sequence goes on along the minus strand of QRDG01002214.1, from coordinate 367,929 downwards.
TCAGGTGGCGGGACGATGAGCACGAGTGTGGGCAGCCCGGGGGCTATTGGGAGGTGAGAGGAGGGGGCAAATGGAGAGGAGGTGGTGGGGGTTAAGAGGCGCGCGATGGTGCGGCAGTTCGCACTCGCGGGAGTGCGCAATCACCCGAGGGAGTCGACGGGGCGACGGGCGAGCTCCCGCGTCGTTGGGGATGATGCTGACATGTGGGTCCTATGCGTCAATGAGAGGGGAGAGGAGAGGGCGCGGGTGGGCTGCTTGCTGGGCTGGCCCGGGTTGGCTAGCTCGGCTGGCCCTTTTCCTTTTTTTTCTAAAATTGCTAATATCTTTTAAAATAATAGGCCAAAATTTATGAAGTAAAATTGTAAAAATTTTAAATTAAAAACTTTACCATAATAACTCATTTGTAAATATTTTGCATAATTTTTATTTATAAGAATGCCACTGGCATCAAAATGGCCTTTATTGGCATTTTTCTTAAAAGAAAAAATATAGATGAAATAACTTTTGTTTTTAGAGAAAAATAACAACCACCAAAGAATAAATGCATAAATGCAATGAATGATGCCATGATATGCATGAAATGCAATTTTTAATTTTTTTGGGATGTTACAGGAACCTACCATCAAAATGAAAGTAAATGATTTCGAGTGTAATGCTTTGTGCGATCTTGGTTCTACTATCTCTATTATGCCAAAGAAAGTTATATGATGCCCTTGATCTTGGACCACTAAAAGATTGTGTTTTGAATGTGAATTTTCTTGATGCCACTTCGCATACACCTTTGGGTAAAATAGATGATGTTCTCATCATGGTTAACGGTAATTATGTTCCCGTTGATTTTATTATTATGGATCTTGATTTTAAGCTTCCTTGTCCTATTGTTTTGGGAAGCCGTTTCTTAGAACTGTTGGTGCTATTATTGATATGAGAGTGGGCACTATTAAATTTCAATTCCTACTAAAAAAAGGGATGGAAAATTTCCCTAGGAAGAGGTTAAAGAAACCTTTTGATTCAATTGGTAAGCCAAAGAGTGGTTTTGAACTTGATACTATTGATAAAACTTGAATTTACCCTTTTTGCCTAGCTAAAAGGCGTTAAAGAAAAGTGCTTACGGGAGGCAACCTTGTTGAGTGGATCTGCATAGCAGAGCCCAATCTTCTACCACAAGCTCTGACCTGACTTGTTGTACTTAGCGAACTGAAACATCTGAGTAGCTAAAGGAAGGAAAATCAACCGAGACCCCGTTAGTAGCGGCGAGCGAGAGCGAAACAAGGGTTTTCCCATTTTATTTTTACCTTCTGTTTATTTTTGGTTTCTTTGAGTTTTGGGTGATGTTACTTCTGTAACAACTCCCTTGTATCTTTTTGTTTTGGTTTTTGGTGCCAAGAATAGCCTCTAAAGAGAGGAAGACTAATTGGTGAATTTGCTGTCCAGAAACAGATTTCTGTTCTTCACTGTTCAAAAATCCAAAATATCACAGAACGTCATCTGTGTCTGAAAATTTTTACAGCAAGCATCAGGGTGTTGTCTATCTTTCTATAGTTTTAAGTTTTCTGATTTGAGGTCTAGAAGTACCCCGAAAAAATTCATCTTTACAGTCCGTTCTGTTTTTGACAAATTCTGTCCTTAGTTTTGCATTGCTTCTTTCGCGGGCAAAGTGAAGTTCTTTTCAAAGCTAGAGATTTACTTAGACCTTTTGTGACAGTAGCTAATGTTTTAAAAAATAAGTTCATGATATGTGTTTTGGAACTGAAGGAAGATATTGTTTTTGTGGACTAACCCCTCTAATGAAGTTGCTATAAGTTTTGCATGAAGGAAGTTTTCAAGTATCCAAGTGCGAGGTGATGAAGGAAGATCAAGAAGGGATAAAAGCCTAAGCTTGGGGAGGCTCCCCCATGGACCCTCCTCTGAAATATTCAAGAAGTCACAAGCGGCTAAGCTTGGGGATGCCCAAGGCATCCCCTTCTGCATCAACAATTATCGGTTTCTCTCATGGTACTATATTTTTATTCCTTTACACATTATGTGCTGTTCTTGGAGCGTCAGTTTGTTTTTACTTTCAGTTTGTTTGTGTTTTGTTCTCTGGTCTTTGCAATAAATTGGATCCTTGCATGCTTGTTTGGGAAAGAGACACGCTTCGCTTTTTTGTATACACTCATGTTCTTCACTTATATGTGTTGAGTGTTTAGCTTTTGTTATTTTTGCTTCTAGATCTTGTTTCCAAGCATCTCTTGTTCGGAGATGTTAGCTTTTGTAGTTAGAAAGTATTGATCTTGTTGTTTCACCCTTTTAGTTTTGTTTCAAATAAGTTGATTGGTGTTTGGTTGAATGGAAATTATCATGTAGGAAGTGTGAAAAGTGCTGCTTAATCTTGTAGATCATTGTCTTGAATCTTTGATACTTGTCAATTGTTTAGAGATATGAAGTAGATTAATGCTTAAACTTGTGGATCATCTAGTAAGAATGGATTAGTAAAGAACTGCCGTAAAGCTTTAAAATTATGGTGCTTGTCCTGTTTGGTAGCTCTCAAAGTCTAGATATTATTTTTGCAAAGAGTTGGTTTGGCTAACAAGGTAGACAGTGTGAAGTCTAGTGGTTATGCATAATGTATATCTGTAGTCATTCATTGAACCCAGTTGATGTTATGTGTTTGCTTGATATCCTGCTAAGCCCAAAAATTCTGTACTGAGAGGGAATACTTCTCATGCATCCAAATCCCTGAGCCAAATATCTTTGCCATTTGTGTCCACCATACCTACCTACATGTGGTATTTCCTTGCCACTCCAAGTAAATTTTTCATGTGCTATCTTTAAAATTTTTCAAAATTCTCCTTTTTGTGCCTCTGTTTTTAAGCTCATGAGGAAATAGTAGGAAGCTAGATATAACCTGTGACAAGCAAGGTCATTTCCCCCCTTTCACCCGGTGTTGATGGTTTATGTCCTCAATTGAATTTGCCGAGAGCGGCTTAAGCAAAATATAAATATAACCCACCATTCTCCTCCGCACAATGAAAACCTGAGAAATCAGTCAAAACATTGGTTAGTGGTGAAACAAAGGAGAACGAGGAGTGACCTCATTCCTCTAAGAACCAGCCGCTCTCAAAAGTCTAAAAGCCTTGCTTCAAATGGGGGACTGGCTAGTTTCTCTACTGTTTTACTTCTGTCAAAAATAAAAAAATAAAAAGCTCGAGCACATGATTAATCCCTGCTTCCCTATGCGAAGGGCCTTTCTTCTACTTTTATGTTGAGTCAGTCTTCCTCTTCCTTCTTTACCCCCTCAAGCAAACACTTGGTGTCAACTTCAGTTCAAGTTTTACTTCATGTTATCTTTATGTCTAAATGTGAAAGTTTTGTATTGACTTTATCTTGAGATAAATATGTTGCAAGTTGAAGCTTTTGCTGAAAATTTAAATCTTACTTTGTGTTGGCCAAACTCCTTTGTTGGAATAATATTGCTTTGTGTTGTCAAGTGTTATACTTCGAAATCTCCAAAGTATTCTTTTCTAGTTAATTCTTGCTTAGATGATACACCTGGTTAATCATTGTTTGTTTCATTCAATAAGCCTTTGTATTGGATCAATGCATTCAGTTCATATGCTTTACATGATTATTTGATCAAGATTGGGTTGGTAGCATGTCACTTCAAAAATTATTCAGTTATCATTCACCTACTCGAGGACGAGCAGGAATTAAGCTTGGGGATGCTGATACGTTGATACGTCTCAAACGTATCTATAATTTTTGAGTGATCCATGCTAGTTTTGTGATATTGTCACATGTTTTCACTGTTATTTATATCATTTTTATGCATTTTGTCGGACTAACCTATTGACAAGATGCCCAGTGCCAGTTCCCTGTTTTTGCTGTCTTTTTGTTTCGGAAATTTACTTCTGGAAATATTCTCGGAATTGGACGAAAATTTACGGGGATTATTTTTACGCCAAGACGAAGACGGAGTCCGAAGGGCAGCCTCGGAGGCAACCCACAGGGCACACGCGGGCAGCTGCCGCGGCCCAGGGGGACCCGCGGGTGGGGCCCGCCCCTGCCCTGTGGGCACCTCCTCGGCCCCCTCCGACTCCAATAAAATCACAATTAACCTAAAAACGTCGAGGCGGCCATTATTTTCCAGAAACTCGACTCCGGCGCGCCGTCACCGAAAACCCTAGTTCGGGGTCCAATCTGAAGCTGATCCCGGCACTCTGCCGGAGGGGAGATCGATCCCGGAGGGCTCTTCATCAACATGCCTTCCTCCAGGATGATTTGTGAGTAGTCTCACCTTGGACTACGGGTCCATGGCAGTAGCTAGTTGGTAGTCTCTCTCTCTTGTGCTTCATGTCTTATGATCTTATGAGCTGCCTAACATGATCAAGATCGATTATTGTAATGCTATGTGATGTGTTTGCTGGGATCCGATGGATTATGAAGTTATGTTCAGATTGTGCATGATTCTTATATGAGTAATTCATGTTCTTGCATGCTCTCCGATGTGCGTAGTTACTTTGGCCAAGTGATTGTGTGTATCTCCAAGAGAGGGTATTTATGCTAGATAGTGGGTTCATGCCCCCTTTTGTTCCTGGGCACGAGTGACAGAAACGTCTAAGGGCGAGGGTGTGCTGTTGCTACTAAGGGTAAAACAGCGGTGTTAATTTCTATTTTGATATTAGTATTGCTTACTTCATGCACTTTACTTAATGCAATTGTCTGTTGCTTGCAACTTAATACCGTTGGGTGACAGGCTGGATAGCGATCCCACGGTGGACTATTTAGACAAAGACGCAGTTGGACTCAACTGTCTTTGTTCCTTGTCGTGATGCCTCCATAAATATTATCATGTCCTTTTTGTAGAGAAGAGCGTTGCTGAGCAAGTGAATTACAGCTGCAACCTCGAGTTTGAAGACTAACTTCAGATTTCGCCAACCTGAGGCAGGGTTTGACAATTAACACCAGGATTCAACGGAAAAGATCTTGGGTTAAAGATCAGCTTCATGCACTGGGACCCACATAGCATAATGCTCACAAGGGTGACAACCCTCATGAATCATTACACCAGAGCCCTAGCACAATCCGGGACCTTCGGTTCAAGAACTTGGGCTTAAGCTCTAAGAAATGAGCACCTGATTAGGCATGGAACGATTTCAAGCCTTCGGATGTTTTGCAACCAATGAGGAAATAGATTGTGACTACACCACTAAGTCTCCTTCGGATTTTGAAGACGATAGCAACCTAACCAGCAAACTAAAGGTAGAAGCCAACCCCGGGATCCTAAAGATTTAGAATTTGCCGACGATCAGAAGAACCGTTAAAATCAAATAGAGGTAAGATGGCACCGAGATCAGAGTGAATTGGGTAAGGAGTAAAAAGAATCCTAAGAGGGTTTTCACAACTCATTTTTAGGTTAAAAATAATTTTCAACTAGACTCGACATCGACCAATAGAAAGGGTTTCCTACAGGCAGTCCTGCTCTGATACCAACTTGTAGCGCCCCGACCCCAGAACTATACAATGAAGCTTTGTGCAACCGGTCATGCTACACAATCGAAGGTTACTGGGTGTACCAATCCCAGGCAAAAACCTTTGGCAGGCGTGCTCGGAATGGATCATCGGCACGCAAACACTTCGATCATGCCATAAGCTCAGACATAGCTATCATGTATAGTAGACACTAGTAGAAAATAGGGCTTCCGTTTTGCCCTTTTGTCCCGGATCAATAAAGAACCGGGACCAAAGGGGGCATTGGTCCCGGTTCCATCGGCCGGGGCGCCGGGGACCTTTGGTCCCGGTTCTATTTGGACCTTTGGTCCCGGTTCGTGGCTGGAACCGGGACCAAAGGGTCTGCACATGCGGCTGCGGCAGTGGGACCCCTGGCAGGGAGCCTTTGGTCCCGGTTCCAGCCACGAACCGGGACCAAAGGCTCTTCCCTGCCTATATCATCTTCCACCCGAGCTCCACCACCATTTTTAGCTTGAGTTCATCAACATTTTTCTCCTCCATTTCCACTCCATCACTCAAGTTAATCCCTATTTTTTTTCACCATTTGTGAGGATTGAAGGCACCCCATATATTCAAGGGTTAGCAACATAGTTGTCAGAATCATGATTCTACCATGCGATTCTACGACTTTACGACTCAAATTGAGCGGACCGATTGTACGATTTTACTAGGTAGAATCTAAGATTTTACGATTCTGATAGTTGTGATCCTACGAGTTGCGATCCTTACATACAGGTTACGACCCGATTCAGAATCACGATTCTGACAACTTTGGTTAGCAATATCATCCTTTTCTCCGAAGTTGCAACTTTAGCTCATTTCATTGCTAGTTTAGCTCATTTTATGGTTTGTAGTGCAAGCAAGGTGTTTGATGAAATGCCTAGCTAGAGAGTTTAATTTTTTTTATGCATTTTGAGCTCAAATTAATTTATTATTTGTGGATTTTAGTGTCGTCCCGTCCTCACCGCCGTCGATAGCCCGCGTCGTCCCGTCACCGGCACCACCTCGGTGAGCTTTTTTCTTTATCTTCTATTTTAAGAAAAATGACATGTATGATTTAAAAGCATATTTATTTCTTGTATATTTTTCTTATGTTTTTTTATATGTATAGTGTCATGGTTTTGATATCCGCCCCCGTCGGCCCTCGTCCGGTCTATGATTCGGATGTGGTATATTTTCATAACTATTTGTTTCATTTCGTGTTTATAACAACTATACCTACCAACTTGACATAGACACTTTTATCTAGGAGGTAGTTGAACCGGAAATTCCAACCGACCCTATTGTCGAGTTTTTTGTAAAAGAAAACACTGATTTGAAAGCAAAATTGGAAATAAGTGAAGATCTTCGTCTGCAATGCCTAGAAGAGAAGATGAAATTGGAGTTGAAGCTTGCCGACATCATCGATGAACACGAGTTCAAGCTTGCCGACGTCGCACATGCCCATGAGATCAAGATGGATGCAATGCGCTTGAAGATTAAAAAGATTAGAAAATATTCCATTAGTCAGGAGGCTTGGTACCATTATGTTGTTGGTTCAGTAGTTACCTTAGTTGCGATTTTGATCGCATTTGGTGTTGGATTTAAACTATTTAGATAGTTGTATGTTAGTTTCAATTAATGTATGTTTTATGAGGACTATGCATTACAATTACTTTACTTTGGTTTTAATGTGATGAACTTGTATTAATTAATTTGGTCACTATTATATACTCTTGATGTAGTGCAATAGTTTTTGATATATTTATATAATGCAGATGAGCCGGCAATGGATGTACAGTGACCGATGATTTCCCGACTATATTAATGGCATGCATTATTTTCTCCGTGTGGCTGAGAAAAACAAGCCGTCGAATGGTTTTATTTCTTGTCCATGTAGCGTCTGCAAGAATACGCAGGATTACTCTACCTCAAAAACCATTCACGTCCACCTGTTGCAGCATGGTTTCATCTCCGGTTATAATTGTTGGACCAAGCACGGAGAAAGAGGGGTTATAATGGAAGAAATGAAGAAGAAGAGGATAATGACAACTATCCTACGTTCACCGACGACGGTGATACTGCAATGGGGGAAGACGAAGCTGAAGAAGAGCCCATTGTTGATGAGCACGATGATGATTTTGGTCGGGCCATTCTTGATGCACAGATAAACAGCGGAAGTGAAAACGAGAGGTTGAAGTTGGAGAGCATGTTAGAGGATCACAAGAAATTGTTATACCCAACTTGCGAAGATGGCTAGAAAAAGCTTGGTACCACGCTGGAATTGCTGCAATGGAAGGCAGAGAATGGTACATCTGACAAGGGATTTGAAAATTTGCTAAAAATAATAAAGAAGATGCTTCCAAGGGATAACGTATTACCCCCCAGTATGTACGAAGCAAAGAAGGTTGTCTGCCCTCTAGGATTAGAGGTGCAGAAGATACATGCATGCATCAATGACTGCATCCTCTACCGTGGTGAGGAGTACGAGAATTTGAATGCATGCCTGGTATGCGGTGCATTGCGGTATAAAATAAGGCGAGATGACCCTGGTGATGTTGAGGGTGAGCCGTGCCCTAGGAAGAGGGTTCCTGCCAAGGTGATGCGGTATGCTCCTATAATACCACGATTGAAACGTTTGTTTCAAAACAAAGAGCATGCAAAGTTGTTACGATGGCACAAAGAAGACCGTTTGAAAGACCTGATGTTAAGACACCCCGCCGATGGGTCGCAGTGGAGAAAAATCGACAGGGAGTTCCCGGAATTTGCAGCTGACGCAAGGAACTTAAGATTTGGGCTAAGTACAGATGGCTTTAATCCTTTCAGGGAGCAGCTAGTCATAGCACCTGGCCTGTGACTCTGTGTATTTATAACCTTCCTCCTTGGTTGTGCATGAAGCGGAAGTTCATTATGATGCCAGTGCTCATCCAAGGCCCGAAGCAACCGGGCAACGACATTGATGTGTACCTGAGGCCATTGGTTGAAGAACTTTTACAGTTGTGGCGTGACGAAGGTGTACCTATGTGGGATGAGCACGAACAAAAGGAATTTGACCTACGAGCGTTGCTGTTTGTAACCATCAATGATTGGCCTGCTCTTAGTAACATTTCAGGACAGTCAAACAAGGGATACAATGCATGCACGCACTGTTTAGGTGAGACTGAAAGTATACATATGGGAAACAAGAATGTGTACCTGGGGCATCGGCGATTTCTTACAAAAGGGCATGCCGTAAGAAAGAAAGGCAAGCATTTCAAAGGTGAGCCAAATCATCAGACGAATCCTAAATTACCTAATGGTGATGTTATATATGACATGGTCAAGAACTTAAAAGTAATCTTTGGAAAGGGTCCTGGCAGTCTATCTGTTTCGAATGACGCTGATGGACACGTACCCATGTGGAAGAAGTGCTCTATATTTTGGGAGCTACCCTATTGGAAAATACTAGAGGTTCGCTCTGCAATCGACGTGATGCACGTGACGAAAAATCTTTGCGTGAACCTGCTAAGCTTCTTGGGCGTGTATGGGAAAACAAAAGATACACCGGAATCACGACAGGACCACCAACGTATGCACGAACGAGACGACCACCTGAATCCAGATAAGTATCAAGGTCTTGCCAGCTACGCTCTTACCAAAGAAGAGAAGGAGATCTTTTTTGAAGTCCTGAGCAGTATCAAGGTCCCGTCTGGTTTCTCGTCAAATATAAAGGGAATAATAAACATGGCAGAGAAAAAGTTCCAGAACCTAAAGTCTCATGACTGCCACGTGATTATGACACAATTACTTCCGATTGCATTGAGGGGGCTTCTACCGGAAAATGTTCGAGTACCCATTGTGAAGCTATGTGCATTTCTCAATGCAATTTCTCAGAAGGTGATCAATCCATTAACTCTACCAGGTTTACAGAGGGAGGTGGTCCAATGTCTTGTCAGCTTCGAGTTGGTGTTCCCACCATCCTTCTTCAATATTATGACGCACCTCATAGTTCACCTAGTCGAAGAGATTAATGTTCTCGGTACTGTATTTCTACACAACATGTTCCCCTTTGAGAGGTTCATGGGAGTCTTAAAGAAATACGTTCATAACCGTGCTAGGCCCGAAGGAAGCATCTCCAAGGGCTATGGAACAGAGGAGGTAATTGAGTTTTGTGTTGACTTTATTCCTGACCTTAAGCCGATCGGTGTTACTCAATCGCGCCATGAGGGGAGACTGCGTGGAATATGCACGCTAGGAAAGAAAGCAATAATGTGTAAGGACTGGGATTCTTTCAATCAAGCACACTACACAGTTCTACATAATTCCATCTTGGTGGCTCCGTATATCCAGGAACACATGAATATTTTACGCTCTAAATGCCCAGAGCAGCCTAGAGAATCGATTGAAAGAGAACACATGAAGACTTTCAGCGGATGGTTGCAAACACGTCTCATTAATGACAACACTGTTGAAGAACAATTATACTTGTTGGCCAAGCACCATCGTCGACTATATTGACTTTTCAAGGGTACGAGATAAATGGGAATACATTTTACACGACCGACCAAGATAAAAAGAGCACCAACCAAAACAGTGGTGTCCGCTTTGATGCAACAAACAACAATGGGAAAAAGGACACCTATTATGGTTACATAGAGCAGATATGGGAACTTGACTATGGACCTTCTTTCAAGGTACCTTTGTTCAGGTGCAAATGGTTCAACCTGGAAGGCGGGGTAAATGTAGACCCGAAGTACGGAATGACTACGGTGGATGTAAAAAATCTTGGGTACAACACCGAACCATTCGTCCTAGCCAATGACGTGGCTCAGGTTTTCTATGTGAAGGACATGTCTTCCAGACCGAAAAAAAGAAAAGATAAGCAAGCGAATACATCATACGATGAGCCAAAGCGCCACATAGTTCTTTCAGCAAAAGAAACATCATAGGAGTGGAGGACAAGACGGACATGTCGGAAGATTACAATAATTTTCATGAAATTCCCCCCTTCACGGTGAAAACTAACCCAACCATCGCGTTGAATGATGAAGATTGTCCATGGTTGCGGCGCAATCAGAAGAAAGGGACACACACGAAGAAGAAAGGGACACAAACTAGATAGAGATGTTGGTGGTGATGTGTAATAATTAATGTATTAAACATTTTATCAAATGCACACGGTTTCCCCGTCATACAGCCCAACGGTGGCTCGTGAGTGCCTGCATATCAAATGCACCGTTGGGTTGTATGACGGGAATCCGAATGATTTGTATTCGGTCGATGAACTGAAGTATTTTGTAGATAGAACAGCCGCAAGTATTTTGTTGAGGGCTGTGAAGTGAGCAGCAAATCGACCTTCGATCCAAGCAGCCGCAAGACTTCTTTGATGATCTAACGACCGTCCCAAAAAGTGTTGGGAATGTTGTAGATCATCAAAGAGCCTTGCAGCTGCTTGGATCCGACCGAGGGGCATGGCTACCACTTCCACCACCACCACTCCCACCTCCTCGGCAATTCATCATTGTGTCACCCTAATCCAGTGGTTGGATTCAACCTACCTGAGGGCTTGTGTTAGGGAACATGCCAGCGGGTAGGCTAAATCCAACCATTGGGTTCGGTGGCAAAGGTAGACGCTCGTTGTGTGCCGTTTCGCTGCAGGGACGTCGCTATTTATAGGCGTGTGCTTCTGATCCAACGGCGCACAAGTGCTCTAAAGAAACACACCCCTGATCCAACGGCTCACAAGCGCTTGAAAGAAACACACGATCCGTGTGCTTCTTTAGTCCCGGTTGGTAACACGAACCGGTACTAAAGGCCCTGATCCAACAGCTCACAAGCGCTCGAAGGAAACACCGATCCGTGTGCTTCTGATCCAACGGCTCACAAGCGCTCTAAAGAAACACACCCCTGATCCAACGGCTCACAAGCGCTTGAAAGAAACACACGATCCGTGTGCTTCTTTAGTCCCGGTTGGTAACATGAACCGGGACTAAAGGAGCGTTGATATGTGAGCCGTTGGATCAGAAGCACACGGATCGTGTGTTTCGTTCGAGCTCTTGTGAGCCGTTTGATCGGAAGCACACGGATCATGTGTTTCTTTAGAGCGCTTGTGGGCCGTTGGATCAGGGGTGTGTTTCTTTCGAGCGCTTCTGAGCCATTGGATCTCAAGCAGAAGATATGGCACACATATCAACGCTCCTTTAGTCCCGGTTCAATCTACCAACCGGGACTAAAGATGAAGATTTGCCCTGATCTTTTAGCTATAAATACCAAACATGATCGAGGAGGAGATGAAGAACAAGAGTACGGCAATAGCGGAGAAGAAGCTAGTCAAACTAGTCCGGAAGGCAAAGACCGAATACAAATCATTCGGTTTCTTTAGAGCGTCTACCTTTGCCACCGAACCCAATGGTTGGATTTAGCCTACCCGCTGGCATGTTCCCCGGTATTATTGTGTTTGTCCTTGTTCACCGGCCAGCCATTGGAGCCACCTCCTGTAGGTCGGTGAATAAGGACAACACAACGACGCTGTTGGAAACACAAGCCCTCAGGTAGGTTGAATCCAACCACTGGATTAGGGTGACACAATGATGAATTGCCAAGAAGGTGGGAGTGGTGGTGGTGGAAGTGGTAGCCATGCCCCTCGGTCGGATCCAAGCAGCTGGAAAAAAGTCCAACCTGTCGATCTACCCCTTTGACCGGTGCCAAGAGGGGGTAGACGCATGAACTTTTTTGTTTGGTTGTGTTAGTTGGTACATAGAACCAATGTGAACCAACGATCCGTGTGCTAGCTATCCAACAGCTCAGAAAGTATGCTTTAAAAATATACAGATCATTATTACAATTTTTAGATAATTAAATCAATAGGTATTGGAACATTTTAAAAGAAACTAGAAAAAAATATGATTTTCAAATAATAAAAAGAAACTAGAAAAATAAATAATAAAAAGATAATGATTTTCAAATAGTAAAAGAAACTAGAAAAATAAATAATAAAAGATAATGATTTTCAAATACTGGAACATTTTAAAAGACACTAGAAAAAGATATGATTTTCAAATAATAAAAAAAACTAGAAAAATAAATAATAAAAAGATAATAATTATATGACTTTTTAAATAATAAAAAGAAACTATAAAAGAAAACAGAAAAAGAAACAAAAAAGAAACCACAAAAAGAAACTAGAAAACAGAAATAGAAACAAAAAAGAAAACAGAAAAAGAAAAAAAAGGCCTTTGGTCGCGGTTGGTAACACCAACCGGGACCAAAGGCCCGCTGGGCTTCGCGCGCATATTTTCGCGGCCCGGGGGGACCTTTGGTCCCGGTTGGTGTTACCATGTGGCACCCCCTTCTGACACATGTCGTCAGAAAGGCGGTCGCCCCGTGCGCCAGCCCAGGATATCCGGACGCACGTTACGATAATGCAACATAGCGGAAATATCATTACACAATCAGGCCCAAAGGGCTACAAAGGGTTTACAGGGCCATCAAGGCGAGAAAATCTATTATGGCCAAGTATGGCACGAGACGGAGTTTAATCGGCAGCGGAAGATAATGGTACGACAACGTCTTGGTGCGGCTCCATTCCACAGGCATCTGGCTGGGCTACTGATCCTAGCACGTTCTTGCTCCATCTCTTTGCTATGGTAGAAGGTGAATCCTCTCCACGTCTGGCCACATGAAAAGCCAGTTTGAGTACAATGATGTACTCGCAAGTAACAACCACAAGACATGAGCAGTCAAGCAATCAGGCAACAAGTAACTAGTGACAAAAAATAATCTAAACATGGCAAGTGTCTACTCACGACATTCCAAGTGGATAGCAACAGGGTAGTACGACAAATCATGGCATAAGTAGATAATGGGGTATCACCAGTATAGAGTCCAAGCCAGGTGGGGTTGGATCGTGCACCGGCAATCAGACAAGAGAACTTACCTGTGACGAATAACAGAGGTACCCATTGGTAATAAGTATTATAACAAACCTGTCACAACTAGGCCCAACGGCCTCACCACATCTTTCCACTGCTAGGCCCACTGGCCTCATCTATCCACTAGGTAATGCACGGACGATGTTGGCTCAGGCCTAACTCTAGGCCCCCAACGATCGCACCGCCATCCCTCAACGCGGGTAACCATTCACAACTGAGGTAACATTCCCTGCATCATCTTATTGTTTATTTAGTGAAATCAGGTTGTTCATCTTACTTTCACACCGAACTTAAGTTTAACCTCCGGACTCGACAAAGGACAATAGTGTGACCGACACTGAACTGTTCCATAACCTAGGAACAAGTCTAGCTGCTAGTTGATACACTCTCGAGAGGTTGCAGTTACCACCCATCTAAATGCACCTTGCTTCGCGATGGCAAGATACAATTACATAACCGTTCACGCTACCAAGACACTCCTTGTATAGCTACCGACTTACCACTCGGGCTAAGTCTTATGACGAAGTGAATCCGGCACGTCCCCAACTCATGAGCAACGCCTAGCTCCGGAACCTTCACAAGACTAGCCCCGACCACAACTATGCAGTATCCGACTAGACTTGCCAAGTGGGTAGCATCAAAGGAGGCATGATAGGTTACATAGGTTATGGCTCTCCCATTTGGGCGACAGTGGCAGTGCGTTCAAGGTTCAGATTGGTGGCACTATGGACTGACCCTATCGAAGCTTGGAGGGTTGGTTCATTTAATCCAGTTTCTTTCAACAACAATTCCAACAACAGAGGGTTAGTCCCACACAATAAATATAATATCATATCAACATGAAACAGATTAGTCCAATGCAAAATCACAATATCCTATCAACATGAAACAGAAACAAACTGCACTCAATATTTCAAACAATATATAGTTAGTTCAATCAATGGTTAGTTCAACCGGGCGATGGCGGAGATAACTCCGACCAGTGACAGCCACAGGTTGAGTAAAAGAAAATAAACAGCACAGTTGGTTAGCGTCAACCGGGCGATGGCGGAGATACCTCCGGCCAGTAACAGCAACAGATCGACTACAAAAGTTAGTGGAGGCGTCCACGCGATCCCGTTCCTCCATTCCATTGACTGCGGCGGTTCCTCCAGTCCATCGTCACCGGAATGGGGAGTGGTGCATGGTACCGTCCAACACACGCCACAACTCTACAGAAAAGTAGACGAGATTCAATCCACGTGGGCGGTGCCCAACATGTATTTAGTCGCCAGCCGGAACTCAACCCACACTTGATGGGTTTATCGTATTACAGGAATGAAAACAAAGTCACGATATCTCGTGACGCACAGTTGACAGGATGTAAACCAAAGCCACGATATCTCGTGACGCACAGTTGACAGATGATAAGCAATCATAAGAAAGAAAGCATCCATTCCACTCGAGGATTAACTCGACGTGGTGTCAGCAATCTTGGCAAAAAGATCCAAATGAAAGCCAGCTTCCCAAGCGTCGCAGTCAAGGCGGGCATACGCCAGCCAAGTTTGACGGAGGGAGAGGAAGCAAATAACTCTTTGGCAAATGCCCCAACTCCAAGGATCCTAAGACGACATTCGTCCGCTCCTCACCTCGGCGAAGGAGAAGAAGCAAACAATCATGGGGACGCTTAGTTATAGTTAGCTGGTCAGATGGTTCGACAAAGCCACGCAAGTGCGAGGCGCACAAATTAATCATACGCCAATCGTTTACACACATGGACGATGAGTGAAACATGGCATCGCTAACTATACTGGAAATGAAACACGGTGTTATTATCTAAGCTCGAAATAGACATAGCATGCAAGTACACATATGGAATCGCTAGCATCGAATAGCCCCACATAAAATACCACGCATGACATGATAATCTGCAACAAACAGCAATGCTTGAGTGTTCATAGCAAGTGGTTAGCTTGCCTCCGACGATCTACACCATTTGGCTTAGGGGGTCACGGACACGTCGCGGTTTAGGGTCTCGCTTTGCCGGTACCGCGGAATACCTCAAACGGAGCTACGGTTCAAAAGATACGGCTCGGCGACGGATAGCTATTTGCTGCTCACTTCTGAAAAAAAACAGAACGGGCTGTTTTCTAAACCGGGTCGGACTGTTGGCGTACTTCCGGGAATACGTCTTCTGTTTGGTAAAGCGTAAAGCAGAGAAAAAAAATGAATACGCTTTTAGCTAGCCCAAAATCGATTGATTGGCTTCTCCCCAGCACGGTGACGCACGGGAGGAGTTCGGGCCGGTTTCCGCCGTTGCTGCCGTCGACGACCGACCGCAGGGAGGGCCGGGGCACGGCCGGCCGTGGAGGTCCACGTAGGTGGGAGGCGAGGCAGACGGCGGGGCGCCTCCTACGCATCGCCCGCGAGCTCACCCGCTCGGCCATGGCCACACGCGCACGCGCGCGGGGCGGATGGTGCCGGCCAGGGCGGCTGCCGGGAGGTGGGACGGCTCGAAGGGGGAAATAGGGCCGCAGCGAGGTCGCCGTCCTCTACCGCGTCCGAGGAAGGCGCCGGCGGGGATGCGGGCGGCATGGCGCGAGGCCGAGGGGTGGACCGCGCCGGGGTTGGGGATGGTGATGCGGCGGCAGGCGGCTTGGCAGGGTTGTTGCGGATGACGACGGGGAACGGCGTGGCGGGCGTGGTCGGTCACGGGGCGGGGAGGCGACGGCAGTGGGGTGGACGGGGTGGCTTCGAGAGGCCTAGGGGCACGCGGTGAGCTCGAGCTCATCCCGGCCGCCGGCCACGACGACCGTGCACGATGAGCACGTCGGGCATGCCGAGCCTCTGGCTCCCAGGAGTGGAGGGAGTGAGGAGTGTGTCGGGCAGGGAGTGGAGTGAGAGGTCGCGCGGGTAGAGTTCGAGCTGCTCCATATATAGGCAGGGACGAACGACCACGTGCTCAAAAAAAATGAAAGGAGGGGATAAGAACGGGGAAATGGATAGGAACGTCGAGCTGGACGAACAGGGATCTACAGGGAAGCTACTATGCGGGGATTAGGCAGGGTTTAGGCTAAGCGGGATTTAGGGTTTGCCAAAACGTGCACGTCCGGGATGCCTAGAGCGCGACGCGAGTGACATCATCGCGTTACCGTTGACTCGGGGCTCCAAAAAGAAAACGGTTCATGTCACCTTGTGCCTAATTTAAAAACCTACCAGAGCCTAGTTGATAGTCTCAGCTGGTTTGCAACTTGGTTTAAGCAAAATTTCAGAAAACCTAGGGCTCACCAGGTGCTCGATGAAATGACCAGGGCCTTGCACATCTCTTAAAAATCCCCAAAATTCACAGTAGGATAGGATAGGTTTATATAGTATATATGTGAAGTTTGAGCTCAATTGGGTACATGGAGGTTGGTAAAATAATTCGGTGTCCAAAAATGCCCTAATGGCATGGGTTTGCCAAGTGCGTTTACTCAAATGATATTGGAATGATCTTCTGGTTATGTGGTTATCTATGGGAGTTAGTCAATTTGGCAAAGTTTCAAGGCCAATTAATTTTTGTAGCTAGGGGTTGCTTTGGAAATGGCAAATTGGCATGGAAAGGGTATTACAAAGGAAGTACCTCAAATATTGATCAAATGAGGCTAGGCCAATGGGGTGAAATGTTCAGGAGGTTAAATAATGCACCTCACCAAAATTTCAGAATTTTTGGATGAGTGTAAGGTGTCCAAATAATTTTTGGACTGGAAATGGCATAATAGGAAATATGAACAAACTTGGAAATATTGCATGGGACTATGGAATATTTTTGCATGGGAGGGAGGTATCTGTATGAGGGAACCATATGGTAGTTCGGTAGAATTTATTCCAAGCTATAATTATGGTGGTGGCTTTGGTGGGATAGATGGGAGGGTTTTAGAATGTTCAAATGGAATCAATGTTCGATCGGCAGAACAATGGTATGAAGTTATGGTGGGTGTCGACAAAGATCGGGAAATTGCGGGGAAATTTCTAAGAGAGCTAAACCAAAGTCAAGTCAAAGACCAACATGTTCAAAGAAAACATTTTGAAAATAGGAAAAGTTTTTCAGGCGCGAGAAAATATTACTAACATTAGGGACGAATTTTTCGGGATGTGACAAACCTTCCCCCCTTAAAAAGAATCTCGTCCCGAGATTCGGAGACTAAAGAGATTCCCGGGGTTATACAAGATATTTCTTGTAAGGTTTAATATACCCTATATTTAAAATATTTTAAAACTTTTTTTTCTACAAAATATTAGAGTTTAACACTCAACGGGATATTTTACTAAAACAAAACATTATCAAAGCATGACATTTATATCACACTCATGCATTCTAAGGATGGCATGGCAGGGGCTCACGCAATCAATCAACATAGGATGTGCCACTATTGTTATAAGATTAAATCTAAGGTTTTTAGTTCAACCAACACAAGCATGGCAAATCAAACCAGATCTACACATGAATTATCAAGTGAGCGGGGAACCATGGGTACAGTGTATCCACAAATATATCCACTTAATGGTTAAAGTCATGCAACACACCAAAATATTATTCGTACTAGAAAATAATATCCCATTCAAATGTTGTGTTAATTTTACAGGTGGGCATATGTGTGTTGGTTCACATACACGTCCTGTTTTAAGTGTTCTATCACTTGTTCAAAACCTTTTTTTTAAAGGAAGAAAGGGCATGGTGTTTTGACGCACGTCAAGCAAGTAGTTAACAAGCGAACAAACGTCAAGCACACGGAGTCGAAATAACAAGTCCCATAGCTGCCCAGCTAACATGCGATACAAGCAAACACAGAAGAACAAACAACCTCACAACTCTCACCTACAAACTTACGACTCCTCACTTGGTGGGGACTTGGTCTGGGCTTCATCCACTTTGTTGCCTTCTAGATCTTGCAGGTTTGGTCCTAAGCAAAACTTGGTATCCACTGGGCTCCTCGCCACCGCGGCTAGAGTCTCAGGGATGCCTTCTGGCACAATGCCAAAGCTACGAAGGGGTTGGAGGTCGTGGGGGGGCGGCTGGTCCTGGATGGAAGGTATCGAGTCCAAACTTCAGAGCTTCCATTGATGGTGGTGGCTTCTGGAGTTTAATTGTTACTGGTCCTTGCGGAGCTGGGTGGTTGTCTGTTGGCTGCGGGACTCGGCTAAGGGCTTGCCTATTGGAATGGCATTCCTCCAAGTGGTAGACAAGGATGCTCTCCAAGGCGGTGGTGTAGGCTACGAGATGTGACAAGGTTGAGTTGAGCATCACTTCGATGCTTACCATGGGATGGCTGGGGCTTGCAAGGGATCTTGGCGGGAAAAAGCGAGACGCAGGAGGTTCCATCGCGGCTTCAAAGTACCGCAGACAAGCGAGACATTTCCAAGCTGCAACTTGGAGCGCCATCTCTTCCTAAGGCACTTGTGGCGACATACACATCGGCATGATACTCGCTCACGCAGGAGGAGAGGTTAGACCGATATACACGGTACACTGGGCGAGAAACACAACCAATAATATTGCGAGCAGCTTCCCACAGTAGAGGTGGAAAACCGGGGCGAAACTCGGCGGTAGTCTAAAAATAAGGGTAGGTGCCATCTAAAAACTCAAGATAATGTACTTGGGAGAGAGGAGAGCGCAAGATTCCTGAGCAGGATCTGCTTCAAGTGAGTTGGGTTGCAAAGGATAGCAAGCGAGGGTGGGATTTTATAGGTAGCTAGGACTTGGGTTTCATACTAATGGGTAGTGTCGATTCCTTCTCCAGGAAGAAATCGGCGAGTCTGGTTGGGTAAGATTGGGACAAGTTTTACTGCACCATACTGTTGACCGACACGAGCCATGCCGGTTAGGTGTAGATGGGTTAAATCCATCGGGTCGTTGTCGGGCAAAAGTGAGGTGGGGCTTTCTATGCTAGGGTAGTCTACAGCCAGCCTGGTGCTCTGATACCATGCTCTGTGGCACCCCCTTCTGACACATGTCGTCAGAAAGGCGGTCGTCCCGTGCGCCAGCCCAGGATATCCGGACGCACGTTACGACAATGCAACATAGCGGAAATATCATTACACAATCAGGCCCCAAAGGGCTACAAATGGTTTACAGGGCCATCAAGGCAAGAAAATCTATTATGGCCAAGTATGGCACGAGACGGAGTTTAATCGGCAGCGGAAGATAATGGTACGACAACGTCTTGGTGCGGCTCCATTCCACAGGCATCTGGCTGGGCTACTGATCCTAGCACGTTCTTGCTCCATCTCTTTGCTATGGTAGAAGGTGAATCCTCTCCACGTCTGGCCACATGAAAAGCCAGTTTGAGTACAATGATGTACTCGCAAGTAACAACCACAAGACATGAGCAGTCAAGCAATCAGGCAACAAGTAACTAGTGACAGAAAATAATCTAAACATGGCAAGTGTCTACTCACGACATTCCAAGTGGATAGCAACAGGGTAGTACGACAAATCATGGCATAAGTAGATAATGGGGTATCACCAGTACAGAGTCCAAGCCAGGTGGGGTTGGATCGTGCACCGGCGATCAGACAAGAGAACTTACCTGTGACGAATAACGGAGGTACCCATTGGTAATAAGTATTATAACAAACCTGTCACAACTAGGCCCAACGGCCTCACCACATCTTTCCACTGCTAGGCCCACTGGCCTCATCTATCCACTAGGTAATGCACGGACGATGTTGGCTCAGGCCTAACTCTAGGCCCCCAACGATCGCACCGCCATCCCTCAACGCGGGTAACCATTCACAACTGAGGTAACATTCCCTGCATCATCTTATTGTTTATTTAGTGAAATCAGGTTGTTCATCTTACTTTCACACCGAACTTAAGTTTAACCTCCGGACTCGACAAAGGACAATAGTGTGACCGACACTGAACTGTTCCATAACCTAGGAACAAGTCTAGCTGCTAGTTGATACACTCTCGAGAGGTTGCAGTTACCACCCATCTAAATGCACCTTGCTTCGCGACGGCAAGATACAATTACATAACCGTTCACGCTACCAAGACACTCCTTGTATAGCTACCGACTTACCACTCGGGCTAAGTCTTATGACGAAGTGAATCCGGCACGTCCCCAACTCATGAGCAACGCCTAGCTCCGGAACCTTCACAAGACTAGCCCCGACCACAACTATGCAGTATCCGACTAGACTTGCCAAGTGGGTAGCATCAAAGGAGGCATGATAGGTTACATAGGTCATGGCTCTCCCATTTGGGCGACAGTGGCAGTGCGTTCAAGGTTCAGATTGGTGGCACTATGGACTGACCCTATCGAAGCTTGGAGGGTTGGTTCATTTAATCCAGTTTCTTTCAACAACAATTCCAACAACAGAGGGTTAGTCCCACACAATAAATATAATATCATATCAACATGAAACAGATTAGTCCAATGCAAAATCACAATATCCTATCAACATGAAACAGAAACAAACTGCACTCAATATTTCAAACAATATATAGTTAGTTCAATCAATGGTTAGTTCAACCGGGCGATGGCGGAGATAACCCCGACCAGTGACAGCCACAGGTTGAGTAAAAGAAAATAAACATCACAGTTGGTTAGCGTCAACCGGGCGATGGCGGAGATACCTCCGGCCAGTAGCAGCCACAGATCGACTACAAAAGTTAGTGGAGGCGTCCACGCGATCCCGTTCCTCCATTCCATTGACTGCGGCGGTTCCTCCAGTCCATCGTCGCCGGAATGGGGAGTGGTGCATGGTACCGTCCAACACACGCCACAACTCTACAGAAAAGTAGACGAGATTCAATCCACGTGGGCGGTGCCCAACATGTATTTAGTCGCCGGCCGGAACTCAACCCACACTTGATGGGTTTATCGTATTACAGGAATGAAAACAAAGTCACGATATCTCGTGACGCACAGTTGACAGGATGTAAACCAAAGCCACGATATCTCGTGACGCACAGTTGATAGATGATAAGCAATCATAAGAAAGAAAGCATCCATTCCACTCGAGGATCAACTCGACGTGGTGTCAGCAATCTTGGCAAAAAGATCCAAATGAAAGCCAGCTTCCCAAGCGTCGCAGTCAAGGCGGGCATACGCCAGCCAAGTTTGACGGAGGGAGAAGAAGCAAATAACTCTTTGGCAAATGCCCCAACTCCGAGGATCCTAAGACGACATTCGTCCGCTCCTCACCTCGGCGAAGGAGAAGAAGCAAACAATCATGGGGACGCTTAGTTATAGTTAGCTGGTCAGATGGTTCGACAAAGCCACGCAAGTGCGAGGCGCACAAATTAATCATACGCCAATCGTTTACACACATGGACGATGAGTGAAACATGGCATCGCTAACTATACTGGAAATGAAACACGGCGTTATTATCTAAGCTCGAAATAGACATAGCATGCAAGTACACATATGCAATCGCTAGCATCGAATAGCCCCACATAAAATACCACGCATGACATGATAATCTGCAACAAACAGCACTGCTTGAGTGTTCATAGCAAGTGGTTAGCTTGCCTCCGACGATCTACACCATTTGGCTTAGGAGGTCACGGACACATCGCGGTTTAGGGTCTCGCTTTGCCGGTACCGCGGAATACCTCAAACGGAGCTACGGTTCAAAAGATACGGCTCGGCGACGGATAGCTATTTGCTGCTCACTTCTGAAAAAAAACAGAACGGGCGGTTTTCTAAACCGGGCCGGACTGTTGGCGTACTTCCAGGAATACGTCTTCTGTTTGGGAAAGCGTAAAGCAGAGAAAAAAATGAATACGCTTTTAGCTAGCCCAAAATCGATTGATTGGCTTCTCCCCAGCACGGTGACGCACGGGAGGAGCTCGGGCCGGTTTCCGCCGTTGCTGCCGTCGACGACCGACCGCAGGGAGGGCCGGGACACGGCCGGCCGTGGAGGTCCACGTAGGTGGGAGGCGAGGCAGACGGCGGGGCGCCTCCTACGCATCGCCCGCGAGCTCACCCGCTTGGCCATGGCCACACGCACACGCGCGCGGGGCGGATGGTGCCGGCCAGGGCGGCTCTCGGGAGGTGGGACGGCTCGAAGGGGGAAATAGGGCCGCAGCGAGGTCGCCGTCCTCTACCGCGTCCGAGGAAGGCGCCGGCGGGGATGAGGGCGGCGTGGCGCGAGGCCGAGGGGTGGACCGCGCCGGGGTTGGGGATGGTGATGCGGCGGCAGGCGGCTTGGCAGGGTTGTTGCGGATGACGACGGGGAACGGCGTGGCGGGCATGGTCGGTCACGGGGCGGGGAGGCGACGGCAGTGGGGTGGACGGGGTGGCTTCGAGAGGCCTAGGGGCACGCGGTGAGCTCGAGCTCATCACGGCCGCCGGCCACAACGGCCGTGCACGATGCGCACGTCGGGCATGCCGAGCCTCTGGCTCCCAGGAGTGGAGGGAGTGAGGAGTGTGTCGGGGCAGGGGCAGGGAGTGGAGCGAGAGGTCGCGCGGGTAGAGTTCGAGCTGCTCCATATATAGGCAGGGACGAACGACCACGTGCTCAAAAAAAATGAAAGGAGGGGATAAGAACGGGGAAATGGATAGGAACGTCGAGCTGGACGAACAGGGATCTACAGGGAAGCTACTATGCGGGGATTAGGCAGGGTTTAGGCTAAGCGGGATTTAGGGTTTGCCAAAACGTGCACGTCCGGGATGCCTAGAGCGCGACGCGAGTGACATCATCGCGTTACCGTTGACTCGGGGCTCCAAAAAGAAAACGGTTCATGTCACCTTGTGCCTAATTTAAAAACCTACCAGAGCCTAGTTGATAGTCTCAGCTGGTTTGCAACTTGGTTTAAGCAAAATTTCAGAAAACCTAGGGCTCACCAGGTGCTCGATGAAATGACCAGGGCCTTGCACATCTCTTAAAAATCCCCAAAATTCACAGTAGGATAGGATAGGTTTATATAGTATATATGTGAAGTTTGAGCTCAATTGGGTACATGGAGGTTGGTAAAATAATTCGGTGTCCAAAAATGCCCTAATGGCATGGGTTTGCCAAGTGCGTTTACTCAAATGATATTGGAATGATCTTCTGGTTATGTGGTTATCTATGGGAGTTAGTCAATTTGGCAAAGTTTCAAGGCCAATTAATTTTTGTAGCTAGGGGTTGCTTTGGAAATGGCAAATTGGCATGGAAAGGGTATTACAAAGGAAGTACCTCAAATATTGATCAAATGAGGCTAGGCCAATGGGGTGAAATGTTCAGGAGGTTAAATAATGCACCTCACCAAAATTTCAGAATTTTTGGATGAGTGTAAGGTGTCCAAATAATTTTTGGACTGGAAATGGCATAATAGGAAATATGAACAAACTTGGAAATATTGCATGGGACTATGGAATATTTTTGCATGGGAGGGATGTATCTGTACGAGGGAACCATATGGTAGTTCGGTAGAATTTATCCCAAGCTATAATTGTCGTGGTGGCTTTGGTGGGATAGATGGGAGGGTTTTAGAATGTTCAAATGGAATCAATGTTCGACCGGCAGAACAATGGTATGAAGTTATGGTGGGTGTCGACAAAGATCAGGAAATTGCTGGGAAATTTCTAAGAGAGCTAAACCAAAGTCAAGTCAAATACCAACATGTTCAAAGAAAACATTTTGAAAATAGGAAAAGCTTTTCAGGCGCGAGAAAATATTACTAACATTAGGGACGAATTTTTCGGGATGTGACAAACCTTCCCCCCTTAAAAAGAATCTCGTCCCGAGATTCGGAGACTAAAAGAGATTCTCGGGGTTATACAAGATATTTCTTGTAAGGTTTAATATACCCTATATTTAAAATATTTTATAACTTTTTTTTTCTACAAAATATTAGAGTTTAACACTCAACAGGATATTTTACTAAAACAAAACATTATCAAAGCATGACATTTATATCACACTCATGCATTCTAAGGATGGCATGGCAGGGGCTCACACAATCAATCAACATAGGATGTGCCACTATTGTTATAAGATTAAATCTAAGGTTTTTAGTTCAACCAACACAAGCATGGCAAATCAAACCAGATCTACACATGAATTATCAAGTGAGCGGGGAACCATGGGTACAGTGTATCCACAAATATATCCACTTAATGGTTAAAGTCATGCAACACACCAAAATATTATTCGTACTAGAAAATAATATCCCATTCAAATGTTGTGTTAATTTTACAGATGGGCATATGTGTGTTGGTTCACATACACGTCCTGTTTTAAGTGTTCTATCACTTGTTCAAAACCTTTTTTTTTAAAGGAAGAAAGGGCATGGTGTTTTGACGCACGTCAAGCAAGTAGTTAACAAGCGAACAAACGTCAAGTTTTCACACGGAGTTGAATTAACAAGTCCCATAGCTGCCAAGCAAACATGCGATACAAGCAAACACAAAAGAACAAACAACCTCACAACTCTCACCTACAAACTTACGACTCCTCACTTGGTGGGGATTTGGTCTGGGCTTCATCCACTTTGTTGCCTTCTAGATCTTGCAGGTTTGGTCCTAAGCAAAACTTGGTATCCACTAGGCTCCTCGCCACCGCGGCTAGAGTCTCAGGGATGCCTTCTGGCACAATGCCAAAGCTACGAAGGGGTTGGAGGTCGTGGGGGGGCGGCTGGTCCTGGATGGAAGGTATCGAGTCCAAACTTCAGAGCTTCCATTGATGGTGGTGGCCTCTGGAGTTTAATTGTTACTGGTCCTTGCGGAGCTGGGTGGTTGTCTGTTGGCTGCGGGACTCGGCTAAGGGCTTGCCTATTGGAATGGCATTCCTCCAAGTGGTAGACAAGGATGCTCTCCAAGGCGGTGGTGTAGGCTACGAGATGTGACAAGGTTGAGTTGAGCATCACTTCGATGCTTACCATGGGATGGCTGGGGCTTGCAAGGGATCTTGGCGGGAAAAAGCGAGACGCAGGAGGTTCCATCGCGGCTTCAAAGTACCGCAGACGAGCGAGACATTTCCAAGCTGCAACTTGGAGCGCCATCTCAGGGGAATCCACGAAGTGGCTTTGACTCACATATGGCGTCGCGCTTCCTAAGGCACTTGTGGCGACATACACATCGGCATGATACTCGCTCACGCAGGAGGAGAGGTTAGACCGATATACACGGTACACTGGGCGAGAAACACAACCAATAATATTGCGAGCAGCTTCCCACAGTAGAGGTGGAAAACCGGGGCGAAACTCGGCGGTAGTCTCGAAAATAAGGGTAGGTGCCATCTAAAAACTCAAGATAATGTACTTGGGAGAGAGGAGAGCGCAAGATTCCTGAGCAGGATCTGCTTCAAGTGAGTTGGGTTGCAAAGGATAGCAAGCGAGGGTGGGATTTTATAGGTAGCTAGGACTTGGGTTTCATACTAATGGGTAGTGTCGATTCCTTCTCCAGGAAGAAATCGGCGAGTCTGGTTGGATAAGATTGGGACAAGTTTTACTGCACCATACTGTTGACCGACACGAGCCATGCCGGTTAGGCATAGATGGGTTAAATCCATCGGGTCATTGTCGGGCAAAAGTAAGGTGGGGCTTTCCATGCTAGGGTAGTCTACAGCCAGCCTGGTGCTCTGATACCATGCTCTGTGGCACCCCCTTCTGACACATGTCGTCAGAAAGGCGGTCGCCCCGTGCGCCAGCCCAGGATATCCGGACGCACGTTACGACAATGCAACATAGCGGAAATATCATTACACAATCAGGCCCAAAGGGCTACAAAGGGTTTACAGGGCCATCAAGGCAAGAAAATCTATTATGGCCAAGTATGGCACGAGACGGAGTTTAATCGGCAGCGGAAGATAATGGTACGACAACGTCTTGGTGCGGCTCCATTCCACAGGCATCTGGCTGGGCTACTGATCCTAGCACGTTCTTGCTCCATCTCTTTGCTATGGTAGAAGGTGAATCCTCTCCACGTCTGGCCACATGAAAAGCCAGTTTGAGTACAATGATGTACTCGCAAGTAACAACCACAAGACATGAGCAGTCAAGCAATCAGGCAACAAGTAACTAGTGACAGAAAATAATCTAAACATGGCAAGTGTCTACTCACGACATTCCAAGTGGATAGCAACAGGGTAGTACGACAAATCATGGCATAAGTAGATAATGGGGTATCACCAGTACAGAGTCCAAGCCAGGTGGGGTTGGATCGTGCACCGGCGATCAGACAAGAGAACTTACCTGTGACGAATAACGGAGGTACCCATTGGTAATAAGTATTATAACAAACCTGTCACAACTAGGCCCAACGGCCTCACCACATCTTTCCACTGCTAGGCCCACTGGCCTCATCTATCCACTAGGTAATGCACGGACGATGTTGGCTCAGGCCTAACTCTAGGCCCCCAACGATCGCACCGCCATCCCTCAACGCGGGTAACCATTCACAACTGAGGTAACATTCCCTGCATCATCTTATTGTTTATTTAGTGAAATCAGGTTGTTCATCTTACTTTCACACCGAACTTAAGTTTAACCTCCGGACTCGACAAAGGACAATAGTGTGACCGACACTGAACTGTTCCATAACCTAGGAACAAGTCTAGCTGCTAGTTGATACACTCTCGAGAGGTTGCAGTTACCACCCATCTAAATGCACCTTGCTTCGCGACGGCAAGATACAATTACATAACCGTTCACGCTACCAAGACACTCCTTGTATAGCTACCGACTTACCACTCGGGCTAAGTCTTATGACGAAGTGAATCCGGCACGTCCCCAACTCATGAGCAACGCCTAGCTCCGGAACCTTCACAAGACTAGCCCCGACCACAACTATGCAGTATCCGACTAGACTTGCCAAGTGGGTAGCATCAAAGGAGGCATGATAGGTTACATAGGTTATGGCTCTCCCATTTGGGCGACAGTGGCAGTGCGTTCAAGGTTCAGATTGGTGGCACTATGGACTGACCCTATCGAAGCTTGGAGGGTTGGTTCATTTAATCCAGTTTCTTTCAACAACAATTCCAACAACAGAGGATTAGTCCCACACAATAAATATAATATCATATCAACATGAAACAGATTAGTCCAATGCAAAATCACAATATCCTATCAACATGAAACAGAAACAAACTGCACTCAATATTTCAAACAATATATAGTTAGTTCAATCAATGGTTAGTTCAACCGGGCGATGGCGGAGATAACTCCGACCAGTGACAGCCACAGGTTGAGTAAAAGAAAATAAACAGCACAATTGGTTAGCGTCAACCGGGCGATGGCGGAGATACCTCCGGCCAGTAGCAGCCACAGATCGACTACAAAAGTTAGTGGAGGCGTCCACGCGATCCCGTTCCTCCATTCCATTGACTGCGGCGGTTCCTCCAGTCCATCGTCGCCGGAATGGGGAGTGGTGCATGGTACCGTCCAACACACGCCACAACTCTACAGAAAAGTAGACGAGATTCAATCCACGTGGGCGGTGCCCAACATGTATTTAGTCGCCGGCCGGAACTCAACCCACACTTGATGGGTTTATCGTATTACAGGAATGAAAACAAAGTCACGATATCTCGTGACGCACAGTTGACAGGATGTAAACCAAAGCCACGATATCTCGTGACGCACAGTTGACAGATGATAAGCAATCATAAGAAAGAAAGCATCCATTCCACTCGAGGATTAACTCGACGTGGTGTCAGCAATCTTGGCAAAAAGATCCAAATGAAAGCCAGCTTCCCAAGCATCGCAGTCAAGGCGGGCATACGCCAGCCAAGTTTGACGGAGGGAGAAGAAGCAAATAACTCTTTGGCAAATGCCCCAACTCCGAGGATCCTAAGACGACATTCGTCCGCTCCTCACCTCGGCGAAGGAGAAGAAGCAAACAATCATGGGGACGCTTAGTTATAGTTAGCTGGTCAGATGGTTCGACAAAGCCACGCAAGTGCGAGGCGCACAAATTAATCATACGCCAATCGTTTACACACATGGACGATGAGTGAAACATGGCATCGCTAACTATACTGGAAATGAAACACGGCGTTATTATCTAAGCTCGAAATAGACATAGCATGCAAGTACACATATGGAATCGCTAGCATCGAATAGCCCCACATAAAATACCACGCATGACATGATAATCTGCAACAAACAGCACTGCTTGAGTGCTCATAGCAAGTGGTTAGCTTGCCTCCGACGATCTACACCATTTGGCTTAGGGGGTCACGGACACGTCGCGGTTTAGGGTCTCGCTTTGCCGGTACCGCGGAATACCTCAAACGGAGCTACGGTTCAAAAGATACGGCTCGGCGACGGATAGCTATTTGCTGCTCACTTCTGAAAAAAAACATAACGGGCTGTTTTCTAAACCGGGCCGGACTGTTGGCGTACTTCCGGGAATACGTCTTCTGTTTGGTAAAGCGTAAAGCAGAGAAAAAAAATGAATACGCTTTTAGCTAGCCCAAAATCGATTGATTGGCTTCTCCCCAGCACGGTGACGCACGGGAGGAGCTCGGGCCGGTTCCCGTCGTTGCTGCCGTCGACGACCGACCGCAGGGAGGGCCGGGGCACGGCCGGCCGTGGAGGTCCACGTAGGTGGGAGGCGAGGCAGACGGCGGGGCGCCTCCTACGCATCGCCCGCGAGCTCACCCGCTCGGCCATGGCCACACGCGCACGCGCGCGGGGCGGAGGGTGCCGGCCATGGCGGCTCCCGGGAGGTGGGGCGGCTCGAAGGGGGAAATAGGGCCGCAGCGAGGTCGCCGTCCTCTACCGCGTCCGAGGAAGGCGCCGGCGGGGATGCGGGCGGCGTGGCGCGAGGCCGAGGGGTGGACCGCGCCGGGGTTGGGGATGGTGATGCGGTGGCAGGCGGCTTGGCAGGTTTGTTGCGGATGACGACGGGGAACGGCGTGGCGGGCGTGGTCGGTCACGGGGCGGGGAGGCGACGGCAGTGGGGTGGACGGGGTGGCTTCGAGAGGCCTAGGGGCACGCGGTGAGCTCGAGCTCATCCCGCCGCCGGCCACGACGGCCGTGCACGATGAGCACGTCGGGCATGCCGAGCCTCTGGCTCCCAGGAGTGGAGGGAGTGAGGAGTGTGTCGGGCAGGGGCAGGGAGTGGAGTGAGAGGTCGCGCGGGTAGAGTTCGAGCTGCTCCAAATATAGGCAGGGACGAACGACCACGTGCTCAAAAAAATGAAAGGAGGGGATAAGAATGGGGAAATGGATAGGAACGTCGAGCTGGACGAACAGGGATCTACAGGGAAGCTACTATGCGGGGATTAGGCAGGGTTTAGGCTAAGCGGGATTTAGGGTTTGCCAAAACGTGCACGTCCGGGATGCCTAGAGCGCGACGCGAGTGACATCATCGCGTTACCGTTGACTCGGGGCTCCAAAAAGAAAACGGTTCATGTCACCTTGTGCCTAATTTAAAAACCTACCAGAGCCTAGTTGATAGTCTCAGCTGGTTTGCAACTTGGTTTAAGCAAAATTTCAGAAAACCTAGGGCTCACCAGGTGCTCGATGAAATGACCAGGGCCTTGCACATCTCTTAAAAATCCCCAAAATTCACAGTAGGATAGGATAGGTTTATATAGTATATATGTGAAGTTTGAGCTCAATTGGGTACATGGAGGTTGGTAAAATAATTCGGTGTCCAAAAATGCCCTAATGGCATGGGTTTGCCAAGTGCGTTTACTCAAATGATATTGGAATGATCTTCTGGTTATGTGGTTATCTATGGGAGTTAGTCAATTTGGCAAAGTTTCAAGGCCAATTAATTTTTGTAGCTAGGGGTTGCTTTGGAAATGGCAAATTGGCATGGAAAGGGCACTACAAAGGAATTACCTCAAATATTGATCAAATGAGGCTGGGCCAATGGGGTGAAATGTTCAGGAGGTTAAATAATGCACCTCACCAAAATTTCAGAATTTTTGGATGAGTGTAAGGTGTCCAAATAATTTTTGGACTGGAAATGGCATAATAGGAAATATGAACAAACTTGGAAATATTGCATGGGACTATGGAATATTTTTGCATGGGAGGGATGTATCTGTACGAGGGAACCATATGGTAGTTCGGTAGAATTTATCCCAAGCTATAATTGTCGTGGTGGCTTTGGTGGGATAGATGGGAGGGTTTTAGAATGTTCAAATGGAATCAATGTTCGATCGGCAGAACAATGGTATGAAGTTATGGTGGGTGTCGACAAAGATCGGGAAATTGCGGGGAAATTTCTAAGAGAGATAAACCAAAGTCAAGTCAAAGACCAACATGTTCAAAGAAAACATTTTGAAAATAGGAAAAGTTTTTCAGGCGCGAGAAAATATTACTAACATTAGGGACGAATTTTTCGGGATGTGACATACCAACCGCGACCAAAGGGTCTTTGGTCCCGGTTCGTGGCTGGAACCGGGACCAAAGATCCCTCCCGCGTCGATTTGAGCGATTTCCCTTCTTCTTTTTCCTCATTCTCGTCTCCCGAACGCCGCCGCGTGCTCCGCCCTCCCTCTGCCCTCTGCCACCGCCGCCGCGTGCTCCGGCACCTTCCTCCCTCTCCGCGCGCCTCGCTCCCGTCATGCTCCACCGCCGCCCCCCCCCCCCCGATCTCCTCCGCCAGCGCATCTCCGTCCGCCAAGAGCCCAAGCTCCGACCGCGTCGTCCAGCGCAGCTCCGATCGCACCGTCCTCCGCCAGCTCATCTCTGTCCGCCGCGAGCCCCACTCCGACAGCGTCGTCCAGTGCAGCTCCGCCCGCCACGAGCCCAGGTCTGAGTCTCCGACCGCGCCGTCCTCCGCATCCTCCTGGCTCCTGCTCCGTGTTGCCGTCGGGGAAGATCCTCCTCCGCCGGCGAGCTCCTCCTCCGCCTTCCCGTCGATCTACTCGCCGCCGGCCACCGCGCCTCAGGTATCGTTCTCAACCTCCTCCCGAACTGAAGAAAAGTGTCGATCTAGCTGTCTGTTTCATGTCGATTTGGCTTCATGTCTGAACTGAATCGAGTTGCTGCTACCTGGTTGTAGTTTCTGACTGTTGCTACTTGCTTGCTAGTGCTAGGTCTGTGGAGCTGATGTGCATTGTATACATAATCTGCTGCTAGTTTTGCTACTTGCTTGCTGCTAGTGCTAATTTTGTTCGACTAACCTTAAGCATGTGTGGCAAATATTGCTATACTTAGTATATAAACCTTAAGCTTGAGATGCTTCTTGTTCTAGACTGTTAGATGTGTATGCAATACAGTTTGGTCCCAGCGACTGTGTGTCATTCTTTTGTAAAAGGGACAGAGGGAGTACTACTTTTCAGAGGCCGATTCTTTTGTAATTTCCTCTTGTATTTATGTATTTGTAAAACTCCAGTGTAAGACAGTTTGTAACAAACAATTCGTATCATAAATGACTATGTATATTTGATTCCTAGTTTTGTTGTATTTTTCATGATTTTAAATGTGTAAGTGGTGAGTACTTCACCTATAGATGACTTTCAAACATATATGATGAATTTCTCAAGTGTATTAACTTTGAGTGTTTGCAACGACAATTCCCACTTGTTCGTTGATAAAGTTCATGTCAAAACATATGCTAAATGCTTTCTCAATCATGAAGGACAATGGTAATTCCAATGGTGCAGCTGCTTTATATTTTTATGACTAATATCATATGTCAAAGGAGCTAGTAAAGGAAGATTATGAACATGTGAATAGAGAAGAAAATCCCATAACTCGTGAACTAGCTCGCATGAAAAAAAAAAACTCTAACCCCGGATACTCGGCTAGACCCCCCCCCCCCTCTTGATATTGTACCTCTTTTAGTCAAAACTATAACTTTGATGACCAATGAATAAAGAGGTATTATTTGGTAAAAAAAGAGATCGAATAGACCCACCTGTCGGAGCTGGAAGGAAGAGAAAAAGGTGGAGCGAGCTCTGATGGAGAATGCAATTTAGCGGATTGATTTGTGCGACGTATGTAATACCAACAATTAGGGGAAATCAAGTTAATTTAGTCTTTAGAGTACACTTGTTGGCTGTCCAAGATATATATGGATGATATTGATGCTAGGTTAAATTAATTAATCTTGATTTTGTATTTATTTTCCAGATTAGCAAGCGACAGACTTGGAAAGGTTTGTGCAGAAGATGGATCCAAATTTTCCGGACATCGACCGAGATGAGGACGCCGAACTGTGAATCATGGAAGTTATAGCAGGACGTGCGGCCGCGCCTGTCGGTGAACAAGATGCCTTCACCGGCGAAGATTACGGCTCCCAATTTCTGAATGATTCCGGTGAGGGGGTTCAGGAAGAAGAAAATGATAGAGAGGGGGAAGAAGTGCCCATTACAAACTCTGGCGAGGTATAATAAGCCTATGTACATCGATCACACTAGATGTATTATTTGAGTTGTATATTGTTGTTATTAATGAACCATTTTTTTTTCTTTTAGCCCTCCAGATCATCCTCATCTACAGCATTGCCGAAACGAGGCCCAACGAAGCCGTTGAAGGCGGGTCGTAGGATAGTGATCGACAAAGTTAGTGCTAGTGGGGAACCTTTGGAACCCATCGACAACCGCCGCAAATACATTAATCAATGCGGGGTTATTGTAAGGGACATTGTCCCGATCAACCTTAAAGAGTGGATTAAGCCGAAGGATGTAAACAACCCAGCTACTTATGTCGAGGAGAGGCTAAAAATATTGTGTTGGGACACGCTCTTAACAAAGGTCAGCCTACCGTCAGATCTGCCGGTTCCCCTGATGGACAAAGTGAAGGAGTGGTCGCTTAGTAAGATGGCCGAACAATTCCGGACCTGGAAGAAAAACTTATGGAAAGCTTATCAAAAGGCCGGGGAGACGGATCCAAATTTCACTGGAGCACTAGTGAAGATACAACAGCAGTGGCCCACATTTGTGGAGCAAAGAAAATCGGAGGGCGCTCTGGCCCGATCGGTTCAAAATAAGTTAAATGCTGCGAAGAAGGAATATCACCACCATTTGGGGGCAGGTGGCTACAGGGCTGCCGTGCCTAAGTGGGAAGCCTTTGAAGCACGACTGCTTGATAACGGGATCATTCCACAGACAGCGGAGTGGCCCCCGAGGTCCAAGTTTTGGTTGTTCGCACATGGGGCAGGGTTGGACCCACAGACAGAAAAAGATTATTGCTCAGGGAAAATGGAAGGCAAAAATTGAGTATATAACCAAACAACTTGAGGACGCAATAGATAAAGTTCGCAGGGGAGAGTACGTCCCTGACAGAGAGAATGACGAGCTGACACTAGCACTCGGGAATCCTGAACACGTTGGACGATTACGAGGCTATGGAGGCGGTGTCACCTTGAACCAAGGTTTTCCGGAAGACGCTGATACTTATAGAAGCCGTCAGAGAAGAAAGAAGCAGGAGTCTGACCGGTTATCAGCACTGGAACGCAAGGTGCATGAGCAGCAGGAGCTACTCGACTCAATTAGTAAGCAAAATGAATCTCAGCTGTAGGTAGAAGCCGCCCCATCTCAATTTCAACCGGCGGCTCACTACCCCGTGGATGATATCACGAAGAAGACAGACTGTGAGCTACACATGTCAATGAAGAACATGTCTTTCAAGGTGGCGGTCGGCTATGCTTTACCTAATCCAGCTGGAGCAAGCTACCATCTCGAAGGGATTCCACAGGGCTATGCTCGTGTCGGGGTGGATCAAGTTGTGCCGTTATATGCTAATCTGGAACTTGACATTCCCGGAGGTGACGGCGAGAAGACACTGGGAGAAGTCGAGAAGGGTATCGCTCTCTGGAACAAGGAATACATTGTGCTTCCGAACTTGACTCCTCGATCCAGCAGCAGACCCCCACCTCAAGATCCATCCCCCCACCTAATGATCCATCCCCCCACGTCAAGATCCATCCCTCCCACCGCAAGATCCATCCCCCCCACCTAAGGATCCATCCCCCCACCTAAGGATCCATCTCCCCCGCCTAAAGATCCATCTCCCCCACCTAAAGATTCATCTCCCCAAGATATATCCTCCTCACATGAAGATCCATCCCTCGATGCCCCATCCGTCGCGAGTCCATCGCACACGACGTCCCGTCCTTCGATTCCGCCCCGGGAAAAGACCTTCTCGTCAAAGCGGAAACTATCCTTCACGTCGACGCGTGCAGATAAGTTATCTCGAGCAGAACGCGAGTTGCTAAAGCCTCTTCCAAAGAGACCTTACGACTTGACTCCAGAGGAGCTCGAGGAATCGGTGCGTGCCCATATTACAGAACAGTTAGCTCCGAAACGGCCTCCGCCTAGAGAGAAACTGGATCCAGAAAAAGTTGAGACATTTCTGAAAAATTTCAGGAATCCCCGGCCAAAGTCACCTCCATTGGCAAATGACTATGATCGTGTCATGCTGAAGACAATTAGTCAAGAGGCCGAGGAAAAGAAGGCTGCCTATCTCCTAAAGAAGCAGAAGATGAAGGAGGACAAGGAGGCGGCAGATCGACTAAAGAAGGAGCAGTTCTATGTTGCAAAACGCGGGAAACAAGTAGCCCAGCTCGGAGAACAGGCAAAAAAGTCGATATCCCCACTGAAGGTGATCTCAACTAAAACAGTTGCCCAGCTCGTACAACCACAGCAACAGTATCAGTATGCATGGACATATAAACTCGGGAAGTCCCTGGTCAGACCTGAGGAGATCAGTTCTCTATCATACCAATTGCGTCGATTGCATCACTGGTACGAGAAAGCTGTAGCGGCCGGGCATGAAGCTTTCTGGGTGAGTTATAAGAAAAAGCATTACTTCACGGATGACTTGTTATATATTCCGTTTTCGGAAATATTTCAGTTATTCAATCAAGATGCCCTCGACAAAGTCATCATCAGTTCCTATTGTTTGTAAGTGATTTATTTCTGCAATTTAATTAAGTCTTCAGCTCTGCACGTTCATTGCCTTTAATTATCTCACTATATTCTTTTGTATTGTAGAATGATGATTGTCGAATGCAGAAAAAAGGGCATCTATGACACTGGGTTCATTGACCCAAATTATGTTAATGAAGGGACCGTAAAATACAATTGGAAGACCACCGAGGATAGCTTGGTCAATTGGTTAGTGAACCAAAATACTTGCGGAGAAATACTTTTTCCTTACGTCAACAAGTGAGTGTTACCTTCTACCCATTCTATTTTGCTTTGCATATCTTTAGTGTAACCGATGAGTCATTGACATATAAACGTGCGCAGTTTCCACTGGATTCTGCTAATCATTAGAGTTGACCAAGGAGTCGTTCAAGTCATGGACTCGCTAAGGAAACCAATGGAAAAGTACCAACGCATTCAAGATATGCTCCAGATGTAATTTCAATTATTATCGCTCTATATCGATCTCTATCATTCATTTTCAGATACCAACTAATCAATAACTTCTTTAATCATTTTTCTATTGGCGGGCAGTGTTTGGAAACGCTTCATCAAGATCGTTCCAGGGGAGTGGAAACCGGAGCTGTATTTTTATACCACCAACGTAAGTAGTACTATATATATAGGTCCATTATGAAGCAACTCTTTAATTCTAGTTTCAATACCATTATGAAGCTTCACTATTATTTGATTAAATTCTATTTTTTTGTAAAGTGGTGTCTGAGGCAGGAAACTGGGACAAATTTATGTGGATTCTATGTTTGCGAGTACATACGCTCTTGTCTCTGAGCGGAATAGAGAACAAAGAACGCGTGATGTATGTATACACTCTTCTCACTTTTTATTACCATGCATATTGTGTTGACTTCCATCCATAAATTATTTTATTATGATTTCATATATATATAGTTATAAACAACTCACATATTCATATTGATCTAGATGGAGAGAATGCGGGACCAGCTCATACCATCGAAGCGCCTAAAAGCACTTCAAGAGGAAATTGCGGGATTTTTTAACTCCGCGGTCCTGAAGAGAGATGGAGAATTTTTTCACTCGACAAATTTTGTTTTGCCCGAGGACATGTAATTGACATCATCTCGACGTGTGAGAAATATTATGTCGGCGTGTGACGTTATGTATGTATATATGAAACATGATCTCGACGTGTGAGAAACGTTATGTATGTATATATGAATTAAATATTAATGCATGGTAGTACCACTGACACGGCACGACACGACACGGCATCGGACACGACGACACGGCACGACACGGCACGGCACGGCGACACGGCACCTATTGATTTAAACCCCCCCCCCCCCCCCCCCCAAAAAGAAAGCATTTGGTTAAAACAAAAAAAATGGAAACCCCTAAAAAATAAATTAGCAGGAAAACAAAAAGCAGGAACTCTTTGGTCCCGGTTGGTATTACCAACCGGGACCAAAGGGGTGCCCGCCATGCGCGCCCAGCGCAGCCCACGTGGAGGCCCTTCCATCCCGGGTCGTGGACACCCGGGACGAAAGGCCACCCCCCCCTCTAGTCCCGACCCTTTAGTCGCGGGTGCACAACCGGGACGAAAGCCCCTCTGGACCCGCGACTAAAGGCCTTTTTTCTAGTAGTGAGAGAGATCAAGACTTGTTGAATAACTGGCACATCACAGATTCTATGACACAAAGATTCATATAGGAACACATATATGAGAAAGATACAAATATTACACACAAAAGGTCACAGACCCAACAATTCTTCATGCGGAAGCGAAGTAGTGTTGTCTAATACAACAAGATCCAAATATAGGGCCTAAGAGGCCTACACATAAACAAACCCAGCCAGCTTGTTCCACGGTCCCAAGCTGCCACCTGGGAACCCCGAACTACTCATCGACGTCCACGAAGAACCCACCTGTGTGCTCGGGGTCGTCGTCCTCTGAAACAAATTATAAAGGCAGCAAAGATGGACTGAGTACGACGTACTCGCAAATTTAGTAGGGCGATATAGGCCCAATGATGACGGAGGCTCTAAAGCTGCATATGTAGCTATTTTGCATAAAGCTAGTTTTCATTCATAAAAAATATAATTGACACATGGCATCGTCTACTCAGAATATTTTTCATAAAAGGGGTAAGAGGGTAAACTTTTCATCTTGGTTCTCATCGAACCTACCTGTAGCCAGAACCACTCATCTCAACCAAAGGCACTCCCTCAAATCCCCCTCGAGGAAATGAACCTTTTATCACACGTTGTATTGCAACCTTTAGCTGCCAAATTTTAATTAGGTTAAGATTCTCTATGGTCTCGTATATCCGTTCCCAAGTCGTCCATAACCGCGGACACGGCTTTTCGAAAAGATCAAACCCTGTAGGGGTGTACTATTTTACCCATTGGTACCGTCCGGCTCACCTAATTGGCCCTCTTCCGGGGAAGGCCGGCGAGTGGGCGCGGTTAGACCTTTACAATGCATGAGGCTTACTCAAGGACCATCAGTGTGCGGAAGTACAGGTTCAGTGCCTCCAACGCCCTGCCCCGCGGCCACATCCAAAACACCACAGTCCTCCTCGTTTCTTTTCCACCGACACAACTCATGCGCAAATGGAAATAGCAAACTAGAGGACCCTTGACAAGGCCCTCACAAATTATTCGGTCACAGGGGATTCCTTATGTCCCCACCTTTGGAAGCACGCTCAATCTTGGTTCTAGAGACAAGAACTCGCACCTAGGGGCAGGAATGAGGCAAAACACCATCCCCGATGACAACTCATCCAAGCCTTTTAAGAAAATTAATTAAGTACCACACCACACCACCATGTCCGAAACATTCCATCAACATCAACAATTATGGAATTTAATCAACGGACATAAAGGATTTGACTAAGCATGGCTAAGCATAGCTAAGCATAGAATACAACAATTATATCTTTGTCTCCGGCCAACACTTCAAACCTAGGTTTCATAGGAAGGGAGGCATGTGATGGTTCAGGGGAAAGACATGCATACATAGGAGACTAGCATTGACCAAAATTGTCATTTGAATCGCATGCAATATTATGGTGGATAAAATAAGTTTATAAAGCAATAGGATTCTAGATGCCAAGAAGGTTAGGAGGACAAGGTGCAATGTCTAACAAATTAAATGGAGTTCCAAATAATTAGTGCAATTATTTGGAAACAACCCCATACATTATTAAAGAAGTGGCTTAAATATGCATGAACATGACATGATTAAGTAGGTTTATTTCTTCCGATCATTTTGGTACCTTATTTGTAATTTTCCGAGTATCGATGATTAAATAGTGAATTAAGTAATTATTTGAATTTAATTCCTTTAATAAAATTAAGAATAACATCAAATAAATATTTGTGATCATGACATGATATTAGCATGGTTTAATAGCATTTGACATGTTGATCACTTTGATATTTTATTCACAAATTTTGGTTAAATATTTATCGAATTATGATTTTTCCCAAATTAGGTTCTATTTATACCATTTTAGGAACTCGTAAGATAAAGGAGAAATTATTTCCTCAAAAGGACAAGGCAATGTTACCAACAGATAGGTTTCATTTTGCTGAACAATTTGATATTTAATTTGCAAATTTTGAAACATTATTCAAATAGTTATAATTTCTTTTATTTAAATATTAAAATCCCAAAAAGAAAGCAAAGAGGCTGGCAGGCCGGCCTTTAGCTCGGCCAGGCCGGCCTCAAGGCCGGGCTGGTACCCGAAGCGGCCAGCCTTTTGGCCGGCCCAGGCCGGGCACCAGGCCGGGCCACAGCCCGAAGCAACCGGCCTCCTGGCCGGCCGGGCTGGTTCCCAGGCCGGGCCAGGTTCGACCGGGAGGGATGCCGCGACCGGCACGGCGCGCGACGGCGACCGCGACGGTGAGCGACGGCGGTGAGCTGAGGGGGAGAGGAAGGGGACGAGGGAGGATGTCCAGCTGGACCGCGTGCTCACCAGGAACTCGTCGGAGGGGGCGGCAAGGGCCGGGGAGGCCGGACGGCGTCTCGGCGGAGCACGGACGGCGGCGGCCGGAGGCGGGGAAGTTGGCTCGATTCGCGCGATTTGAGGCTTCCTAGCACGCACGGCTTGAGGAGGAGGTAGAGGTGGTTGACGCGGAGCTTCCAGCGCGGTCGGTTCGTCCCGGGGTCGACGGAGATGACGGCGAGCGTGACAGCGGCGGCGGCGAACGGTGAACGGGGGCGCGGATGGTTGCGGCGAACGAGGGCTTCCCGGAATGATTCCTAGCAGGGAGCCGCAGAAGACGATGAGGCGGAGCTCGGGGGCGGCTTGGTTTCGCTCGGGGTGGCTTCGGTCGCCGGCGATTTGAAGGAGAAGGTGGCGGCCGTGGCAGCCACGGGCACGGAGAAGAAGGAGGAAGCAGGGGAGGGAGCAGGTGGGGAAGGGAGAGAGAGGCACGGCCTCGGATCCTCCTTATCCTCGGCCAAGGCGCGGGGACAGCGGCGTCGTGGGCGTGGGGCAGGTGAGCGGCATGGCGGGTGCGGCATGGCGCCAGGGTCCTTGGTCGCCACTGTGAGGAGAAGGGGAAGAGGAGAGGCTGACAGGGGGGGCCCCTGTCAGGTTTTTAAACATTTTGCATTTTCCCTTTTCAATTAAAACCAGTAGCACCTTAGGGATTTTATTGAGGCCCTTAACCATTTTGGAAAATTATGAAACATTTCACAGAGGCTCCCCATAACATGAAGAGGCTCCACAAAAATTTGTGCTCTAAAATAAATTGCTTAGACCCACATTTGTTCATAGGTTTTAATATGGTCATTTTTGAAAATTTCCAAATTGTTATTATTTGGAGCACTTAAATATTTCCAAAAATAAGGAAATTATTCATGGAGGCTCATATTATAACAATGAAGCCCCCCCATGATTTTATTTTGAATTTTTGGAAAGTTTAACTTGGTTTCAAAAATATAATTTGAATTTAACCAAATTGAATTCTCGAATTTATTTAGTGGCTTGTTAAGAATTTAGCCCTTGGCAATTATTTATAAAAATATATCCTTGAGCTTCCTGGACAATTTGGAGACTCAAGAACAATTGGTTTTACCAATTTGAGTAAAGTAGTTGGTTTGAAATCTTGGGAAGGTTTTGCTTCCCTTTTTATTGTTTTCCAATTGTTTCTTTATTACTTAGCAATTTAAATATGTATGTCATTATGCAATGCAAAGCAAAAAGTGAAAAATTGGCCCATATTTTAGGGTACCAAACTGGGGCTGTTACAACAACCTCTCCGCCATTGGGGGCAAAGTATTTTGGTTGAGTGTGTGCAGGTCCACGTCTGTTGAAGGTTAAGCACCAGAGATCTTCAACATTCACCTCGTTGTTGATTTCAAAGTCCTACTGGTTCGATAAACCTCGGTTCTTTAATTGAGGGGAAACTGCTACTAGCTACAATTCTGCCTTCGCTTGGGGCACCACCCAACTTATCAATATCCACCATCATACGTCTCCGACATATTGATACGTGTCAAACGTATCTATAATTTTTTATTGATTCATGCTAGTTTTGTGATGTTGTCACATGTTTTTACTATCATATTACATAATTTTTATGCATTTTGTCGGACTAACCTATAGACAAGATGCCCAGTGCCAGTTCCCTGTTTTTGTCATGTTTTTGTTG
This sequence comes from Puccinellia tenuiflora, assembly GCA_012064385.1. Lineage (NCBI taxonomy): Eukaryota > Viridiplantae > Streptophyta > Magnoliopsida > Poales > Poaceae > Puccinellia > Puccinellia tenuiflora. Next base: position 327,117 of record QRDG01002214.1, on the reverse strand, counting down.
CAGAAAGTTACTTCTGGAAATATTCTCGGCATTGGATGAAAATTTACGGGGATTTTTTTTATTGGACAAATGAAGACCGGAGCCAAAAGGGCGACCTGGGGGGCCACCCACAGGCCAGGGGCGGCCCCCTGTCGCGGCCCTAGAGCAGCCCGCGGGTGGGACCCGCCCCTGCCCTGTGGGCACCCCCTCGGCCGCCTCCGACGCCTATAAAATCATCCCCGACGAAAAAACCCTAGCCCCCGAAGGATTTTCCCAAATACGCAACAGAGCTCCGCCGCCATCGCCGACAAGTTTCGGGGATCAGGTTGATCCTGTTCCGGCGGAGGGGGGATCGACTGCCGGAGCCATCTCCATCGACACCGCTGCTTCCCGCGATGAGGAGGGAGTAGTCCCTCACCGGGGCTGAGGCTTATACAAGTAGCTATGAAGTTATCTCTCTCTCCCATGATGTGATCTTCGTTGTGATCATGAGCTTTGTTAGTATAGTTGAATACATGATGTTTCCCTATGTGTAATGGATATGATTTTGCTCAAGTGATGTTATTTAGTACAATTTCCGGAGTCACCGTTGTGATCACGGTATCTCGGTGATAGTGTGGGTGCCGTGTGTGACTCTATGGATAATAGATTGGAAGGATCTTCATCATGAGTTTGTTCTTTATTATTGTTGGATTGAATAGATCATGAGGTTTCTTGATGCTTGTGTTATTGAAGAAAGAGACTATTCAAGAAATATGTTGTGATGTTTGTTAGTACTATCTTTGGATGCGGATAGTGACATCATGAAGTGTCCATAGATGTGGAATACGAACTTTAAGGTGTGATTTTCGTAGCCCTACGCAATTCTCATCCTATTTGATCCACGAAAGAATGATCTCCGAGTAACGTCTACCATGTATGTGTTTTTGTGGAACTATTATGTGTTTAATTATGTTAATGATGGTGAGAGTAGTCACTAGTGAAAGTATGAAGCCTAGGCCTTGTTTCCAAGCATTGATACACCGTTTTTAGTCACTTGTTTGCTTGCTGCCATTTTTATTATAGAATTACAAAATCACCTTTTACCATCCATATCACTTGCATTTTACCATCTCTTCGCCGAACTAGTGCACCTATACAACTGACAATTGTATTAGGTGTGTTGGGGACACAAGAGACTTCTTGTATCTTAATTGCAGGGTTGCTTGAGAGGGATATCTTTGACCTCTACCTCCCGTGGATTCGATAAACCTTGGGTTACTCACTTAAGGGAAATTTGCCGCTATCCTACAAACCTCTGCGCTTGGAGGCCCAACAAGTCTACAAGAATAGAAGCGTGTAGTAGACATCAAGAGGTATATATTTATATATACCATATCATGTGTCTTCAAATTTGTGGTCGTCAAACAAGTCACAAAAGGAACACCAACACATAATCTTATGGCCGGTAAAAGCTGTAACACACGGTCGTTCTCATGTTTGTTGAGATGCACTTTTTGGGCAACATGTGACTGTCATGATCAGAACTGTCATCAGAATAATAATTAGAATTGTAAGAATCATCGTCACTGCCGACCTCCATTTGAAATTTCCCATAGGCAATAGAGATACTGGGTTTTGGTTCTGTCATATTAAAAATTAGCAGCACTTCCCCCCCTTGATCTGCTGGACGAACTGTTCCCATCCTTCGCGTGCAAGCGGGTCTTCCTCCTTTGTTTGGTCACAGTAATGTTGTATGTGATCCCAAGAGCATTAAACAACACAGTGTCGCCTACTAACCCATTGAACGCTTGCCAAACGTTGCACGGTACTATCTGTATGCAACAAAAACCAAAAGAAACAGTACATTAATTAGATATTATAATTAAAAAACAAAGACTAGATATATATAAGTCAGTCCTTCTTACAACTGACTTGAGGTGACGACTCTCTTGCAGACGAACACTAAAAGTGGATCCAGCGAATTGCCTGTTAGAGCACTCGTTCTTGCATAATGGGCATGTCCTCATTTCCTGTTATAATTACTTAAACATGTGTATATCATGTATTTCTATAAAATAGCAATTCAAGCTACATATACTCTAGTTTCAACTAATAGGGATAAACCAAATAGGAACAACAAAACAACATATATAATAGGAACTGGTCGGTAAAGAACAATTGAAAGGACCTAGATCTATCGAATTAGCTATAGGAGTTAGAACTTGCAGCAAACCAAGGTGCGGGGTGGGCCCGACAGCGGCAGGGGAGGGGCACGTACGGCGGCGGGGAGGCGTAGCGACGGGGAACAGCGGCGGCAGGGCGCAGTGGCAGAGGCGCAGCCATAGGGAACGGCAGCGGGGAGGCGCAGCGACAGGGAACGGCCGCGCGGAGGCGCAGCGACGGGCCGGGAACGGCGTCGGGGAGGCGCAACAATGGGGAACGGCGGCGGCGACGGGGAGGCGTAGCAACGGAGAATGGCGGCGGCGATGGGGGGAGGGAGGGGTATAGCCGGCTAGGGATTTCAATTTGTGGCGTGGCGGCAGAATGGAAAAACTACCCCTCCCTGTTATCGATTTGGAGGGTTAGCTCGAAAAAAAATTAGTTTGCCGCCAATATTCACAATCCGTACCATCCGGATATATGTGTTCCCTCCGATATTTTCCATAATCCAAATCATTACAAAATATTCAAAAAAACGAAGATAAATGATTATGTATACTTATTTTTGTTACATTAAGTTGTAGAAATAATATTTTGATTCATATAATGAAGAAAATTTATCATGTAGTACAAAACTTGTAGTTTCAATGAATAAGGTCTGATGTTTTACAAGATGTGTCGACGTAAGTTACTTCAAACCTATACGAAAGCAGTTTTCAAAAATTGGAACTAACATATATTGTTTCTGATAGAGAGGTCATAAAGAGCAACAAAAATAGGAATTATTAATCCATAAACGAGAATGTTTGCGTGCGCGCTTTGCTCAAACTTCATTTTAATATGGAAAATGACTATTAACTTTATTAATTCACGAAATATTGCAAAACAAATTTAAACATTTCCAAAAAATTACATTACATCTAGTTTCTTATATATCGTATTAGAAAATTTCTCGGACAAAGTTTAAAGAAATATTAGTTCGAAATTACTAGAAAAAGCGCGCGCTCCTAGAGAGGTCGCCCGACGTTCCATCCGCGCGCAACACGTGGTGGCCTGTCGCTTGCTTTCCCTCCCGCGCAGCTTTTCCCTGCTCGCCACATGTTGACCTGTGCTGCGTCGCTCGTTCGCTGGTCTGTGTGTGGCTAGCTCTTCTCTTTTTCTTTTCTAATTCGACGAACCGAGTTTCAAAATCACGATCCATTTTCAGGAATGGGTTAGTCGCGTCGAGATCTTCAAAACTAGATCCCATGTTGATATGTTTCGACGAACTTTTTTTTTGCACTGCCTGGAGTGTGTAGGTTGCACTGCCTTTTCTGTTTTTTAAAGTGCAGTGCAAACCCTTCTCTTTTTTGCAGTGCACTGCCTACTCTTTTTCTCTTTTTCTAGTGCACTGCCTCGGATGGGTGGTGCACTGCCTGCGCTGCCTTTGTTTGCGTAGTACACTGCCTGCACTGTCTTCGGTTGCGCACTGCACTATATGCACTGCCTTCGGTCGAGCAGTGCACTGCCTTCGGTTGCGCAGTGTACCGCCCACTGTCTTCGGTTGGGCAATGCACTGCCTTCGGTTGCGTAGTATACTGCCCGCACTGCCTTCGACAGAGCATTGCACTACCTTTGGTTGCGCAGTGCACGGTTGGGCAGTGCACTGTCTGTACAGACTGCACTGCCTTCGACGGAGCATTGCACTGCTTTCGACGGAGTATTGCACTGCCTAAATTGGGCGCAGCCCGCAGCACACGCTACGACAGACGCCTCGGGACAACGACCTATGCATCCGCTTCAAGATTTTTATAAATAATTTTTCTCTTTTTCTTTCTCTATTTCAAACTACGTACTAAGCTAACCAGACTACTAAGCTAACCAGACAAGCAAGCAGGTGGATCGATTCTCAGCTAGCTAGCTAGCTCGCAGGATGGACCGCTTCCGCGCGAGAGCGCGCGCTTAAGCTAGCCGTGCTCATATTAGTTAGGAAAAACTCGTTAAAACTTGGAGCATACCCGGAACCCCCGGAATATCCGTACCCCCTGGACATTTGTTCCAAAATATGCATGCATGCATGCTATTTGTTTCGAAATATGCACGCGGCATACGTTGACATGACCGGCAGGTCCCACCCGTCGGCGGGCCTGCGCTTCGCCCGGACTTGTGACTTTTTATTAAGTCCGGCGCCCGGTCGGTAGAAATCCATCCCCTCCGACAGAGGACACACTCCACTCTAGTAAACCCTATCCCCCTAGCTCCGCCGCATTCCAGATCGGCACCATGCCTCGCCGCCTGCCACCGATATACCCGAAGCTCACGCCGGAGCGCTACATCGCCCTTGCGGCGGAGTCGCGCGCGGGTTCCGATGCGGTGGAGGCACTGATGGGGGCCATTGCGGCCGGCGTGGAGAACGCCATCGCGGACTTCTTGCTGGGCCGCGATGGCGGCGACGACGTCGCGGAGGAGGGCCCGGCCGCGGCGGCGGGGCCGATGCTGCCGGAGAGGGCGAGGGCAGCTAGGAGACCGCACCGCTTGCTCGACTAGAGGCCATCGAGGCAGAGCACCGCGCGGCCTGGCAGTAAATCCAGGACGAGCGCGCGGACGCCGTCCTCATCGCGCAGTTGAAGGAAGACGCCGTCCTTGTGGCACAGAACCGCACCATCCTCGATTCCGTGGTGGCGGCGCGCACGGCCGACGGCAGGGAGGATGGCGAGGACGAGGCGGCGGCGGGTGAGGACGGCGATGAAGGCGAAGATGCAGCGGGCGAGGATGGCGACGACGAGGCGGGCGAGGACGGCAACGACGAGTGGGGCGCCTACTCCGACGAAGACGAGCCGGCGGCGGCCGATGGCGGCGAGGCCGATGGAGCTGTAGGCCAGCAGGACGCCGAGTGGTGGGGGGACTCGGACGAGGAGATGCCGGACGCCGATGGCGGCGAGGCTGCGGGCTGGCACGCCGACGAGGAAATGCCCGATCTTGGCGACGGTGACGGCTGGGGCTCGTCCATCGAGTTCGAGATGACTAACGCCGGCATCATCCTCATCTCCTCCGGCGAGGAGCAAGTACGCGCGAGATCTATAGCTAGCTAGCGTATAGTTAGTATATAGCTCTAGCTAGCTCTCGATCTGTAGTTACACGTCCATTAGTATTAGCTAGTGTACGCATACATATTTTTCTAGGAATTAGATCATTCGATCCAGGGGATCGATTAATTAGTGCGCATTAATCGAAGTGCGTGAGGACTCGGTAAATATTTTGCTAGGATTAACAATATATCTCGCCCCGGCCGGTCGGCTGGGATAGATATCGATCGATCGAGATTTGGCCGAGGGTCAAATCGCTAAAATATTATGGGGTTTCTGTTTCCGCTGGCGTTTAATTCCCAGCTGTTTCTTCTCTTTTGTAAAGACATTGGTTTCTGTTTAATGGAGCCGGCGCGGCAGCGGGGGTGGGGGGGGGGGGGGGATGCCTCTGTTCTCTTATGAAGCATCTCTATATGTGTTTTGCTTATTATAAATTCAGCNGGCTAGGGATGTACCATGAGGGATCGTATGATCCCATGGTATGGTAAGCAATGGTCAATATAGCCTTGTGAACTAACCCATGATCTATGTGCTTGTATCTCTATGTGTGGTTAGGCATTCTCCATGAGCATGCAACGAAAGGGATATGCTATGTAGCCCATGGAGGATGGCGTCACGTGGTGATCGTCATCAAGATAAAGGCCAAGTGAAGATATGTCGAAGAGTACCTCTCCCATCTTGGTGTATGGGGGAGCACGTTGCGAGTCTTCACCGAGCGGAGCGCAATCAAGAAAGGTGGTCCATCTTGAGAAGAAAAAGATCGTCATCATCTAGCTCAAGTGGATTATGCACAAGGCAAAGGTATGATCTTGATAGGGTTCTATTTTACCGGTCTCATGATGTTTGTTGAGAGACCGGGTTATAGGATAGATAGCCTTACTATCAAGAGGGCTCTCGAGCGAGTATCTTGATCGTATCGTCGAGAGAGCTCAAACCTTTGCTTCCTTGGCATCATCTTTATTGGTTCTTATTTGGATCTTATCGTGGCGTTGCTCTTGGTGCTTGTCCGTGCTTATCATGACAAGGCCAAGTTCACCGAAAACGGATTTCATATGCATCTTATCTTGCGTTTTCGGTTTTGGAGATTTTGCCGGTCCATCCGTGCATAAGGTTTCACTCTTCCATTTATTAGCAAAATCTCCCTTGCTTGGTTTCAATATTTCTGCTTTCTGTTGGGTAGCTCGTGTCGTCCTCTTTCCAACAAAATTTGATTCACCTCGATCGGAGTTTCCTAGCAAAAGTTATTCAGTTTTAGGGTTTTGTTGTTTTTCACTGTGCAGCGGTAGTACCACCGCCTCTAGCGGCAGTACCGCCGGTGGTACCGCCAGCAGTGCCGCCAGCACCACTGCCAGGGAGGTGCTCCGTTAGCCCTCAGTGGCAGTACCGCCGCCTCTAGCGGTAGTACCGCTGCTGGGGACTTTGAGCCCTCCCCTGGGCTATGCAGCACCGCCGGCAGTACCGCCAGCACTACCGCCCTTTAGCCCCTCTGTTGCGCGCCAGCAGCCAGTACCACCGCCTCTGGCGGTAGTACCAGTGCGGTCTCGTTTGCTAGCCGTTGGTCAGCTGAAACGCGTGGGGCGGTAGTACCGCCAACCTCGGCGGTACTACCGCCCCTGCGCGAATCTGCCCCCAACGGTTGGATTTTGGGGCAACCTATTTAAGGGGCCTTCTTCCCCAATGGTTGCCCAACTTTGCACTCTTTCTCCTCCATTGTTGACCTCTTTGAGAGCTTGCTTCCTCTCCATCCCTCCATGATTCTTGCCTCCTTTTAGAGGGAAAGAGAGAGGAGATCTAGATCTACGTTTCCACCAAACAATATCTCCTATAAGTGAGGGGAACCCTCTAGATCTAGATTGGAGTTGCTTTGTGTACCTCCTTTGTTCTTCCTGTCAAATCCCTCCCTATCATTTGTTGCTTGGTTGGATTTCGGAGAGGAAGGACTTGACCACTTAGTGTGTTCTTGCCATTGCATTTGGTGCATCGGTTTGAGTTTCCCACGGTGATACGTGGGATTGAAGTTCGAGAAGCTTGTAACTCTTGGGTGCATAGGGCTCCTAAGAGCTTGTGCCTCTTGGATGCATTGTGTACCCTAGATGGTTACTAGGTGCCGCGAAGATCTTCAAGTTGTGAAGATTCGAGCACATTATACAGGTCTGATCAACGCCCTCAAGAAGACCTCATTGTACGAGTTTGGTCAACGCCCTCAAGACGACCTCATAGTGGATGAGCAAATCCCCCATCGGGTATTCCCCACGGGAGGAGCTCACGGAGAAGAGGGTGAGCACGGACGTGCTTGTAGGAGGGCCAAGGAGCCTCCACACCTCTCCAAGTAGACGTACTTCCATTGGGAGGAACTACGGGAAACAAACCTCCGTCTCCACTTGTGTCGGTTATCTCTATAACCAAACCCCTTTACTTATGCATTTACTTGTGATAGCCATCGAGCTTGAAGTACTATATATCTGGCTATCCTTGTTGTTTTACTTGCCTAGCATAAGTTGTCAGTGCACATATGTAAACCTAGTATATTAGGTTTTGTACTTGATAAATTAAATGCTAGTTTTATTCCGCATTTATCAAGCCTTAAACGTAAAAGTTCTAAATCGCCTATTCACCCCCCTCTAGGCGACATCTCGTTCTTTCAAATAGCAACACAACTTAAATATCAAACCATTAAATACTACTCAGCATAATCCACTACTTCAACGAGACTTCCCCATGTCCTCAGGACTAAACGAACTACTCAACAAGGACATCATATGGATCATAATCAGGGGTGATGAATAAATGGTTAACAATCTGGTCATAAAAATAATTCACCGATAAAACTCAATAGCATCAACTACACAAGGCAATCAACACCGGAGAAGTGATCCCAATGAACTACAACAAAGATAACCCTAAATGTAACAGTGGAACGAGTGGAGATGTGGGGATGATGGTGCTTGTCGGTGAGGATGATGTTGATGATGATCCCGATGAAGCCCGTGACGATGACGATGACGATGGCGACGATCTCCCCTCTCGGGAAGGAATTCCCCCAGCAGATTTCTCCCTGCAGGAGAGTTTTTTCTCTCTCTGTGGTTTCCGCCCTCGTTGGTGGCGGCGGAACATTTCTTCGAAGCGCCTCCCGATGTTTTTAGGCCAGAGGTGATATACTCCAAAGGGGGAGCTAGAGGCGACCCAGGGCCACCAGGTGGGCCCCAGGCACGGCCTAAGGAGGGGCCGCGGCTAGGTGCCACCTGGCGCCCTGGTGGCTCCCCTCCGGTCGCCCTTTTGGGCTTCTTCCGTCATTTGGCAAAATAATGATCTCTGAATTTTTATGGAATTTTTGGTGATGTAGAGGTACCGTATCTTGACGGTGCCTTTTCCAGCTGATTCCGGGCTCCGGCAGTTAAATCACCAACAATCATAAAACATGCAAAATAAGGTAAAATAACATAAGTATTGCATTCTAATATGAAATATATCTATGAATAACAGCAAATTATGATATAAAAGAATGATGCAAAATGGACGTATCAAGGCCATCGAGGCAGAGCACCGCGCGGCCTGGCAGCAAATCCAGGACGAGCGCGCGGACGCCGTCCTAATCGCGCAGTTGAAGGAAGACGCCGTCGTTGTGGCGCAGAACCACGCCATCCTCGATTCCATGGCGGCGGCGCGCGCGGCCGACGGTGGGGAGGAGGACGGCGAGGACGAGGAGGCGGCGGGCGAGGACGGCGATGACGGCGACGAGGCGGTGGACGAGGATGGCGACGACGAGGCGGGGCGAGGACGACGACGACGAGTGGGGCGCCTACTCCGATGAAGATGAGCCAGCGGCGGCCGATGGAGCTGCAGGCCAGCAGGACGCCGAGTGGTGGGTGGACTCGGACGAGGAGATGTCGGACGCCCATGGCGGCGAGGCTACGGGCGGGCACGCCGACGAGGAAATGCCCGATCTTGGTGACGGCGACGGCTAGGGCTCGTCCATCGAGTTCGAGATGACCAACGCCGGCGTCATCCTCATCTCCTCCGGCGAGGAGTTAAGTACGCGCGAGATCTATAACTAGCTAGCGTATAGGTTAGTATATAGCTCTAGCTAGTCTCGATCTGTAGTTTACACGTGTACGTCCATTAGTACTATCTAGTGTACGCGAACATATTTGCTAGGAATTAGATCATTCGATCCGGGGGGGGATCGATTAATTAGCGCGCATTGATCGAAGTGCGCGGGGGCTCGGTAAATATTTTGCTAGGATTAACAGTATATCTCGCCCCGGCCGGCCGGCTGGGATAGATATCGATCGTCGATCCAGATTTGGTCGAGGGTCAAATCGCTAAAACATTATGGGGTTTCTGTTTCCGCTGGCGTCTAATTCCCAGCTGTTTCTTCTCTTTTGTAAAGACATTGGTTTCTGTTTAATGGAGCCGGCGCGGCCGGCGGGGGGGGGGGGGGGGGGGGGGGGTATGCCTCTGTTCTCTTATGAATTGCATCTCTATATGTGTTTTGCTTATTATAAGTTCAGTTCATCGATCCCCTCTGTTGAAGTTTTCGCGCGCATTTGGGGCTTTCATCAGTCAGTGAAATGAATGCAAAGACGTCGCAGAATACAAGCCGTTTCCGAAAGATTGATTCCTGAGACGGACGGCATTACCAGCCGTCTGAGATGGTATAGAGTCGGATGAATAAGTTGACCGTCTCAGATGACCAGAATTTCCAAGATGGTTGAAAATAATGACAAACTCTATCATTATTAGAGACGGCCGTGTATTCTCGGCCGGCTGAGGGCTTTCGTCCTAAATGGTTCATTTCCGTTTTGACTGAACCGGCTCTAGGTCCTGTCTTTTATGTTAGGTTTTGTACTGCGGAAAAGAGCTGCTACACCCATGGGTAGCTACACACTCTAAGTTTGACCGAAACGTATGTGTAACGGTAAGAAGAGATTACTCAACTAGACCAAGGGATGTCACTAGTAGAGTTCATAGAATTATTAAAAAGTATTTTGAATTTTTTTCGAATTTTTTCCATCCGCTATGATTTTTTTAGTAAAGTTTGACCAAAAAGTCAACAAAAAGTCAACTATGAAAAAGCTAAAAACGACGACCAAAAATATTTTTTGAAAATTCCGAAACCAGTTTTGTACACCAAATATCCGTGTTTTAGTAAAAAAACAAGATAAAACGGATACATACGGCTTGCATCTCCGTATAACGCATGGGTGTATAGCTATCCATGCGGGTAGCAAATTGTCTCTCTTTGTACCTTATTAACAAAAAAAGGGGGGACAATTTCGTTGTTGTTTTGTGATACCAGTTTACAATGTCAGAGTCAAACATAGGAAAGAAGTGAACAGTGGATGTACATTGTATTTATCTATGCAATCCCGTGCATCTTATCCTTATGGTGGATATAATAACCAAATTATCCTAAGAGATGATGTATCCTTGCATAACAACAGGTATACGTGAGCTCAACTCTTTTTATTTTGTGAATCTGGATAACCTTATACTCAACGAATGGACTTGTCCATATTTAAGGCCCTCTTTGATTCGTAGGATCTTTAAAGGATTTCCGTAGGATCGGGACTCTCTGGATTTTCCCTTTCAAGCCCGTTTGATTCACGGGAACTAATTCTGTAGGAACCTTCACTATAATCAAACAACCATTTGTGAGAGTTCCTTTGTCCGTAGGATTCAACTTGGCAGGGCATCCCAATCCTGCACATTTCCTATCCCTTTACTTTTTCTACCCCATGAATCAAAGGAGGCCTATGCTGGACTTTCTAAGATCGTTTCACTTGAACCAAACGATAGTTGTTTTGCATTTTGGCGTTATCATAAAAAATGGGCAAAAAATTAGGAAATTCTAGGTTTTTTCAATTATGACATCTAAACTTCGGTATAAGAATTAATATGATTAGTTGTGCTATAAGAAATATACTTTTGTCCGGTTTCAGTAAGAAAAAAGAGAACTGCGTAACACAATTTACTCCAAATTTTCGATAAGTGCCCAAAGACACGTGCGTGCACGGCGCATCCGGTGACATGTAGAAGTTTCTTACATGAATAAAAGTAGAGATATGTAACTTTGGACAAGGATGGTAGTGAGTTATTGGGCCACGTCTGTTTACACTTGTACTCCCCTGGTAAAACCAAGTTGGCAACTAGCTGTTGGCTGGGTGGGAAGGTCATGTAGTTATGATGCAAACGAGAGTATTATTGTACCATTTCATAGCTAACTTAAAATTATTGATATACCATTTGCTACGATGATGAGCTGTGAATATGTAGCAAATGCGTGGACTCCCTGTAGCTCCCCAATAGATTCCTGCACTCAATGATCTCTCCTCTAGCTAATAGATAATTATCCAACTGCCCATCAGTTAACTGATATATGTTTACAAGGTCAGAGTCAAACCTAGGAGAGAACTAAACAAACAATATATGTACCTATCTATTATTTCAGTCCAATGCATCTCATCCATATGGTGCGTATACAATAACGTACGTATCTATACCATGAGGGACGATGTATCCTTATTAAGCACACTTTTTTTTCGGCTTGTACGAGTGTTCTTACAAAAAAAACTCTCCTCCCCCGTTCTTCTAGAAGTGTGGCTCAACAAATTCGTTTAGGTTTTGTAACTACTCTTTTAAATACTACTCCCTCCGTATCAAAATATAAAATGTATTAGTATTTGGCTTTCCATCCGTATTTAGACATGTTTATTGTAAGGTTCACATTGTTTTAGTGCAAGGTTCATGTGAACCTTGTACTAAAACATGTCTAGATACGAATGAAAAGCCAAATACTAAAACATCTTATATTTTGATACGGAGGGAGTAATTTAGAAGACTAAACTAATTTATTTGACGAGCTTCTCAAAGAACCTGGTGAAGATCGAGCAGCTTTCTGGAGTAGCCCTCCTAAAAGACGAAAAGAAGTGTGAGTTAAACAACTAGTCGATGTGAGTTCAACTTTTTTTTACTGCGACTAAGAAAGCGCCGAAGAATAAATACATATCGATGCACATTTGGTGTAGTGGTGTCGGAAAAATGGTAGGAAAAGATATATGTTATTCGGAATCCTGCGCTGGAGTGTACCGAAGCGGCGGGGCGAGCATTGTGTTAGCTGCATAATCACATCATGCATGTCCTAAACAAGATTCAATAGATGTAGTACATCGGAAAATGTCAACTCTCCGGATGCATTATTAGGCCAAGAATATTCACAAGATGCAGATCGAACTATCAGTTCTCTACCTTTTTTTTGCTGATATATGTTATTTATAAAATAAAAATCAAGTTACAAAGGACGGAAACATGACGGAAAGTCTAAATGCAACCCGAGCTACATGTAGCTCGCTATTTTTAAAAAAAATCAAATTCTGCAATTTTATGTGTCAAATAGAAATCTGCATTTTATGTGTCGAAAAAATCGATAAAAAATTTAGGTGTAGATAATGTCGTGATCTGTCAGCGTGTAAATTTTCAATGTTAATTTTGAATTATTCCAGACTCCACGAAAATAACAAATTTGACAAAATTTTAAATGTTTGAATTTGTATACTATTCACAGATCCAGATCTAGACATTTGTTATATTTGTCCAGGCCAACATATAACAAATTTGTTGTTGATATTTTTCACCGCCGTAGATATTTATATTATCTTCGTGCAGATTTTTTCTTATTTTTCGAGAGTTTTAAATTCGATTTTTTAAAAAAAAAACCGAGCTCGTTAAAGCTTGGGTTCCAAAATACCGTAATATAGTAGTGCGTACGTATCCACAAGCAGCTCTACCTTTCTTTTTTTTTTATTAACACAGTATAAACGCAGACGCTCACATACACGTGCTTCGTCTTCGCACCGATGGAGAGGTGTACGCGTGTACAGTAGTGCGTACGTACGTATCCCGACCGTATGCGCTGCTGACGTGGCGCCGGCCGGGCCCACCCACCCTGCTGGCTACACGCTATATATACCGGCGTCGCGGCGGCTGCACCTCACCGCATTCTGTCATTTTTGTGTGTCTCGTTCGCATAGAGATTCGTGCCGCCGTTCGTGCCACGCGTCCGTCCGTTTAAACCCCGAGCCAGCCAGCCCCGGGTTGGTCGAGCCGGGCGGCGCGCCGGCGGAGAGGAGAAGCAGGCACTCACACCATGGCGGCGGAAGGAGCGGCCGGGAGCGTTGTGTGCCCGGCGCCGATGGAGGCGACGTCGCACGGCGCGTTCCAGGGGGACAACCCGCTCGACTACGCGCTGCCGCTCGCCATCCTGCAGATCTGCCTCGTCGTCGTCGTCACCCGCGGCCTCGCCTACCTCCTCCGCCCGCTCCGCCAGCCGCGGGTCATCGCCGAGATCATCGTAAGTCCTCAGCCCTCCTCGCATCCTCGCCCGTTCCATTAATCGCGCGATTGATTAGTTCGCTAGCACGTACGGGACGCGTGCCCGGTCGGCGGGCCTGAAGTCTGAACTGAACTCCGGGAGAGACGCCGCTGGACTAGTCGGCTCGTGGACTTGTCACGGGATCGACGTTCGACGGACGTCTTTCCGTCCGGCCGTCGCTTTCCCCCCCTTTCTGCTTCTTCTGGTACGTGACTGACAGAGACAGGCGTGGGTTCCGATCCCAGTTCGAGAGAACAAAAAAACAATCGAATTGGTTTGACTGAATTTTGTGGGATTGGTTGCATCAGGGTCTGGGATGAGCATGTCCTAGATTATTATACGAACAAGAATACAATTCGCAAAAAAAGGTTGGGCTCTGAATCTCAGAGAATTAAAGGTGACAAAATTGGGCATGCATCCCCATCATCTGGATGTTCAGACCTCCAGACTCCAGTTCTGGTTCGGACACACCCGTTCTGTTATACGTCTGTACGTCGCTTTTGAAATGGACCGACCGAATTTGGTGATTTTTCAAACGAAATCCGATCCCCGTGTCGATTCGGTATGTATTTGTGTACAGTAGCCAGCCAGAGAGCCAGCCGGTGACGAGGAAGAAAACTGCATTAGTTCCTCAATTACCAGGAATTAAAGGGATAAAATGTACAAATAGGGATCATTATGGTATAGGCAGCCCTGTCCAAAGTTAGCTGCTGGTTAATTAAATAATTAATTAGTTTGTTAATACTTCCACTTTAGATGCTACCCACGTGTGGAAACATTGTAAGGCAGGCAGATTTTCTTACCCCCTGTGAGGAGGCTGGGATCAGAATCAGATCCATCGCCCACCACTGTCAGGCTGATTTTAGTTTACAACTCTGCAGTATGTATTGTTATGTACTCCCTCCGTTTCATAATATAAGATGTTTTAGCAATTTTCCACATTCACATTTGGACCACAAGTATTTAGACATGTTTTAGTGTATATGTTCATCTACTTTCAATTCTTTTAGTCCGAATCTAGACAACATGTGAAACATCTAAAACATCTTATATTGTGGAACGGAGGGAGTATCGGAGATCAGGGCTGTCGGTATATCTTAGTCTGAAAAAAGGAAAGGTTCCTTAGCGTCTTCAGAAGCATTTCTCGAGTACTGGATCGATCTGATCCTGGAACTGATTTAGCTGGATTTGTTAACTAGCTGACCCTGCTGCACTTCCCTGCACGTTCAGGCACACGATTACTTACCTCTGTACTTTGCTAGTACCACAAACCATCATTTACTTACCTAGAATTGGTCAGGAATGAACATGGACTTAACTTGCTTCTGTTTCCTTCCTTGCTTAGCTGGTCAAACACACCTTAAAAACTTAGGATATCTACTTGAGAAATGTGGAGTAAGCAAGGTCCTTTTGTTTGTTAAGATAAGTGCGTCATTGAGAAAGATACTCCTCCTGATGACCTAGCTATTACCTTCCGTTGACTTGCAGGCCTTGCTTAATCAACAGAAAGTACTAGCCAAGTAGCCAACTACTTAGTACGTAGCAAATTGGCTTACTCATGCATGAAGGAAGTAGCTTGTAACAGCTGTCTACACCATATTAGCTTACCTAGTAATTAGTTTCCCTTACCCTGATCCTGGTTTTCAAAAATGTTGTAGTTTTTTTCTCTGAATTGCTAATCAGAATCTGACTTTGAGTTCTGTTATGTCAGATTATGATAACTACCTGTTGTGGACAGATATTATCACACCAATGCTTTTCCTGTCCAGCAAGTGCTACTCTGCTCGTATATAATCATCACAAATATGATTTTGCATTCTGCTTGTATATATAATCACATACGTGATTTTATTTTGCTAAATTAGGCAACTGAATATTGATGCAATTATAAGTTTTGCATTTGAAATGGATGGAATGATTGTGTGTTCTGTTTGTTTGTTTGTTTACTGAAATTAATGGCAATGCATGGTTGATGGATGCAGGGAGGGGTCCTGCTGGGCCCGTCGGCGCTCGGCCGGAGCACCAAGTTCCTGCACGCCGTGTTCCCGGAGAGGAGCCTGCCGGTGCTGGACACGCTGGCCAACCTCGGCCTGCTCTTCTTCCTCTTCCTCGTCGGCCTCGAGCTCGACATCTCCGCCATCCGCCGCACCGGCAAGAAGGCGCTTGCCATCGCGCTCGCCGGCATCTCCCTCCCGTTCGCGCTCGGCATCGGCACCTCCTTCGCCTTCCGCGCTACCATCGTCAAGGGCGCCCCGCAGGGGCCCTTCCTTGTCTTCATGGGCGTCGCCCTCTCCATCACCGCCTTCCCCGTGCTCGCCCGCATCCTCGCCGAGCTCAAGCTCCTCACCACCGACCTCGGCCGCATGGCCATGTCGGCCGCCGCCGTCAACGACATCGCCGCGTGGATCCTGCTGGCGCTCGCCGTCGCCCTCTCCGGAGACGGCTCGCCGATCATCTCGCTCTGGGTGCTCCTCACCGCCACGGCCTTCGTCCTCGCCGTTATCTTCCTCCTCAGGCCGCTGCTGCTGTGGATGGCCCACCGCTCCCCCGAGGGCGAGCCGGTCAAGGAGGTGTACATCTGCGCCACCCTCGCCATTGTCCTCGCCGCTGGCTTCGTCACCGATGTCATCGGCATCCACGCGCTCTTCGGCGCCTTCATGGTCGGCATCGTCATGCCCAAGGACGGGCCCTTCGCCGGCTTGCTCATCGAGAAGGTGGAGGACCTCATCTCCGGCCTCTTCCTCCCGCTCTACTTCGTGTCCAGCGGCCTCAAGACGAACGTGGCCACTATCAAGGGCGCCAAGTCGTGGGGTCTTCTGGTGCTCGTCATCGCCAACGCCTGCATTGGCAAGATCGGTGGCACGGTGATCACGTCGCTGCTGGTGAAGATCCCCATCAGGGAGGCGGTCACGCTCGGGTTCCTGATGAACACCAAGGGCCTCGTGGAGCTCATCGTCCTCAACATCGGCAGGGACCGCAAGGTGCTCAACGACGAGTCCTTCGCCATCTTGGTGCTCATGGCGCTCTTCACCACCTTCATCACGACGCCTGTCGTCATGGCCATCTACAAGCCGGCGCGGCCGTCGGTGCCGTACAAGCGCCGCACCGTGGATTGCTCGCCGTCTGACGCCGATAGCGAGCTGCGTGTGCTCGCCTGCTTCCACAGCAACCGCAACGTCCCGACGCTGCTGAACCTGGTGGAGTCGTCGCGTGGCACGGGGAGACGCCGCCTCGCCATGTACGCCATGCACCTGGTGGAGCTCTCGGAGCGGTCGTCTGCCATCTCCATGGTTCACCGGACGCGGCGCAACGCCATGCCCTTCTTCAACAGCGGGGACAAGGATGGGCAGATGGTGGTGGCCTTCGAGGCGTTCCAGCAGCTGAGCACCGTGAGGGTGAAGCCGATGACGGCCATCTCCGACCTCGAGACCATCCACCGGGACATCATCGACAGCGCGGCCGACAAGCGATCGGCCATCGTGATCATGCCGTACCACAAGGTGCTCCAGCACGACGGCACGTTCCACTCGCTGGGGTCCCAGTACCACGCCATGAACAAGCGCGTGCTCCGGGGCGCGCCGTGCTCCGTCGCCATCCTCGTCGACCGCGGCCTCGGCGGCCACTCCCAGGTCGCCGCCAAGAACGTGGCCTTCTCCGTGTCCGTGCTCTTCTTCGGCGGGCCCGACGACCGCGAGGCGCTGGCGTACGCAACCCGCATGGCCGAGCACCCGGGCGTCGCCGTGACGATGACACGGTTCCGGCCTAGCCGCCCGCCGCGCGACGAGGAGTCTGATGAGGCGGCGGTGGAGGCGTTCAAGGCCAAGGTCGGCGGCGCCGCGGACGACGGGTCGGCGAGGTTCGACGACGTGGAGGCGTCCGGCAAGGAGGAGGTGCGGGAGGCGATCAACTCGCTGTCCAAGTGCAACATGTTTGTTGTGGGGCGGATGCCCCCGACGGAGCCGCTGGTGGAGAGGCCCGAGGAGCTGGGCCCCGTGGGGAGCTACCTGGCGTCGCCGGAGTTCAAGACGTCGGCGTCGGTGCTGGTGATCAAGAGGTACGACCCGTTGACCAACCCGGCCAGTAAGAGGTTCGACCCTAAGGCGAGGCCGCCTGTGGCGACCGACGTGGAGGACGACGTCGAGGAGATGGGCGGCAGCGGCAGGGCCTCCGTCATGCCCGTGCAGTGGACGCCGACGCAGGACGCCGCCTGAGTAATTAAGCTGATCGATCGATCGCCGGCCGTCGCTGAGGCTTGTATCTGTGTTAATTTCGTTGCATGCTCTCGATCGTACGTATGTGTGATGCGTTCGCATGCTGTTGGGGCGCTTAACGGCATGAATGATGTAAGTGTATATAACTGTGTTGTTGTAGCACTGGATGCAGCTGGTGCTGTACTTGGAGCTAGCCCTTGCTCGGCTGTATTGTTGTTGTATACGTACGTCCCTGTTTGGTTCCATTTTCTGCAAGATTCGAGGAACAAGTCTCTCGTTTATCCAGCCAGGTTGTTATTGTAGTTTCTCGTGAAGAAAGTATTGATTATCTGTTTCTTGAATGTTCGTTACTTGATTGTGCGTTTGGTGTGAATGTTAGGCCCGAGAACTTGTTGATCCTTGTCATAATTGGATACCTCAATTTACCGTAAGACATTGCTTCTGATGCCTCAGTTGTGGTGAGGACGGGGCTTATCATCTGTTTCAGTTACACATTTTTGTTGTATGGTTAGGATTAGCCTTTCTAGTCCTAATCATTTTAACCATAATTACTATTCTTCACATTTTTTAGTCCATTTCCAGTATATTTGTCCATATAGACTGAATAGTATACTTGAGCTGTACTTCTGAACAAGTCAACTGAGCTACAGAGTTGTCACGATCTAGTTTAACTAGTAGCGAGCATCTTATCAGAAGATGCCTCGAGTAAATTACTGAGGAATTGTTGGGTAATTTGTCTCGAAAATTCACATTGGCTCCCGAGCATATTTAAAAAAATTGTAATTTTTTTAAAAAAATTAGAGACAAACATATACAAGTTTTCTATAATTGTGCAAAATTTCGGAACAAAATGACATTGTTTTTGCTCTGTTAAAAAAATAGTGGCCAAAATGAGATCTAAAAATACATTTTTTAAAGTACTGATTTTGTTTTTTTCGCACGTAGCACAAAAAATATCATTTCGTTCCGAAACTTTACACGATGTTGCAAAATTGTATATATTTCGCACGCAGCTGACACCAGACAATGCGCGCAGCCTCCTCCTCGGCAGCGAGGTCCGAGACCAGCCGGTGGCGCAGGGCAACCCTCGATCCGCGGGACCTCGCCGGCAGCCGTGGCCAAGCGCGCGCGCGCCCTCGCCCAACAAGGAGCTCCGCCGTCGACGGGAGTGTGTGAGGCCGCTAGTGCCGGTCGTCGTTGAGCATGGCGCTGCTAACCTCCCCCGGTTCGTCTCGATCTGTCGAACTACTTTGACCATCTCAGTTCCGAGATGGATGTCAGGTATGGTCTCAACTCTGAAGTTAGTTGTGGTTCTCCACAAATTTTGCCCCAACATGTGGTGTGTAGTGCAATTTGTTCAGCTACCGGTCCACTCTGTTTCATTTCCATCTGTTCCGGGAGGGTCAGGCGGCACAAACAACATTCAATGCGGGCCAGCGGTTTGGATTTACTGCTGCAGTAGAAAACTTTGAAGCGAACACAGGAGTTAAATACATTGGCGGTACTTGTACTTCAGGTCAAAGCACAGTACAGTACTCGTACTCAGCAATACGAACAATACGGTACCTGTTCTTGATTTGACGTGCTCGCCGTATCAGTACCGTACACGCGTCGGGTGGCGCTGGTTCAGCTGTTCCACGTAGGATGACAGGTGGAGGGGGGGGGGGGGGGGGGGGGGGGGGTTATTTGTAAAACTGCCAACATACTAGAAAATCCCCAATCCCGGGTAAAATCCCTAGCTCCTCTATCGGCTCTCGCTCCTCGCCCGATCCAACACTCGTCGTCGCCATTTCCCCCCCAAATCCGCCGCTCCGTGCCTGAGCGATCGCTCGCCGTCGCCATGTCTGCTGGTAGCTCTTCTCGCTCTGCTCGCTCTGGTCGCCGCAACCTTCCCCTCCCCTTTGTCCCTTGCATTCTCTGCCCTGATTGCGGGGAGAGGGTGAAGTGGTACGAGTCGACGACGACGAGTCACAATGGGTGGCTCTTCTACAGATGTGTGCATCATGGGGTAAGTTTAGCTCGAATCTTGTACATGCAGTGAGAAATTTTGGATTTTGCTGCTCGGATTTTGGATTTGAACTGAGCCATTGTTCTATGTTATTGTTTCGTAGAGGACTTGTGATTTTTGGCACTGGGAGTTGGAGTATGTTGGATACCTTGTTGATCACAACATACTCGTTGGCGACGCTGCTGTCGACGCAATTGGTGCTGCGGAGGAAAGGAGGGAAGCGCTCAATGTTGCTGGAGAAGGAGATGGACGCATTGCTTCCAACAGCAGTCCAAGGGGAGTCAATGGCATCAGCAAGCAGCAAGCTTCTGCACTGCTCATCTTGGGCAGAGAGCTTCTGGTGATGATGAAGATGCTAGTTGCTAGTCTTCTGCTGTTGTGTGGCCTTGGTGCCATCTTCGTTCTGAAGAAGTAGGAAGCGGCTGATGTTGGTGTTAGTGTGCTGCAAGTGGCTGATGTTGGTGTTAGTGCCCTAGGAAGTGACTGATGCAAGTGTTAGTGTACTGCAATTGTTAGTGTACTGTGGATAATGTATGAACTATATATGTGTGGTGTAATGTAAGTGTTAGCTGCAACTGGTGTGTACTGAATTTCAGTTATCTGTGCTATCTATGAACCAGCTATCTATCTATTTGTGGTACCTATCAACTAGCTATGTAATGCTATCTGTGCTATGTATGAACCATCATGGATTTCAGTTACTTCAGAATGAAATTGAGATAGAATCATTGGGAAAAACAAGGTGAACTACATATATATAGCATCAGGTAGCATGTTTGTACAAAACCATCAAGCACTCCACTGAGCAACTTGAACCATCAAAATCATAAGTTAGCCTTATAAGAAGTTGTCCAGCAAGTACTAGCAGATAGCATTACATAATTGCATACAAACTATCTAAAGACATCAAACATAGATGTTTTCTTCAATGGGGGTTGGTAGACAGCACTAGAACTTGATTCTGCTTGTCTCTTGGTCCCAACAGCAGCTTGCTTTTCCTGCTCCTCTTTTTCTTCAGCAGCTATCCTTCTAGCATATGCAATTTCCAGTCCAGCAATTCTTTGCTCTTCTGCTCTTGCTGCTGCAATTTCTAGTCTAGCTCTTCTGCTCTCCTCTTCTTTTGTTGCAGCTGCTACCCTTCTTGCTTCCTCTCTTGCTGCTGCAGCTTGTTGTTTCTCCATTTCTTTGTTAGCTCTCCTTTCAGCTTGTTTCTTGGCAGCTAACTCCCTCTTCACATCTGCTATTATCTTTCTTGTCCTTTCTCTTGTTTCTTTGTTGATAGCAGCCTCTTCCTTCTTCTTAGCACTTCTAGCAGCTGCAGCAAGTTTCCTTTCCTCCATCTGTTGTGCTTTCTTTAGTGCTTGCTCCTGCTTGTTCCTAGCTGCCTCTGCAGCTTTCTTTAACTCAGCTTCTATCCTAGCCCCAAGTAAAGCTTGTTTCCTCTCTTCTTGTTCTCTGTCTTTCTGATTCTTCAATTCTTGTAATTTTTGTGCCAGCTCACCTTGTCTGATTGTAGTACCACTACCTTGGCTATCCTGAGACTGGTTGAGCTGCATCTGGGCAGCAGTGATGAAGGTAGATTCAGGGACAGGTTCAGCTGCAATAACTCTAGGTGTTGGAACCTGCAAATGCACATGAAATAATTAGTTAGCTACAAAAATTCCAGCCATACTGTTGGGTTAGATGGAGGCAAATGGAAATACCTGCCGAATTAAGCTATCAACCAGAAGATCTTCATACACAGGTGGGTTGGATGGAGGCACAGGTGGGTTGGATGGAGGCACAGGTGGGTCAGCTGGTGGCACACCACCTTGGTTTGGTGGTGGCAATCCAGCCTTCAAATATTTGCATCCAGCCTTGTTATGATCTGGCTCACCACAGTATTTGCAGTGCATTATCACACCATGCCTTGACATTTTCTTCCCTCCACTGCACTTAGGAACTTCACCTGGTGCTCTCCTTCTAACCTTTGTTGGTCTTCCAACATGCTTCTGATAGAAAGGTGGTAATATGGGAGAACCAAACATCTCCGCTCACTCTTATCTTGGCAAGGAAGCCAAGGATAGATAATGTTTCCTTATGCCGTCTGGAACATTGATTTACTGTAACATGGGTCAACAAGACGCAGAGGATCAATTCTCTCATTCCTCCAGTAAGCAATGACATGCATACAGGGAATGCTAGACTTTTGAAACCTCCCACAAGTGCATGTTTTCTTATGCGCCTCTACAATGTAGTCAATCCCTCTATCAGCAACATGGAATAGACCATCTCCTGCTCCATTAACTTGGGCAAGGTTAGCATATTTTGTAGCCTTCTCAACCTTCTTTCTTATTTTGGGACATATTTCACCATGCCATTTCTCAGACTCAAGCAACTTTGTGTAGTGCCTTTTCATCAGCTGCCCTTTGAAATTATCAACTATTGATAGTATGGGCAACTCCCTACTATCCAAAATGTACCTGCACATGCATATAAGAAAGCTTAACTTCTCAGTCACACTGAACCACACTCATTCATATCAGGAAGTGACACAAAAACACAACTTACTTGTTGAAAACCTCATAGTTATTGTTTAGTACTATGTCACATTTAGGCAAATCACTCTGAAATGCCCTTACCCAAGTGTTGGGTTCCAATTCATCAAGCCATTTGTGTGCATCAATATTCATAGCCTTCATTTCTTCCATATGTTGCTCAAACTTGATCACTGTATTGCTCCTGGCTATCTTCCAAAGTTGGTTCTTAAGCACGTCCCCTTTGAACTGCTGCTGGAAATTTGACCACATATGCCTAACACAAAATTTGTGTTCTGCATCAGGAAAGAGCTCATTCACAGCATTTATGAGACCCTACACACAAAGGCAACAAAGTCAGTTAGTTACTTCATACCCTAACCAGACTAACAAAAGAATTTACAAGGACAAGTAGTTACCTTTTGTTTATCAGACATGATAGTCCAAGGTGTAGTATTTATTATGCCAAGATCTCTCTTTAGTGTGTCAAGAAACCATAGCCAATTATTTGTATCCTCTAATTCAACAACAGCTATAGCTATAGGAAAAATACAGTCATTAGGATCCATCCCTACAGCTCCAAGCAACTACCCTCTATACCTAGTCTTGATATGACAACCATCAGGAAAAATAACTGGCCTGCAGCCTTGGAGAAATCCTCTCTTGCATGCATCAAGGCACATGTATAGCTTGCTGAATCTTGCCTCTGCATCAAGAGATACAAAGAAAGATGACCCTGGATTGCTTCTCCTTACCTCATTTGCATAATCCCATAGTAGCTTGTACTGGCCTTCTTCATCACTGAAAGAGCATGGTTGCCCCCATGTGTTGTTTTGGTAATTAATGACAATCTCTATGGACTAATGTGTGCTTTGAGTTATATTTGCAGTGTTGGTCCATAAGGAATGCTTGGACTCCATATGTTGGAGTCAAGGCTAAAAGAAGAAGACTATATGTTGATCAAGGCTAAGTGCAAGTTGATCAACATACAAGATTAGGGCATGTTGGTCCATAAGGAATGCTTGGACTCCATATGTTGGAGTCAAGGCTAAAAGAAGAAGACTATATGTTGATCAAGGCTAAGTGCAAGTTGATCAACATACAAGATTAGGGCATGTGAAGAAGAAGATCATTTGTTGATCAAGGCCAAGGTGTTTCTCCATGAGCATGAATCAAGAGGAAGATCCTATGTTGTCCATGGAGGATGGCGTCACGTGGTGATCGTCATCAAGATAAAGGCCAAGTGAAGATATGTCGAAGAGTGCCTCTCCCATCTTGGTGTATGGGGGAGCAATATGCGAGGCTTCACCAAGCGGAGCACAATCAAGAAAGGTGATCCACTTGAGAGTAGATTAAGATCGTCATCATCTAGCTCAAGTGGAATGCGCAAGGAAAAGGTATGATCTTGATAGGGTTTCTATTTTACCGGTCTCGCGGTGTAGTTGGGAGACCGGGTTTTAGGATAGGTAACCGTACTATCAAGAGGGGCTCTCAAGTGAGCTTTAGCGTATCGGTCGTAGAGAGCTCAAACCTTTGCATCCTTGGCATCATCTTTATTGGTTCCTATTTGGCTCTTATCGTGGTGTGGTATTGGTGCTTGTCGTGCTTGTCATGACAAGCCCAAAGTCACCGAAAACGGTTTTCATATGTGTTCCCTATTGAGTTTTCGGTGTCGGAGATTTTGTCGGTCCATCTATGCGGAAGGTTTCACTATTCCATTTATTAGCAAAATCTCCCTTGCTTGGTTTCAATATTCTCACATGTTATTGGGTAGCATTTGTCGTCCTCTTTCCAACAAAGTTGGTTTCATGTCATTCGGACTTCATTTGCAAAAGATATGGTTTTCCGATTTTTAATAGAAAGGTTTTACCTCTCATCATTTGGTTTTACCATATCTTGTTGAACAATGATGTTTCTATGTATATTCTTGTAGTGCTCGTTGTGACGATTCCAACGAGTCCAAGTTTACCGAAAACGGAGTTCGTATGTGGAAGATATTGCGTTTTCGGTATCGGTCATTTTTAAAACAGAATATTAGAAAAAGAAAAAAAGGAAAAATGCGCGACGGCCTGGGCTGGCTCCCAGGCCGGCCCATTCGGCCAGCACCCCGGCCACACCGCTGGCCTGGGCCGGTTCCACGGTCAGATCACTCGGGTGGCCCTCAGCCTCCTGCCGCCCCGGCCTCAATGCCGGCCTGGGCCGGCTCCCTGGCCGGCCCACTCGGGTTGCTCCCCGGCTCTCCTGCCGGCCTGGGCCGGCTGCCAGGCCGGCCTGGCAGCCGGCCCGATGGCAGTGCTGCGTGCTGCCTACCTTTTTCTTTTCTTTTTCCTCCCAACGGCTCCTTTTGGAGCCTCCTATTTAAGGGGTTTTCTTCCCCAATAAACAAGTAACTTTTGCCAACCTCTTGAGCTATTTTCTCCCTCCATTGTTGACCTTCTCAAGCTTGGCTTTCTCTCAATCTCTCCGATAGTTCTTGCTACTTTTTGAGAGAAAAGAGAGAGGAGATTTAGATCCTTGTTTCCACCAATTGATTTCTCCTCTAAGTGAGGAGAACACTTTGGATCTAGATCTTTGGAGTTTCTTGGTGTTCCTCCTTTGTTCTTCCTCTCTAATCCCTCCCAAGCATTAGTTGCTTTGGTTGGATTCGGGTTGGAAGAACTTGATCACTTAGTGTGTTCTTGCCATTGCATTAGTTGCATCGGTTTGAGTTCTCCACGGTGATTCGTGGAAAGTAAAGTTGAGAAGCTTGTTACTCTTGGGTACTT
Source organism: Puccinellia tenuiflora (assembly GCA_012064385.1). NCBI lineage: Eukaryota > Viridiplantae > Streptophyta > Magnoliopsida > Poales > Poaceae > Puccinellia > Puccinellia tenuiflora. The sequence goes on along the minus strand of QRDG01002214.1, from coordinate 302,060 downwards.
TGGTGCCCTAGAGCTTGTTCCTCTAGGGCACGTTGGTACCCTAGACGGTTGTTGATTTCTCGGAGTCTTGGTGGCTCACGGGATTTGTTGGGAGCCTCCAATTGTGGAGTGTGGCTCAACCTTGTTAGCTTCGGAGCTTTGGTAGCTACGAAGACATTGCCGGGAGCCACCAATTGAGTTGTGGTGTGTGCCTCGGCCTTGGGCATCGAGTCTTGGTGGCTCGGTGCATTTGGTGAAGACCCTCCAACTTGTGGAGTGAGCTTCATCCTTGTAAAGGTTCTAGTTGTCAATCTCAACGGCAACATAGTGACAAGTGTCTCGCCGCATTGGTGGTAAGACACAACGGAGATACGGTGTGCCATATCAAGGCTACTCGGTGTTTCACATTGGTGAACACCGCGCCGCTCCAACGGAGACTAGCTTCCATTGGGAAGTGAACTTCGGGATAAATCATCGTCTCCAAGTGCCTCGGTATTTCTATACCCGAGCTTCTTACTTATGCTATTTACTTTGTGATAGACGTTGAGCTTAAAGTCATATATCTTGCTATCACCTAGTTGATTATATTGCTTAGCATAAGTTGTTGGTGCACATAGGTGAACCTAGCTAGTTTAGGTTTTGGCTTGATAAATTAAACGTTAGTTTTATTCCGCATTTATTCAAGCCTTAACCGTAATAATTTTAAATCGCCTATTCACCCCCTCTAGGCGACATCCGTGTCCTTTCAATTGGTATCAGAGCGGGTTCTCTCTTTATAGGGCTTCACGGCCTAGAGAGTAAAGATGTCGTCTAGTGGTTTAGTGCACAATGCCTCTTTGTTGATATTCGATGGCACTAATTATGATGATTGGAGAAATTGCATGCTAAAATATTTTAGGGACATTGATCCAAATATAGAGCTAATTCTAGATATGGGTTTTTCTCCTCCAAAGGATCCGAAAAGATTACCTTTGGAGGATGAGAAAAATTCTTATCTAGATGCTCAAGTTTCTAATGTGATTTTCAATGCTTTGAGCAATGTAGTTATTATCTTCGTCTATCCTTTTCGGAATGCTCATGAGCTATGGACAAAGCTTCAAGATAAATATGATGCGTCCAAGTCTTGTGGTGATGATTGTTCTCCCTCCACCGCCGGTCGTGATGAATTCTCAACTTCGTCTACTTTACCTACATGTGGTAAGGCACAAAGAAATGCAATGGTGAGTAGTGATAAATATTGTAATAATGATAGTGAACTTATTGTTGGTAATTCACCTCTATCTTATTGCAATGATTTATCTTTGGACATAAACACATCTAGCACCAAAAATGATTTGCATGCTTGTGTTGATAGTCCTTGCATATCTTCAAAAAATTGCTTATATAAATCTCATGATGATATGCATGCTTTATCTTGTTGCCATGATAAAAATGCTTGTGTTCCCTCTAGTCCTTGTATTATTAATAATGTAGAGGAAACCCAATTATCTATGGAACAAGATGTGAACTTGAGTAGTTCATTAATTAATTGTTCAACTTCATCAACCATCTTTTGCCTCATGGCTAAATCGTCAGGTAGTGATGATCATGACCATAATAATGATGATGAAGAAAATGATGATGATGCTTACTTTAGTAAGAAAGGTCTAATGGTTCTTAATGCTCTTTCAAAGAATGAAATCGCTTGTGAGAACCACCATGAAATCATGAACACCCTTGTTGAGCGAGGGGTTACTATCGAAAATTTGGAAGCTCGTGAAAATGAAAGTCTTAGCCGCGAACGTGGTTATGCAAACACGATTGCGGATCTTGAGCAAGCTCTTGAAGAAATCCAAACCACCAAGAAATCTCTTGAGGAGACATTTACTCTAGAGTTATCTAAAGTAAATGAAACCCATGATAGAGCTCTCAAGGTGGCTAATGATTTTAAAATAAAAAATGATGAGCTTGTTGTTGAAATTGTTAGACTCCTTGAGGCTAATGTGAAATTTGAAAAGGATGTCAAGTCCTTGGAAGATTCTCTTGCACATCTCACTAAGTCTCATGATCAACTCCAAGCTCAATTACTAAAAGAGCTTCCTACTTGTTCTCCCATTGCTATTAATGTTGATGCTTGTGCTACTAACTCTATTTCTTGTGAAGCATCCATTTTAAAGGAAAATGTTGAGCTAAGGGCTCAACTTAAATTGCTAACTAGCAATTATGAGATATTAGAAGAAAGCCATGAGAAGCTCTCGAGCTCTCACAAAGATCTTCTAGTATCTCATGATAAGCTAAAGTTAGCTCATGAGGCTATCGCTACCAAGGTAATATCTAGTGAGCCTCATGTGGACAATGGCACAACTTCTACTAAAAATGCTAAAATGCCATGTGCTAGTCCTTGTAATTCTTTATCTCACACTAATGCTAAATCATATGTTGAATTACATTTTGTGCCTAGTTGCTCTAACAATGAAGCCTCAACTTCCACTAGTACTTGTGTAGCTACTAACCTTGTAGGGAAGACCAAAGAGCACAAGTCACAAGCCACTTCTTTGAAGAAAGATGTGGAGAAGCGTCATAAAGGGAAGGCCACATTTGACAACATGTTGAGTGTGCAAAAATCCCCCAATGACAAGAGTGGACTTGGATTCAACTCCAATCTCAAGAACAAGTCCAAGAGTAGCAATAAGAAGGGCCAAGAACAAGTCAATCACTCGGACAAGATTGTTTGCTTCAAGTGCAAAATTGAAGGGCATCATGTTAGGGATTGCCCAATGAAGAAGAAGCCTCTTAGTGAGAAGCAACTAGGGAAGCGGCCTCTTGTTCAATCTCATGCTCAACCTCGGGTTGAACAAAGGCCACCTCCTAAGAAGACTCAAATCATTGCTCCTCAAGTTGAGGAGCCTATTAAGAAGAAAGAAAAGAGTCGATATTGCTACTTATGCCGTGAGAAGGGCCACTTGGCTTCTTCATGCACAAACGGTACTCTATCCAACCCCATAATTATTGATGATGTTTATTCTCTTAGGAAGGATAGGGTTGGCAATGTGTTTGCCAAATATGTGGGAACTCAAAGTGGTGTCAAGAAAAGAACCATTTGGGTTGCCAAGCCTATTGTGACTAACCTCCTAGGACCCAACTTGGTTGGGGACCAACAAGCTCAAACTTGATCAATAGGTTGTGATGGAGGACATTGGAGACTTGGCTATCCTTGAAGAATTAAGGGATCTTCTTGATTATTATTTCCACAAGCCAAGTCACTTGGATCATATTGTCATATCTCATATCCAATGCTCCTTCTTGCGGTAACTTATATTTAAATTATATATATACATTGAAAGTTGCTTGCTCCCTAGCATGTGTTAGTTTTGTTCCTAGCATGTGCTTGTATATGTTGTGCTTATTACTTACCTTGAGCAATCAAGTTTGTGTATGTTAATGTGCGCTCCATATATGTGTAAACTTTGTGTTGAGTCCTTATTGGATCTTGTGTTGATTTCAATGGGCTCTTTTGAGAAATTAATGGACTATTCCATTTTGAGGGAGTGATATGCTTTGTGCACTTCACTAACCTAAAAAATGTGTGTATATGAGTTCACCACCTAGTATTGATATATCAAGATTATCTAGTAACTATGTGGTGTGTCATGCTCATGAGAAATTCAAATTCTATAATGTCTATTAATTATCTCTATTTGATTTTATTTGCCTCTTGTTAAGAAGATATGAATTATCACATTGTGGGGGAGCAATACGCTATGTGCATATTACAATCCCATAAAAATGTGAACATTTGAGGCTTTGCCACCTAGATTTGATATTGTAAATTATCTTATTTCTATGTGGCGTATTAGCTCGAACAAGTTCCAATTTGCTTTTTAGCTATCTTTTGGCTCTTGTTTGTGTGAGTTGGCTTGGTGTGGTTTTTTTCTCTGATATTCATTTCCATACAACCATTTGTTCCATATTATTCTAATCATGGCCTTGCTGGTTGGTTTGAATGGTTGGAACTACTAACAAACTTTATTAAAATATGGTGTTTTATTCTCTTACCATATGTTTTATCTTGTGAGGATATTCTTGGATACCTCTATCACCGGGAAAATAATTCCAAATGGTCATTGTCCTTGGACAATCCATATTTATGTTTGTGGTAGAATGTTTTTGATTATCCTTACATTGGCATTGGTTTTTATTTGCCCCATCTCTTGCCAAAATTTTCATTTTGACTCCCATTGCCTTCCTTGCCTCTTGCTAGGATCCTAAACCTCAAATTGGTAGTGTTTAGTGTTGTAAATAAAATATGAAGAGTAATGATCCCTTGTGCGTGCATTTTGTATTCAAATGCAAATATCAAAATAATGCATGAATCTTGGGGGAGCATTCCTTTTATTTAGAACTCTATCCTATCTATCAATATTTGATCCTTTCAATTGGCATTTGATTTATATCATATGTGTATGGAAGACAAATATTTTCTCTTGATGCTTCGTGCCATCATGAAAAGTGTAGAGGGTGTTTGGTTTATTTAGTGTAACCTTGCTCTCTCTTGGGAGTCTTGCTTTCTCATTTCTTGTTTTATGTTTATCCTATAGAATGAGAAAATCCTTTGAGCATGCCTCTTTCTTTCATCTTGTATGCTCATTGGCCTTGCCTAGGTACCTTCAATTGGTATTAATTGGAATTTAATATCTCCTCCATAGATATTTGTTTCAATTGATATTTATTGTGAGAATTTTGATACCTTATTACTTTATTTTACTTTACTTGATTCCGGTCAAGTATTATCCTCTTCTTGGTATCATGTCTCCTAGTTGGTATCTTATTTTTCAGTTGGTGTCTTATCTCTCATGTGTTGTTTGATTTCACTCCTATTGATATCACACTTCATGTGTTGATGTGTTTTGGAATCAATCATATGTTGATTTGATTTTTCCTCAATCATGTGTTGATTTGGATTTTGATATAACTTGGACAACCTTTTTGTGTCACACTTTGGTGTGCTCTCTTCTTGGTTTACTTGGTGTTTTGTCCAAATTGTATCTCATTTGGTTCTTGTAAGTCCATGCATGCATATTTACTAGTATATTTATTTTATGGCATGCTAGTCTTTCTTGATCCAATATATAGGGGATACTCCACCAAATCCTAAATCGGCTAAGATGTGCATGCAATTCAATTTCATATCTATATGCACATATTTATGTGGAGTGTTTCCTATGTATTGTAGTGTATCTAACTACTATGGAACCCAATGAGTTTGGGAACCATGTTGTACTTGAATTTTGTTTTAGGTACAATGGAGATGCATTGGATGCTTGCCTCATTCATAAGGAAGGTGTTCTCACCATGTGATTATTGGAGTCAAGCTTTGATGATAAACAAAAATTCTCATCTTCATCATCACCAATGCTATTTCGGTAACAAGTATCTATCCCATGCATATTTTTCTTGTATTCAACCTTGTGTAGATTGCCCCTTGGCATGAAACTTTAAATGTGCAATTGTTGTGGTTTTGGCTTATTTCCTTCACTTGGTATATCTTTGTGCTATTTGTGATGAAATTGCAAAAACCTTCCTACAATTGGAATTATTTCTTTGTGATACTTGTTGCCTATCTCAAAGCATTTCCACTATCTCTTGTTCCCTTAGTGATTTGTGTGATGCATTTGATGTGTTTGAAGTTCATTTTTATACAATAAGATAAATTTGAGCTATGTGCTATGCTTTTAAGCAATAATCTCTTTTTGTATATTCATGACTTCCTTTTGGTTACCATAGTCTCCTTTCTTCGACCATTTTATATGTGCAAGTTTCTTTGTTGATGAATATCATTGTCTACTTAGAAACCTATACATATGAGAGAGGTCACCTTTTATTTGGTATCCTACTTTCTTTCAAGCCACCTTGTCTTTTATCTATAATTCTTTGGTGGCTCCAAGTGTGTATCGTGAGTGCTTGTTTTATTTCTATTCGCATCTTTGCGCACTCACATTCTATTGAAGATTCTTCTCTTCATGCTCATCACGGTGAGTATGTTGATTTTGTTGGCTAAGTGTTCTCACTTGCTCTTTGTTTTTTTTTCGATTGGTTGTAATTTCCAATGGGTATCTTTGAGCTTGTGAACATTTTAAAAAAAAATCTTCTTTGTAAGTTGTGTGTGTCACTACTTGATATATAACTTATCTCCATTTGAGTAAGACTATGTGTCTTACCAAATTAATTGTCTTGTCACACACACATACTCTTGGTTGGGCCTTTATTGATAATTTCTTTTAAATTGGTATCTCCTTATGGCTCAATCACATCTTTGGTGCAAGTGCGTTGTTTTGCTTTAACGGTTACATCCTTGCACTTTGTGAGTGTTCTAGATGATTGTGGGGGAGTGAGGATTCCATATTTGTGCACTCCTCAATAGTGTATGAACATTGGGGAGCTTCTCTAATTTTATTTAGAACTCTCGGTTAGGATCTTCTTGATTACTTTTCTCCTTGGTGGAGACGTTTAGAATGATTTCATCCTTTTGCAATCTTTGGATCCTCAATATAGTTTGATTTCCTCTATTATTCGTCAATGGATATGTGCATTTGATTTCACTCATATCCTGAGAAATGCATACCTTGTGGAGGAACTCATATTATATTGGCCTTCTAATTTTTTCTTCCCATTTCGGCAATCGATGCCAATGGGGGAGAAGTTTTAGAGGGTTTAAGGGAATTCGGTCTTATGCTTTCGTTTGGTTCTTAAGCATTTGCCTCTCATGCTCATGCATCCTTGTCTTGCAAGGTTGCTTAATTCATTATATAAACCCTCTCAAAAGGGATTGTCATCAATTACCAAAATGGGGGAGATTGAAAGAGCATGGTTGCCCCATGTGTTGTTTTGGTAATTAATGACAATCTCTATGGACTAATGTGAGTCAAGGCTAAAAGAAGAAGACTATATGATGATCAAGGCTAAGTGCGAGTTGATCAACATACAAGATTAGGGCATGTGAAGAAGAAGATCATTTGTTGATCAAGGCCAAGGTGTTTCTCCATGAGCATGAATCAAGAGGAAGATCCTATGTTGTCCATGGAGGATGGCGTCACGTGGTGATCGTCATCAAGATAAAGGCCAAGTGAAGATATGTCGAAGAGTTCCTCTCCCATCTTGGTGTATGGGGGACCAATATGCGAGGCTTCACCAAGCGGAGCACAATCAAGAAAGGTGATCCACTTCAGAGTAGATTAAGATCGTCATCATCTAGCTCAAGTGGAATGCGCTAGGAAAAGGTATGATCTTGATAGGGTTTCTATTTTACCGGGTTTTAGGATAGGTAACCGTACTATCAAGAGGGGCTCTCAAGTGAGCTTTAGCGTATCGGTCGTAGAGAGCTCAAACCTTTGCATCCTTGGCATCATCTTTATTGGTTCCTATTTGGCTCTTATCGTGGTGTGGTATTGGTGCTTGTCGTGCTTGTCATGACAAGCCCAAGGTCACCGAAAACGGTTTTCATATGTGTTCCCTATTGAGTTTTCAGTGTCGGAGATTTTGTCGGTCCATCTATGCGGAAGGTTTCACTCTTCCATTTATTAGCAAAATCTCCCTTGCTTGGTTTCAATATTCTCACATGTTATTGGGTAGCATTTGTCGTCCTCTTTCCAACAAAGTTGGTTTCATGTCATTCGGACTTCATTTGCAAAAGATATGGTTTTCCGGTTTTTAATAGAAAGGTTTTACCTCTCATAATTTGGTTTTACCATATCTTGTTGAACAATGATGTTTCTATGTATATTCTTGTAGTGCTCGTTGTGACGATTCCAACGAGTCCAAGTTTACCGAAAACGGAGTTCGTATGTGGAAGATATTGCGTTTTCGGTATCGGTCGTTTTTAAAACAGAATATTAGAAAAAAGAAAAAAGAAAAAATGGGCGCCGGCCTCACTGCCGGCCTGGGCCGGCTCCCAGGCCGGCAAATTCGGCCAGCACCCCAGCCACACCGCCGGCCTGGGCCGGCTCCCTGGCCGGCCCACTCGGGTTGCTCCCCGGCTCTCCTGCCGGCCTGGGCCGGCTGCCAGGCCGGCCGGCCCGATGGCAGTGCTGCGTGCTGCCTACCTTTTTCTTTTCTTTTTCCTCCCAACGGCTCCTTTTGGAGCCTCCTATTTAAGGGGTTTTCTTCCCCAATAAACAAGTAACTTTTGCCAACCTCTTGAGCTATTTTCTCCCTCCATTGTTGACCTTCTCAAGCTTGGCTTTCTCTCAATCTCTCTGATAGTTCTTGCTACTTTTTGAGAGAAAAGAGAGAGGAGATTTAGATCCTTGTTTCCACCAATTGATTTCTCCTCTAAGTGAGGAGAACACTTTGGATCTAGATCTTTGGAGTTTCTTGGTGTTCCTCCTTTGTTCTTCCTCTCTAATCCCTCCCAAGCATTAGTTGCTTTGGTTGGATTCGGGTTGAAAGAACTTGATCACTTAGTGTGTTCTTGCCATTACATTAGTTGCATCGGTTTGAGTTCTCCACGGTGATTCGTGGAAAGTGAAGTTGAGAAGCTTGTTACTCTTGGGTACTTTGGTGCCCTAGAGCTTGTTCCTCTAGGGCACGTTGGTACCCTATACGGTTGTTGTTTTCTCGGAGTCTTGGTGGCTCACGGGATTTGTTGGGAGCCTCCAATTGTGGAGTGTGGCTCAACCTTGTTAGCTTCGGAGCTTTGGTAGCTACGAATACATTGCTGGGAGCCACCAATTGAGTTGTGGTGTGTGCCTCGGCCTTGGGCATCGAGTCTTGGTGGCTCGGTGCATTTGGTGAAGACCCACCAACTTGTGGAGTGAGCTTCATCGTTGTAAAGGTTCTAGTTGTCAACCTCAACGACAACATAGTGACAAGTGTCTCGCCGCATTGGTGGTAAGACACAACGGAGATACGGTGTGCCATATCAAGGCTACTCGGTGTTTCACATTAGTGAACACTGCACCGCTCCAACGGAGACTAGCTTCCATTGGGAAGTGAACTTCGGGATAAATCATCGTCTCCAAGTGCCTCGGTATTTCTATACCCGAGCTTCTTACTTATGCTATTTACTTTGTGATAGACGTTGAGCTTAAAGTCATATATCTTGCTATCACCTAGTTGATTATATTGCTTAGCATAAGTTGTTGGTGCACATAGGTGAACCTAGCTAGTTTAGGTTTTGGCTTGATAGATTAAACGTTAGTTTTATCCCGCATTTATTCAAGCCTTAACCGTAATAGTTTTAAATCGCCTATTCACCCCCCCCCCCCCCCTCTAGGCGACATCCGTGTCCTTTCAGTCACCATGAATAATTTCCATTGCATGCCTCCTAGCTCTCTGCAGTTTCATCCTTCCTGGTGTCATATGCCAGTCCTTTTGAACAATCCTAGAAAAATTCTGCAAACTCATATTTTGGTCAGCCCTAAAGCTATCCAGATAATTGTTTGCAAGATACTTAGATGTGAATGCACTAAGAGTCCATTTTTTGCTGCATGTGTGCTCACCCACAAATGTCTTCACCATTAAAGATTTTGTCCCACTGTCATATGAAACCCATAAGTACCAACTGCAATCCTTATCACATATAACTTTCACCCTTCTCTTATCATTTATTGGCATCTTCAGGTCCACTCTGTTTTGGCAAGAGTACTCTTTGACAGCCTTTCTCACCATATCCACAGTGTCAAAGACTTGTCCAACATGGAATTGTGGGGAGTGCAGATCATCTTCTCTAAAGTTTTGAACTTCATCATGCCTGCTTCATCATCTGAATCTGGTGCCCATAGATCTTCACCTTCAGAAACATCATCTTCCTCTTCTTTTGCTTTCTGTTTCCCTTTCTCCTCTGCACTCTTACTTGTGTTTTTTCCTTTACTACTCACAATATCTTCCTTATCTTTGTTCTCTTCATATAGGTCATCATCATCATCTTTGACATCATTGTCACTGTCCACAAGTGAATCAGGATGATAGTCTGAATCACATGAATTTTCTGAATCCTGTTCATCTTGTTCATCCAACACATTGACAATACTCTGCTTTCTTACACTCCTTCTTGCCCTTCTGTTGCTTGCATCCCCTTGCGTAGGTTCCATCACTACAGGCACATGGTGATCGCCTGCTTCATGTTCAGAAACTGATCCTTCCCTTCTAGCAAATGTGAACTGTGTGGCTTCAACTTCAGGGTACACAACCTGTAGTGGAACAGGACCATCAACATTATGTGCACCTGCTTCACCTACCACTGCATCTCCATGCTCACCTTGATCACCAACTGTCTGCACTATCTCTGTTTCTTCAACTTGCAGAGGCTTGGAAGGGCTCAGAACCGGTGGCAGATGAGCTATTGGATTATACACTACATCATGTTCTTCAGCATTACTTCTCAACAAGCTGTCATCATGATCCAAATAAATACTGAAGAAATGGTACCCAATTGGCAAAAACTGCATCATTCTGTCAGTATCTTCTTCAGTTTGCAGTGCCCTCAAACCATTCCTCTTGATTGTTAGTAAAGGGACACAGTAGTAAGCCTTCAACCTCCCTGCCATCTCCCAGCCTATTTCCTCCACAATGTTCTCAAGCATTATCGGCGACCATGTCACTTTGTCTAATTCATCAAACCAAACTGACCGCCCATTGACATAACTACGATCCCTTCCCTTCCCAACAAAATAACCTCCATGGTTGAACTCCGCTGAGAATTTGTTGCTGCGAGAAGCTGATACAAGAGGATACATATTCCATGCATTAGAAATCTTTGTCACATCAATTGTTCTTCAGTTCAAAAACCCTAACCCCGAACCCGTAAACCCCCAAAACCAAAATCCTACACGAAACCCTAGCAAAATCAGTCCATCATTAAGATTTCAACTCCTAAAAGATGCAACATTCCAAAAAGCTGATGCTTTTTTCCCACGCTAGTCGAGATTACTGAGACAAAGCAGAGCACTTAAGGTAAACAGGGGGTGGCTCTCCTTTGAGGCGACGAACTGGACCCATAGCCGCCTCCTTCAAGCCAACGAAGGCGCAAAGCGGACGCGCCTCTCGCACCGCACACTAGAATCGCCGTTCCGCGAGCCGAATCGCAGACGACGGTGGTTACGAAATCATCGACGCGGTGCCTCCCCTGGTTCGCGGGTGGAGACGAAGAGGCGGTCGACGAGGACGAGGTGGGTGTCGATTTAGAATAGAAATTGTCTGATTGCCAGGGGGTTTCTGAATAAATGAGCTCCCTTCGACGCGCGCAGACAAACACCGCCACCTCAGCACCGCCCGACGCGTGTACGCTACTGATACGATGAGCAGTGACCGTATTTTCACGTCGAATCAAGAATAGGTACCGTATTGTTTGTATAGTTGAGTACGAGTACTGTACTGTGCTTTGACCTGAAGTACAAGTACCGCCAATGTATTTAACTCCGAACACAGCGACACGAATCTTGTAGTGCTTGTAGGGACATGATATAGGGAGTAGGTGTGCTCGAGCGCCAAAGCGAATCTCCGTACACGCTTTTCAACACAATCATCTTTGCCCGACAATGGGAGAGAGAGAGAGAGAGAGCTGGTTACCTCTAGTCGAGCAGTGCCGGATAGTCAAGCACGACACCATTGTCTGGAGCTCCCTCGATGAGATTGGTGTCTGGCGGATCTGGATGGGGAGATTTCAGAAGACGGGCTACCTAGGCGGGCTCCGACCTGGTCCGAGGGAATACCCGGATGTGCTCGCTGACTCGCAGCGGTATGGAGTCGAAGTCGTAGCGTCAGGGTGGAGAACCGGTCGCCATGGCTCGAAGTTGTCTCGTCCGCCTGCCCCTCCGGCCGAAGGGCGACCTACTTGTCCTGGTGGTCATCGCCGCCTCCTTGCCACCGGCTTCATCATGGCGGAGCGCGCTAGCGGCGCCTCCGTTCCTCGTGTGGCGGCGGCGGGAGAGAGCGGCGGAGCCGAGCGAGGCAAATGGAGATGCCGAGCACGCGCGGGGAGTGGCGGAGGGGGAGGCAAACCTGAGCTCTCCCAGCCACTTGCTCCCATTGCCACCGTCCGTAGGCGTTGCCGACGGCTGAACTCCTCGTAGCTAGGCCTTCCTTCTCCGGCCCAGGACGTGGGATTGAAGCCGAGCCGCCATCCGTCGCCAAGGCAGGGGTGACGAGGTTGTCCAGATCAACCCTAGCTGCGAGTGGGGTCCGTCAAGAGGAGGAAGAGCGGCGGCGCAGGAGATTTTGGCGGAGAGCGTGGGCATGGTGGCGTGCGTGTGAGACCTAACGACGAAGGCATCCGGCGTGTGGCTCGAGACCTGCCTCTGCCTCTACGTGCAGTACAAAAGGCAAAAGTCTGAAACAAACCTTTAACTTGTAGTCAAAGTCTGAATCGAGCTCTCACGTCTGAATCCCTGATTTTTTAACCCTCGTCTCTCCAATCCCTGCCTTCCTGGGCATTTTCTAGCGTAATCGCGTTTGTGTGCTCGGATGAGAAAACGTGGCAGGGATTACGCGAACCCTACACCCCGCGTACTGCGGAGCTAGGAAAGCTCCGCGCACCCCCTAGAGACGCTGTGAATCCCTGGTGGGTCGGCCCACCACGACGAGACAGAGGAGGAAAGGAGCTTACCGGGGGCGAAGAAGACGACGCGCCCAGACTCGCCGCCGACGGGGACGGCGCAGCTGGCCGCGACGTTGCCGGTCAGGAGAGGCGTAGATCTCACCGAAGACGGGGACGATGCGGCTAGCCGCGGCGTCGCCGGTGGAGGTGAGGCCGTAACTTAACTTGGGGGGTGGGGGGTTCGGGTGCTCATCGGCGACGGGGTTAGGGTTAGGGTGCTGGAGCTCGCCTTCGGTGACCGGAGTTAGGGTTAGGGTTCGGGTACGGGGGGGGGGGGGTTAGAGGGATGGCCGGCCGGCCGGGCGGCGGCGGACCGGCGGAGGCGGCGGCTCGAGCAGGGCGGGGCGGCGAGGCGGCGCGGTAGCGACGCCGGCCGCGGGAGGCGGGAGCAGGCGGTTACGGCCGACGGTGGAGGCGGGGGATCGACGGGAGGAGGAAGAAAGGGAGGAGGAAGAAGACGGAGATGGGGGTGCGCGGAGGTTTGTTCCCTCCGCGTACCGCGGAGTATAGGAGCACCCCAGGGATTACAAGGGCGGCTGACGCCATAGTGGGCTGGTCTAACCAAGTAAATGGACCTGTTCGTTTCGGCCCATGACCCACGACGCAAACATGAAACCTCTTCGTCCCCAGCGCATCCTTTTTTGAGAAAAGGGAAATCATATTCATATCCAAGAAGATTACAACGATTACAAACCCACGCACCTGCCGGCGGGGCCGATGTGAGCGAAGAGAGGCGGCCGGCGGAGGCGAAGAGAGGAGAGGCAGCAGGCGGAGGTCGTCCGGTGTACCCTTATCGCACAGAGGCGGCGGCCAGAGGAGAGGTGGTCGGCGGTCGGTGGGGGCTCATTCGGTGCACCTAAATCAAGCGGAGGCGGCGGCCGGCGGGGACTCATCCGGTTTCACACTCATCACGCGGAGGCAGCGGTCAGAGTTAAGGCTGTAGCATGGCCCTCCCGGTGCACTGTCGAGAAAAATCAATGGCGCATGAGCCACCATGAACTGCTACGGCGTTTGCACTAATAGGTAAACTCAACTTGTTCATATCTCGCTCTCATTTGCTCTCTTTTAATTGCCTTGATTTCAATCTAATTTGTTCTCATGCGAAATAGAGAGGTCGATGTGGTGAAGGCTGAAGCTATCGTTGCCATGGCCAAAACAACTGAATGCAATTGAAGCTATGAAAGGAAGACACTGAGACAACAACTGAATTAGATCGAAGATTCCTGAATGTAATTGGGGCCAGCTTAGTGGAGTAGGGAGATGCATGTCTTCTAGTTATAGACTATGGTGTGTGTGTGCAGATCATGTCTGAATGTAATTGCAGACAATGTGCTCGTGTAAATATAATTGCAGGCAATGTACTCATGTAACAGTGTCATATATGAATGCAATGCATATTGTGCCTTATATCAGTGAGTGTGGTATATAACTCTATCGGTTGTGTCATATGAAGAGAAAACATGAGGATTTTAGCACAAGTTAACAACTTGTCAAACAATGCGCTCCTGTTCCTACTGATTTGCGCAGGCACTTGGAGCGGCCGGCAGCTGGCCACCATGCTTTGCAGGCTCGATGTGGCGCTGGGCGGAGGTATCTATCTACCTCGGGAAGCATGAGGTCGTTGGACCCTCGGGGATCGGTAAGACGCAATGCAATATATTTTTAGCTTGAAGATGTATTTGTTCTTGAAATATGATGACACCTTTAAAAATGTTTGTTGCATTATTTTTCTGTCAACAAACATGCTTTGGACTGACCGGTGGAATAGCAAACTGAACTGAAACTAAACTGAGAATTGATTGGACGGAAATAGACTGAAACTGGACTGCAACTAGACTGAAACTAGACCGAATTAACTAAAAATTAGCGTACTGAAACTAGAATGAAATTCTAGACTAAAACTAGATTGGAACTTGTTTGAAATTTGACAATAACTATACTGTTACTTGACCGGACTGAAACTGACAGTTGAGTAGACTGAATTTTGACAATAGTTTGACATAAGCTTGACTGAAACTTGACAATAACTTGACTGAAATTAGAACTTAAGCAAACATGCAAAATTAAGTAAACTGGACTTTAGATAATCTGGTTGGTAGCATCAGCCAACATGGCATCAAAATAATACTCAGTACTTCAGTTGCATAACACTTATATATGGCAGATCTTCAGGATCATGGCAGCAAGGTAGCATGAACTTTAGATAATCTTCAACATTTTTTCCACACTTATATATGGCAGATATAGCATGGCAGCAAGGTAGCCCAGCTAGTTGGAAGTACCCACATGAGCAAGTCCTGTTCTCCAAATTGACAGTGTATTTCCTTCCTCTTACATTCATATGCTTCACCTCAAAGCCATCTTTTCCCATTCCAGAGCACATCCAAAAAACTGAGTTCTTTGGATGTTCACCTTCAGCTTCTTAAAGATGTTGGGACAAATTCTCCCAGGCCAATTATCACTTTTGCTCCTATTTTCTTGTACCCTGAGAGTAATTTTGTACCTGATCTTCTCAAGCATAGAAATAATAGGATAGAATCTAGACTCAATGATTGCATGATTAAATGCCTCACACAAGTTATTGTCCACAGACTCACAATTTGATCCAACTGGGAAAAATGCCCTTGCCCAATGCTTAGGGTCTGTGTTCATGATATCCTTGGCACCATCCGGAGTTTTTTGTGCTAGCTTGGCTTTGTTGTAGTTAAAATCCTCTCTATTTGCACTTTTCGCAATAGCCCAAAACCTTTTCTGTAGTTCATTGTCTCGATGCTTCTTCTTCCAGTTAGCATAGATGTGCCTTGCACACATCCTGTGTTGTGCCCTTGGCAAATAATTTTGCATGGCAGTTATCAATCCCTACATATACAAAATATAGACAAATAGCTAAATAACAAGAAAACTAACTAGACGAACAAGAAAACTCACTGGATGAATTTATTACCTTCTGTTGGTCAGAAATAAATACCCATCCATCACCATTAGCATTTATATTTAAGTCTTTGATTAAAAGGCCAATGAACCACTCCCAACTGTCTTTTGTTTCCCTGTTCTACAACTGCCCAAGCAATAGGATACATCTGGTTATTAGAATCCCTTCCAATTGCACATAACAACTCACCTTGGCATGCTCCTTTAAAAAAGCAACCATCAAGCCCAATCACCCTTCTACAGCCAGCTTGAAAACCCTTTTTCATTGCACCGAAGCACACATAGAATCTCTGGAATATGTTTTGTTCCATGATTTTTGGGTCCAAGAAGACAGCAATAGTGCTGCCAGGGTTGCTCCTTAGCAATTCAAGCTGGTAGTCAAATACCTTTGTGTACTCTTCTTTCAAACCTGCCAGTAATTTGTCCATTACTATTTTTTTGGCTACCTTGCACTTAGATACTGAAACATCCGCAAAGAAATCTTTAAGTATAGTGCACTGCATGCTACTGATTTTCCAAGTTGGATTGGCTAATAAGAAATGCTCATATCTCTTTGCAATAATTCTGGCGGAAACAAGACTATTTACTCTGTTTGGAGCACAATGGTGATCATCTGAATAAGTTATGACTTGAAACCTTGAGCATCTGCTTGAAACAGCACCATATATGAGCCAAGGGCATCCTGGCCAAGCACACTTTGCCCTAACCCTGTCACCTTCAGACTTAATGAATTTGATATTTCTATAAGTCTTCAATCCATATTTGATCACTGCCTTTCTGAATTGTGTCTTGCTTTTAAACACCATGCCAAGACTGAAATGTGGAGTATCAGTGTTTGGATCATATGTTGGATACTTGGTCCTCTTTCGAATTATATTCCCTTCCTCATCTTCATCATAAGAAAAGTCTTCTGAACCCGAGTCATATTCGGCCTCAATGTTGCCATGCTCAATTGCTTCTTCAATATTTGCCATCAGATCAATTGGGACTGCACCTGAAGCATCACTCTCCACAAATCTTTGTGAGTCCCTCAGCTTTTTCTTATACAACTTTGCAAATTTCCTTAGTTGCACAGTTTCATCATCTTCACCACTGTCATCAGAGGCTGGCACATAATCTGAATCTTCAGAGTCACTATCTGAATCCTCAACTTCTACAACTACCGCCCTACCTGTCTTCTCTGCCCTATCAAATTTTGTTTGAATGTGCGCTTGTGAGTTTGGATTAAGCACCTGGGAGCTGCCAGTCATAGCACCTTGTGAGCTTTGTCCACGTTCAAACCCCTCCCTTCTCTGAAATTCTGCCGCTGTCGAGATTCTGTGCATGTTCAGTTTTGCTGGACTGCGTATCACCGAACGTATTGCTCCTGTATCATCATGCAAACCAATGTAGTCAGCTGCTGTGATCACAGCTTCGGGCTCTGAAGCATCACTGTCTTCAGGTGCATCTTCAATCCCAATCTCATCTTCAAAATCACTATTACTTTTCTCACTGTCTTGCTCATCCTCCTCATCATGATATTCCACAAAAACCTCTGCCACTCCACCTTCAGTGGTGTAATCTGACATCTTCATGCAGCTAACATCATCACTCAAAAATAACAGTCCATTCAGAAGTTCTTTGCCGGGAATCAGGAAATAAAACTTCATTGAATCCTTCACACTAGTGTGATCAGCAAGGAATGCCTTCAACTCTACCAGAGATAACTTATCGCGCTCAATTTCAGACATTGCCTCATCTCCACCAATGTACTGCAGTACTGGGCCAACTCGAAGAAACTCACCACCAAAGAAATATCGCACACTTATAATGTCACAAGGATCCATGTCTACCTACATCGAATTGACATCAATGTTCATATTAATCTGTGAAGCAAAAAAAGTTGAGCGCCGCTGCCGCACATGGTATTGAGTGTTTACCTACTTCCTCTCGTTTGTGATCGAGTTACGAGGGGCCGCCGCCGCTGCCGCCGCGAATCAGGACACGTCCCGAGTCGTCCTCGCAGCCGCGAAACTGGGTCACGAGCACTTGCGAAATCTCTGGGAGGCGTCAATGATGAAGATATGGCGTTGGTGACTACAAGTCCGCTAGATCGTCTTCCGGCCGCCACGATCATCCCTTGTTCGCCATTGCCGCCGCGTGAAAATCTGGAAAAGGAGAGAAACAGAATTCTCGCGCGTCTCCGCCAAAGATTGAGGAGGTATGGGTAGGGAAGAAGGAGTTCGGGTGGCTCCCACCTGTCAGTTCATTTGCCCAGAATCCCGGCCACCTTAGCTATTCCAGCGCACAAACGAGCTTACATGAGAAAGCGACCAGGAAAGACAGGATTGGAGAGCTTAGGGTTCAAAAATCAGGGATTCAGACGTGGAGGCTCAATTGCGACAGCCTTTACGAGTTAAAGGTTTGTTTCAGACTTTTGCCAGTACAAAATGATGTCGTACAAATTGCTGAAGTACAGTACAACTCAAATGGGGAGTACAAGCGCCAGCCCGTGTGCGCCACGAATGCATCGTGGATGGCTGAGAGGGCTCCCTAGGGGGTTTCTCTTAACCTTTCTTAATACTCGAATACTTAAGACCATTTCTTGGTCAAGATAAATCTTGAAAAGGTTATGTGTCTTATTCATAGGAGCAAAGGGAGCAAAGTGTAGTTTTCCCTGGATATTTTCCTTTCTCCACCGATTCCCACCACAAATCAACAATACAAATTCAGTGAATTTAACGACTTACCATTCCACGTAGCACAACACATTTAACTTGACTGTATATATAGCCTCTTGCCAAGTTGGAGCGGGCGTGCCAAGTTAGTGTAGAGAAGGTCTTTCTGCATCTGAAGGCAATATGCTTCTGTAAACACATTGCATTGATGCTGGAATACCCAACTTTTTTTTGAAACAAGAGAATACCCAGCGTTTGTAGATAGCCAAAGAACCAACTGTCCAACTGATACTTCTTCAATTCTTCATGGATGTGTTAACAATACACTTGCACCATTATTTACTGACTATCCTAACAATTCAGGAATGTGGCAAAAACTCAAGGAAGAAAAACTAGACAAAAGGAAATCAGGAAATGGAAAACAAAGATCAGAAGAGTGAATTAAATTGAACAGGCAAAATTAGACAACTTCTGATTTGCCATTTGTTATTTGCTTAATTAAAGGAAAAGAATAAGAACACTGTGTTAAGGTGTTAATCATAGTGTACAGAAGGTCATATATATTGTGCATCTGAAGGCAACTATGGGTCTCTAAACACATTGTGTTGATCTTGGGATACCCAACATTCTAGCTACGTGTTGGTTGCTTATCTTTGCCTCATTCATTCGCAGATCTTCCAAAAAGAGATTTACAAATATTTGTGAAAGATATGATATTCAGTTCCAAAGAATACATTAATTTCTATACTACATTTGTAGATAGCCAAAGAACCCACTGACACATCTTCAATTCTTCATGGATAAATATGTACTCTTATACTATCCTAACAATTCAGGTACGGAGATTGGGTCATCTACTTGAGGAAATGAAGGACGAACCAGAGCGTCCGGCCGACGATGATCCAGCAAGATGGAGCTCAGTGGAGCGGTCGAGCTCGGCGAGCATGGCCACCCGGTCCATCTCGTAGCCGCACACGTCCACGTCCTCCCCGACGCCGCCCGACCACTCCACCCGGCCCACCTGCTTCGTCTCCACGTCCAGCGCGTACACCTGCATCCCGCCGCCGACGCCCTCCTCCTTCTTCCACGCCGTGAACAGCACCACGCCGCTCTTCTCGCAGAACCACCGCAGCCTCACGCCGTGCAGGCCCATCAGCGCCGCCCTCAGCGTCCACCGCAGCTCCTTCCTCCCGGAGACCACGCCGTTCCGCACAACGTCGGCGTGCACGACCACGTAGGCGCGCACCGTGTCGTCGGCCCTCAACTCCAGCATGCACAGCCTCCCGTCCGGCATCACCCCCGGCAGCCGGTCCACCACCCCGCTGGACGAGACGGCGCTGGCGCGGCTCGGCGACTCGACGGCCTTGACGGAATACGGCGGGGCGGACGTCTGCAGCGTGGCGAGGTCGACCGAGATGCCGAGCCCGTGCCAGCAGACCACGCCGCCCCGTACCAGCGTCGCGTGCGCCGCCTTCACGCCCAGCTGTCGGCCCCTGGCGATCCGAGCGCCGGTCACCGTCACCTCCGGCCCCCAGCTGCCGTCGTTGCTGGAGTAGCGCCGGAGCGCCGTGTGGCTGCGGTGGTTGAAGAGGAGGAGCACACGGTACGAGGACGGGGACGTGCTGCATCTCTTCTTGGTGGACGTGGTGCTGCTGCCGTCATACAGGTGGAGCCCGTCGTCGGCGGTGAGCAGGGCGCACGCGTACGCCCCGGGGCAGTCCTTGCCGCTGAGGGGCGGGAGGAAGTCGGTGGAGCCAGTCATGGGGTCGCACACGCACAGCCGCAGCACACAGGCGCTCTTGGCGCGGCGGAGGTCGAGCACGACGCGGCCGTTGCGGGAGGCGACCGCGCGCGCGGTGTCCAGAATTCCGCCGTCAACGAGCGCGGCGACCGAGAGGGGGGCGGGCACGAAGGGCACGAATCCTCCGTGGCCGCCGTGTGTGCCGCGCAGGAAGGCGCCGAGCGCGATACGGCGGACGAAGCGGTCGCACCGCGGGGGCCCGCGGCGGCAGATGAAGGCGGCGTCGCAGGAGACGAGGCGGCGCCAGCGCCGGCAGGTCGCGGCGCAGCGGACGAGGTCCCTGGCGTCGGAGAGGCCGGAGAAGACGAGGAGGAGGGTTTCGTCGCAGAAAGGCAGCGCCTGGTCGCCGTGCTCGGGTCCCCGCTTGAACGGCCTGCGGCGGACGGAGAGCCACCCTCTGCTGCCGCTTGTTGTCTCCGCCTCGGCGGCAGAGGAGGAGCGTCGGCGGCGACGACGCGGTGGCCGTGGCGGCGGCATGATGACTCCGGTCGGGTCCCGATCACGCGATGACGTCGGTTAGAATTGGGGAAATCGAGCAAGGGTTTAGTTGACGGGATTGCTTTGCTCGCCCAGATTTCATGGGCCGGCCCAAGTATTGGAGGAAGATCCAACGTTTCCGTTTCGTTCAGTTTCCTGGGTATTACAGTCCACAGAGCATACGTGTCACTACCCTCCTGACACTCCCAAAAAAAAACTGTCCCTAACCTACAATTTTATAGGAGTTCCCTTTTTTCATTGAAGGAGCCACACAGCCCCAATTTCATTGAGAATTAAGTTAGATCTCAGTTAAATCCTACACCGTCCGATTGCATCGTGATCCGTGCTAGCCATGAGTTGCAATATGGGTTGTAACTGAGATTTTCCCTGTGGAACATGGGTTGCAACTAGAAAAAAAATGGTCCAGACCTTTGGATTGATTTGTGAATCGTGCTAGTCATGAGTTATAATATGTGTTGCAACTGAAATAAATATTGTAGACCATCGTACTACTTCGTTATTCTAATAATCATGAGCTGCAACATGGGTTGCAAGTGAGCTTTCATTTATTAAGATCCGGTTTCATTACAAAGAGATTTGCTATTGAGCCGCACAAAGCCCTTCAGTATCGACATCCAAATGGAGGCCAACACTACACTTCCCACTGACCCGCTTACTTCAAAACATATGCGGCAGAAGAAACGGCAATAAAGACCTATAAATGTTTTCAAAAGTCAAACGATGAAATTTTTGATGAAAATTTCACAAAAGATAGTTAACATTTACAATAGCAAATAAATACCATTAGTTACATGACATAAATATAATTTCATATGATATCCGTGTAGTATTGTAATTATCGATCTTTCATCCAAAATATTGGTCAATATTTACTTTGTTTGACTTGTACAAATACTTATACATGAAATCTTTATAGTGCAGCTACACTTTTTGGATGAGCAGAGGGCACCCTCATTTGGCCGAGTGCTGGCCTCGTGGATGGTCCGGATTTCTGTTTCCACCTCCAACACCAACCAGATGAGCCAAAGGCGTAGACGTCGCCCAGTCGTGGTGGAGGTGAGCAAAAAAATTAGCGTTAGGATTGGGAAGGGTCGGCTCTTAGGGCTTGGGGTGGTTCACCAGAGTCGAAGAAGAGAAGGATACATTGGGGGGGGCTTAGAGGGATGCTAGGGTGGCGTCGACCGACAATTCGTTTTGGGACCAGGGAATGGAGGTAGGGGGTGGGTGCGTTTATGTCGTAGGAGACGATAGATGGCGGCTGTTTTTCTTCCCCTTCGATGTACATTCTTTTTTTCTTCTGCTGGTGGATTCAACTCGTCGAACTGGCGCGTGCACTCCCACTAGACAAGTGCAAACTTTTATGCCTTACGTTTACGAATGAAATGAGCATAAAGCTATCAGGAAAAGTCCTCAACCCCTAATTGGACAACATAAACTAGTGCCATGAGACAATAACTACCGGAAAAACAAACACAATTAAGTTTGCAGGTAATTGAAGGACATATAAGAGAGGCTTATTTTTAAGCAACAAGAAGACAACTTTTTTTTTTTTGAATGGCCACCGGGGGGGGGGGGGGGGATAAATCCCCACCTGAATATTTTTTCATTCAATTTGCCTATGAGGTTTAGCAACCTCTACAAGATAGGTTCAAATGAACCAGAGTACACGGGGGAGTACAGAGAGGAGAAATAACCAGAAAAGAACCCGCACACACACACACACACACACAAAGACACTCTGAGCAGACTCCGAGCAAATTTCCTGGCAAGGCAACACAGCCTCCCCAATCTACAGGCAGAAACATCCCTAGAAGGACAAAACCAAAACAGCAGGCACAATGGCCGGGAAGCGTCGCCACCGTGGACGAAGAGCACCCGTCAGCCGAGACCGAACCAAGACACTTGCCCTAGCACACTGTGTCGCTGACGAAGTCGAAAGGCATCACGGGGCCGAGTACACACCTGGAGAGCTTCACAGAGCACGCGCACACTGCGGAGCGAAAACCACGAACGCAACCAAAGGGCGCAGCATGGCCGAGGCTCCACCGTCCACCGGCACCGCCGAAGAGCAACACAAGCCGAGGTTGCACAAGGGCACCACACCAGGCTCAATCAGGGACGCAAGCGTGTCAGCACCTCTAGGTGGAAACTAGCAAGTAGGCAAGGAGCAACCAGCCCCAAGCCACGACACTCTAGGATGGGAGGACGCCGCGCCCATGGCTGCCACTGCAGAACCATGGAGCTCGCCAGCGTGACGGAATAGCGTCCATCGCTCTGGCAACAAGACTTGGGAACCAAACACCTATCCACGGCTACCCCCGGGTAGGGAGTGAGCCACGCTCTAAGGTTGCCATCTGCAAACCGAGGAACGTCAGCCTCTGCGAAAGGTTGCGGGAGACCGATTGATAGGTGAGGAGAAGGCAGACAACTACAAACCACCGCAGAGTGACAACTCCAGCCGCCATGGGAAAGGCCGCAACCTGCCAAGCCATCGATGCCCAGTACCACACTGGCCACTGATGGCCTCACCCAGAATCACCACCATGGCCATGCCGGCTGCGTGCACCAGGCCAGGGGCGGAGGGACCGCCGCCAGAGCCCGCCAGATCTAGCACAACCGGGGGCTGCGACAAATCCGCCGTGCCATGCACGAGAACCGAGCAGGACCGACAGGGGTGGGGGAGAGAGGCAGTCCGTACCATCACAGCCGGAGAAGGAGGGGTGCCGGGCAGCAAGGGCTGAAGGAGACGACGCGCACCAGATCAGGACGGCCCGTGCGGCCGATCTGGTCGTCCCCACGCAGCCCGGCGGCCCCCAGTAGGAGCAAGGACGGGGGGAGGAACTGTGGCCGAAGAGCAGCACCGCCGAGCGACGCTGCAGCCGGCACACAGCGGGGAGCGCCGCCGCCATTGATGGGCGCGATGAGCTCGGAGCGCAGGGGAGAAACCCCCACCACCTTTGGGGCAGGGGGCCGCCGCCACCGCGGCGACTGCCTGTGGCAGCGGCGGAGGGGGAGCGCGCTGGAGGGGGGGGACGCCCGGGTGCCGCCCACGAGCGGCACAGGAGCGGAGAACTTGCCTTTGGATACATATGTAGCTCCAAGAAGACAACATTGATTTCTTCACTTCAATTAATGTCGAAGGTATCAACCATCGTCGCAGATCCTCCTCCTCGAGTCCTAACCATGGCGCCGCCCTTGTTCTCGCCGCTTCGTGTGCGCCGCCCTTCTCAACCTCTTAGTTTTCACAGGTAGTGCTCCTCATATCCTACCATTCTGTAGAGTGTTCCGTTCGTCTAATATCTGACATAGAGAAAGTATGATATAGTCGTATTGCTTTGAAAACAGACTGCGTTCCTTGTTTTCCAAATATTCCAAAGAAGACTTCTTGCACCAATCATAACAATAGTTACCTGTTTCATCTCCACCTCCTCGAATTTCTTTCTTTCTTCGGTAGCCCTTAAGTCCAGTTCAGAAAGAAATTCATGCAACAAAAACAGGCTAGCTGACTCATAATCATAAGGAAAGATCTTCCAGTAGTTTTGCCTATGCAACAACATTCTCTTAGTTCCAGTAGCCTGTTTGTTCTAAGTGATGTGTTGCGTACTCGTCCAAAAAAAAAAAAAAAAACCGCTCCTGTGCAGCTCTCAGGCCGCACCGGGGCGCCCCACACGCCGCCGATGCCGGCACCTCACCCAGCCTCGTCCACCACCCTCGCCGCCGCCGGAGGAGGCTGCTGGGCGATGCCCACATAGCGGATGGTGGCGGCGGGGATCTCTCCTCTCGTGGCGGCGCGGGATGCGATTGGATCTTGGGCGGCGGCCCTTCTTCGTCGATGGCAGTTGCGGCTGCTTGGGTGGCGCGACGGCTGAACCTGGAGGCGACCCTGCGGACATCTCAGTGGCGCACAGGAGGTTTCCAGCGCGTGGGGCGCTGAGCCTCGGCGAGAGCCCGGTGGTGCTGGGCGACGCCAACGTCGACGGAGTTTGGCTGCAAGGGCTGGCTGCGGCCGTTTGCTGGTGGCCAGCGGGGGCGTGGCGCTGGTCTTTGCCTCCACGAGGTGCGGCGGGTCTTAGATCGGGTCGGCCCTTCTTGCCAACAGGTCTTCGAGCTGGCGGCGTGGGGCTGCTGGCTTGGTCCCAATAATGGCGAGTTGAGCCTAACAAGCGCTATCGTCGCCGTCATGTGCGACCTCTACCGAGTGGCGATGAATCAGGAGGAGGGATCCGGGCATGGCTGCGGCGTGCCTCCTGCAGCAGTATCCTGACATCAATCTTGCGAGGCACCGGATCAAAGTAAGTACGGTCCTTGTGCTGCCGTCATTGACGGAGCTGTGAAGATCCATGTTGCTTTGGCTGGTGGCGACCCCCATATCACCTTGGGTCCACCTTGGCACTTTGAAGTGATCTCTAAGGTGTTGATGGGGAGTTTATGGCGCTCGTGATTGATGAAGACCGGTCAGGATCTCGAGGTTTCATCTTTGTCGAGAAACAGGGGAACTCCAGTGTGTACTCGCAGCGGTTTGAGAGTCTTTGTGTGTCGGGCAATCGTCGGTTTGCGACAGTGGTGATGTCGGTTGACTTCGTTCTTGGTGGTCTCAGTCTCCGAGGTGAAAACCCTAGGTCTACTCTTCGGTGTTGTGCCTGACAATGGCGGCTCCACAGTCGTTTCCTTGATGAAGGCATTATCGGGAGACTAGACCTTCTCCAGGGTGAAACCCTAGGTCTGACCATGCTGGTTAGTCCGGACAACGATTGTGTTTGTACACTTCTACCTTTCTGGAGGAGTCCTTTTGGAGAGCTTTTTCGAAGTCTAGCTGTCGCCACAAGTTTTTGCTGTTGCGAGTCTCTGCTTGTTTCGACGGGGTCTTTGTTTTCCTTTTCATTCTTCCTTTGTTTCTTCGGTTGTGTGCATCCGTGATGTCTAGACTTCTCTACACATTATGTTGTTGTAGAGGCTGTGTGTAATTGGTATCGGCTTGATATTAATATATTCCCCTTATCGAAAAAATGTGTTGTGTATTCTCCTCCATCCCGTCCGACACAACATCACAAGCATCCACAACTACTTATCTCCGAAATGGTGTCATAGGGTCATCGACCTAGTCGTAAGTCAAAATACAAACATCTGCCATTCGTTTTAGTCGCGAGAATGATGGTCAGTCGAATTGCTCGTACCGTACATTGATCATGGTAGCACAGTGCACGGTGTTGCGACAAGGGGACTTCATAGAAGCTTAGGGTATTCCAGCATGTCCCATGCTACACTCACCCCTCTACTAAATAGCTCACGGTTGACCCAATCCTTAGGTGGATATAGTTTAGGCCTTGTTTACTTCTCTTCTATTTTCACCCCTGTGAAGTTTGGTGATGGGAGGGGATTTAGTGTTCACCCAATCCCCTACCATCCCATCAAATACTCTTCCCCAAAAATATACTAGTATGAAAGTAGAGTTTTTATTCTACGAAAAAATGAGGAAAATTGTGGGGATATTTGGGGATTATCCTGTCCAAACCCGGATAAGTAAACGGTATACTCGGATTTTTTTCGAGATTCGAGATAATCCCCTCCAATCTCCTAATATACACTAGAATTAAACAAGGCCTTAAGGTCTGTGTTGGCCCCGGCCGGAGTATGACCGGGCGTCGTTTTGAATATCAGAAGAAGGAACTATTTCTAAGTCAACGGTCAAAATACGATGGGATGTTGGGAGATGGCTATAGTGGTTGAGCAATAATTATCTTCGGGGTGATGTTTTTTATGGATTGTGGACTCCCATTAGACCGATGAAAGCGCTATGGTGGAGATGCTCTACCTCTTCATCAATTTTCCAAACTGTAGGAAAATAAGCT
The DNA here is from genome assembly GCA_012064385.1 of Puccinellia tenuiflora. Classification (NCBI taxonomy): domain Eukaryota; kingdom Viridiplantae; phylum Streptophyta; class Magnoliopsida; order Poales; family Poaceae; genus Puccinellia; species Puccinellia tenuiflora. Next base: position 275,774 of record QRDG01002214.1, on the reverse strand, counting down.
GCTACCTGATTACTTTTTGCATGGTAAACTGACGGGTCATGTAAAGGAGCGAAGAAGATTCTGGAAGCTTCCACAGTGCCATGACATGGATATCCCCATATATATCAAACAAATCAGACAGGCCACGCACTGTTAGATCTCGTGCGTGCTGATTGCAAAGCTTGGCCTTGACCTAATTATCTATACCTACTTGCCGCCACCTGGACTCCCTAATCACCAAAACAAACCAATCAAAGCTCTTGTAGCTAGCACGTATGTACCTCCAGACACGTCCAGCTGCGTCAACTCTATACAATATAATTAGCACATACTAACATGTGTGTCTCCTCTAAGCGTCTCTTTTTGGCTGATTATTAATGCATTTCCTTTTCATGCAATTGTGAGTAGTAATACTTCAAACTAGTATGTATATCTTTGATTTTCAATGCACTGTCAAAAATCTTTGATTTGAACTACCGAACCACTCCATGCTTTGAAAATCAAAGTTTTTGACATGGAGTTTAGTACTGAAAAAAGAGACGCTTAGAGGAGACACACAATTTGAACAGCTGATTGTGTAGAAATTGTGGGTACTAAACTCCATGCTTTTCTCACTAACACAGATTGATTAAATACACATCGCCAATGAAAAATGCAGAGCTCCTGCCCCTTTCGAAAACAAAAAATAGCATCACATCACGGAAGCATGTGCCCCATGCAACTGGCGAAAAGGACTACGCATAATGTGGTGTGCAATTTTAGTATCCGTCTTGTATTAATTGTTTGATAGCCATCGATTGTAATCGTACCAATGACTAATGAATATAGTCACCTTCCTCGCAAAATAGGAATAAACTAAAAAGATGGGTAGAACTCAAGCTCAGATTTAGACACCATTAACTGGATAAAAAAATGAGGCAAGTCAACAGAAATTGTCCCGATCTACTACATGAACTACTGCGTGATCAAGATCTCCAACACAGTAGAGGTCGGTAGGCAACAGAAGCCCTAGGATCCTAGGAAGAGCGACACGTGTGGCCGTGGAGCACATTAGTTTTCTGATATTTTTCCTCAATTATTGATGAGAAAGGTTCAGGCCCTGCATGCATGCACATAAGAGTAACATAATACGAACAAAAGGATCGATTTAGGGTGTAGATTTGATTATTGATGTGATATGAACTCCATATATATTTGCATTAACTGACTTTAGTTTGTAATGATTTCCTTTTGTCCTGTTGCTCGGCTTGTAATCATTTTGACAACATGAAGCAAAGTCTTTTCAGCCATTCCTTGTAACTACGTAAAGGTGTTAAGCTGGGTTAGATTGTCCAAATTATGAGGGTTGTCTTTTTGAACCATCGATCTCATTATGATTGGATTTGTGACTTGTTATTTTTGGGGTCACACAATATTCAACATCCATGATTGATGTGAATCGTGTCAATGCGAGTTTCGTCTTTCCGTTTATGATTAACCATTGTTTTAAATATTGGGCTATAGCGATTTGAGCATACTGGCCCTAATAAATGTAATATATGTACAGTTACCCCCTATAGTGGTATCTAGCTATGTTTTACCGCCGCTTAACTTATGTGGAGAGTTGCCGCTATTTGTCATATCCTGCTATTTAAAATATAATGGGTAACTAATCACAATTGCTGCCCGGTGAACTATTATGACACTATTATCAAATGTGAGTTAATTGTTTTTTCTCACATTAACAATCGAAAAGGTCAATCGCCCGTGTTCAGTCTGGTGCATCCATAATTGGACCACTATAATGAGTTTGTTTGAGTAGCAAAGCTTTTGGTGTCTTGTGCAATTTTTCCTTCACCTCGTGGCGTGTTAATTTTTTTCTTTTTTTAACTCATAAAGTCATTGAAATTTTAATTTTTCAAGTTCACATATGCCCTGGCAGCAAGTGATAAGTAGCATTATGTACTAAATATGATACACTTAAACAAATAATAGTTTGATCATGTATCCCCAGCGTTATATCTAAACAGAGTAAAGCAAGCCATGTGGGGGGGGGGGGGGGGGGGGGGAGGAACATTCATGAAAAAAAAATCTTTGAGCTAATTAAATAATGTAAAAGTTTCAAGGAAACAACTAGAAAATGTCACAATCAATTAATTTTCACGAACATGGTTCCACAGCAGCCACTCTCCCCATAGTGGTATATATGGATGAGCACCATAGTTTTGATATGATCCTAGCTTGCTATAGCTAGGTAGGGTGTGTGGTGAAGATATAAGGTAGTATGCTCTTAACTCTGCTTTTCCTAACCAAACAGCCATGCATGCTTTGTACGATTTTCCTCCCCATGCATATCATTGGTTGTCCTATCCCTGCCGGCCAGCCAACATGTGCTACAAAGCCCATATGTTCTTACCCAAACAGCGTGCCCCTCCTCTGCAAATTGCACCCAAAATATCAAAATCAAATGCAACACCACCATCACATAGCTAGCATTGCCCTCTCTAATCAGGCATGCAAAACCACCATACCTTTCTTTACCCCATCTCCATCCGTCCAGCCACACACATGATTATTGGAGAGCTACTGCAGGTTGTAGTACTAGTGATGCTCACACTCCCCTTCCATGCATGCACTCTCTCTAGACACACACACACCAATCATTCTCACCCACGTACTACAACCACAGGCCACCACCTACACAAGTTTTAGAGACAACAACAATTAGCTTGCATTAATTAATTCACTCTCTCTCTCTCTCTCTCTAGATCTTTCTCCTATAAAAGGGACATTTTCTTCACACCACGAGTGCACACAAATCACAAGCCCAAGCTCAAACACGCCATAGCCCATAGCATAGCAAGCAAGAAAGAGGCAAGTAGTAGCAGTGCAAGAAAGAAACAAAGGCTAGCAAACACATGCTTCTGCCTCTAGTGAACATGCAGGCTCCTTCGGAGAAGATGAGCAGGCAGCAGCTGACGGTGACCAAGGTGTCCATCTCCATCCTGGTGATGGTGCTGCCCGTGCTCTATGTCTCGGTCCTCCGCGTCCCGCCCGCCACGCTCATCCGGGACACCACCTTCTGGTTCCTCATGTCCAACTCCATCATCGTCATCATCGCCGCCGACTCCGGCATGCTCTCCTCCGTCTCCTCCGCCGCCGCCTACGTCGACGACCGGCCCTTCCTCGCCTCGGGCGTCGACACGTCGACGGCTGTCCCGGTCGAAGAGCTGCTGCCGGTGGTCACCATGAGCGACGACCAAGAGTTGCCTGTCACGAGGGACATCAGTATGGACAGCCACGCAGTACACGCATTGGTTGTGGGAGGCCACCATGGTGGCGATGCTAAGCCGGAAAGACGAGAGATGGCGCCGGAGGCGGACGGAGAAACGGTGAAAGCGAGGCTGACGGCGAGCAGGAGCGTGGCGCCGGAGGAGAGGGCGGCCAGGAGGCGGCGGAGCAGGTCCCACTCGCACGCGCTCGTGGCCGCCCTTCACGATTATCCGGTGCCGGAGCAAGAAAAGAGTGTGGTGGTGGTGAGGGAGGAGAAGCTCCGTCGGACAGCGACGGAGGGGCGGCGCCGTCCAACCACCGCGGAGGAGGAGGAGGAGAGCGAGTTCTACGCGCGGCTCTCCGACGAGGAGCTCAACCAGCGGGTGGAGGACTTCATCACCAGGTTCAACAGGGAGATCAGGCTGCAGGTCGAGAAGGAACTCCAAGCCTGATAGAATTCTCAACTCGGATCCTGTCATGTACATGTTGTTGTTAGGGGGCTTTAGTAAGTGTCATGTAAGCTAGTAGTAGTACAAATTAGTGACTGAGTAGCTTCTTTCTTGGAAGATCTTCTGGCGCAGAAGAGCAGCCAGAGTGAGAGGAGCATCAACAATCAAGGCTTAATTAGATTTTGTACATAGGAAGTGGAGAGCTCCTAATAGTAGTACTTCTACTTGATGAGGCATGAGAACAGCTAATAAAAAGAGGGAATTAGGAGGTATTATAATATATATTAAATATGTTCTTCATTATAAAACAAATATGTCATATATCTCTTGTTTACTCTAACTACTATTCACACCAAGTGTCCTCTGTGTGTACTTCCTGCAGGAAGATCTTGTCCTATGTAGAGAATGGTCACAAAGTGGGCCCATCTTAACAAAAGAAACTATATTCATGCATGGCGGCCAAAAAGTTGGCCATGTACAGTGAAAAGGTTAAAGGTGAGGTTTTTTAATATTAGGTTTAGGATTTTTTTTAAAAAAAATTCAAGTTTAAAGTTGGATAAGATTCAATTCAGTATCTGTCCTTTGCTCGTTGTTTCTCGATCTCCTTTGGCCATCAACTGAAGGTTTTGTTTTGCAATCAGCTGAAGATCTTCTTCTTTTTTTGAGGGAAAGCTGAAGATCTTGTTTTGCGATCAACTGTCGTTCTGACAAGATCTTGTCCTGGTGATCTTCAACAAGTACACAACCATTTTTAATGGCACCCGAGGGCAATCTAAATCTCTTAATTTGGTAGTGTATCCATTAACTATTTCATCTGTCTAGATCAGACATTAGGATGCAAAAGCAGGGGAGGAGCAGAGATGCTCCATAACAAAAATAAATAAATCCCAAAGCAGTAACACCATCTTGTCATGTACTGGTGCTTAACTTGCGTGGTAGATATTTCTTTGGAGGAACAGAGTTCATAATTAATGTGTTCACTGTGTTGTTGGTGGTTCTAATTAACCATAAGCATGTTTTAGTACTAAATCCAAAATATATATTTATTTCTGGGGAAAATATAAATATTTGACCAAGGAAAATATATAAGGATATTAATTACAAGATAAGGAAGAAGAGAAAACAAATCAGTCAAATCACATACTCCTTCCGTCCAAAAATAAGTGTCTTAAGTTTGAAAAAAAGTGGATGTATCTATACATAAAACATGTCTAGATACATCCACTTTGAGCAAATTTGAGACACTTATTTTTGGACGGAGGGAGTACTAGTTACCTTAGCTAGCTAAGCTGGCTTGCTCCAGGGTTAACCAAGATCTGCTATGATTTGTTAAGCTTATGATTGATGGCTAGCCAGAAATTCAAGTAATCCCAACACCACGTCATCACCCAACCTCTATTAAAGTACAGGAGAAGCATTGACAAAACTGCTAATTACTCTGAGCTGTCGCGGCACGTCCGCGCGTATTCCTGTGATATGAAACTTACTATAAAGTACTTCCTCCGTTCCATATTAGTTGACATGGATTTGTCTAAATACGGATGTATCTAGAAATAAAATATGTCTAGATACATTCATATTTAAACAAATACATGTCAAGTAATTTGGAACGGAGGGAGTATAAACTGCGTAGTCAGCATGCATGATTTGAACTAGCTGCTGAGCACTCTCTAATTGAGATGAATCAAATCTTGTACCAGTTATTTAACAAAATCCAAGAAGCAAACTCGGTCGAATCTGAGATATAACCACATTCATTTCGCAACTAGGGTTCAAGTTTGTGCGGTCATCGGTGATAATGAAAATACATATCACAGATGTGTTCCATTGAGCCCTTATTATCATCATTTTTGTTGCGAGTGTACCCCATGCATTACAATTCCTCATGCATGAGCCAGAATTAGAATTTTTTAATATCTCATGTCATGTTACATCTTACATAACAAGATGAAGCCATACCACAACATGTTGGAAAACACAAGCTGATTTGATCAGCTGGCAAAAGCTCAAATTTAATAATGTTTGCCTCATCCTGCTTATACACCAACCCATGGCTGCCTTGGAGATAAGGCACAAGGCCCATGCGTGTGCCATCTGGTTGAAATTGTTACAAGATAGGTACAAATACAAGCAACTAGACAGCACACTTGTGCCTAGCATATCTGATTTGACTTTGTCCCCCACGAAATAGCTTGACCTGATCGCACACTAGATTGGGATGTATATGCATGATTTGATCTGAGGTAGAAGATCAGTAAAGTTGTCAGCAAGTGTCTGCTTTTCTGCTACCAACTCTTATGCTTTTTACATTAGTTACTCTCCATATGATCGAAGTTCCTGATTATAAATTCTATCTTGGATATGTTTCACTTTCTGAAGATTGTTCACGGTTGTAGTGGCTTTTTCAAACCATCCGTTTACAATATTTTTATGTGAGGATTGGTTGAAAGATCGTATGTAAACGCAACGAGATATCACTTATGGTTGAAATATCTATAGCGTCGACACGTTGGAAAATTTGGATCCCATACGATACTCTGCATGCCAGTTGCAGCACACCTCACCAAACTTAAGAGTGACTCCTCTGTTGCTGGTAGTGTGTGCCCTATCAAATTTGGTTGCCTGCATCCAATGGCAGCACGTACCATAGGCATTTGTTGCACGAAATTGCAATCGAAAGCGAGCACATCTAGACATTAGGGCCATGAACAATGCACCAAGAAATATATTGTTGCAACTAGGACAGATAAAGATTAATTGCCTTATAGGGGTACCTCTCAGTTAGTCGTTGTCTTCTTGGCATACCTATGAGGTTAACGCAACTGCTTGAGTAAAGCTCAGATTTGTAAATATTTCCTTGAGAAGATCTTGGGATTAGTACAAATCGGCAAGGATAAACATCCACCCCAAGTAGAGGCATAGTTCATTAGCATGGGACGCATGGGGTGTCGACACGTGCTACGCCGCCGCCACCCTCTTGTGACAAGACTTGTAAGCTGAGGTGACAAGGGTTGGGCAGGCAGGCAGGCACCAGCACCAACTATATACCGGCGGCGGTTGGCTGGCTCCACGTTTCCTTAGCCAACCCTGGAGATGAAGCTCAATCAGGGAGCCTGGCCATGCCTCCATTGACGGAGACAAACATCTCACTACTTCAGGCTACTAGAAGCTCCATTCTATCAGAATTAGGGATGCAAGCATCTCATGGAAAATCAGCTTTGGCTCATAGTCTTCTTCTTTTTTTGCGAAGCAAAGAGCTTTGTAAATTAGGAAGGAAATACTTGTTGCTAGAGAATAGAGACCGAAGATAAGCCCCGACACGCTGAAAAGACTCTCTGTTACCAAACTTGGCTAATTCAGGAGGTATGGCAAGATTAATCTCGCGGCTAGTTTTAACAATCTGTCAAGAGCTTCGAAGCTGATGCCGTAGAGCAACTCTAGCCGATGCGCCATATCCAACAAGCCGGTCTAGCAGAATCGCAAATGCCGGTCTCGACCTCCATATTTTCTGGAACAAGCTCCATATTTGCATTTGAAGCCCTGTGGGGCATTTGGAGCGCGCTCCAAACCCAACTGCCAGCGTGGGGGAAATTTTCACCTCTCTCTCCCGCATGGCCTCTCCTCTCCTGCAAATGGCGCAGGCGTCGGTACGTCTCCCGCAGCTGTGGTGTCCACCGAAAAGTGCGCCCAATAATGGTCATACCTGCGGTGTCGTTCCCCACTGGGAAAATCATTTTTGGAGGTGTGCATCGGTTTGAGGGACTAGTGGATGGTTTGAATGTTGGAGCGGCATTGCATTTACCGTAGCGACGACGGTGAGTCTCAGCAACGGGGTCTTAGCGACACAAGTGTGATTATGGACGCGCACAACGCGGGGACGCTGTCATGGCGGCGTCGATAGTAGACGTTGCAAGGGTCTTGGCTCCTTTCCCAGTACTTTTACCACCGGAGCACGCCCTTTCTAGGCTATATAAAACTGGCACAGCCTCCATCGCCCCCCGCACTCCGCCCATCCTCCATTGCCGCCACAACCATCATCCACTGCGATGGCGGGACGGCCGCTCCCTCCTCATGGGCCCTTCCCCGGTGAGACCGAAGGGGACCAGGCATAAAGGATGTTTTGGGAGAAGGCCTGGCGATGGTTTGAGAAGATCGAGGTCAGAAGCACTCAGAGCCAAGCGCCTTTCCGCCGCCCATTGCTACCTTGACCGCGTGACAGAGGCAGCCAAGTCGTCGGACGCATCATAGACACACATGTGTTCCATGACTGCGTGACCACGGAAGTGAAAGCAGACGAAACATCCCCCTGCCGCGAGGTGGAGAAAGGGTCCAAAATAAATTCAATTTAACCTGTATTTCAATGAATCAGTTTAGTTGTATATAAGTTTATCTAAAAATCTTGTTAGAGCTACTTTGTTGCAGTAGTGGATCTTGTTGAAACAGTTAAGTCCGTGTGTGTGTGGGTGCGTGTGAATTGGGGAAGAAAGAGCCAATGACAAACAGGTCCAACATGAGAGAAAATATGGAGGTTGCTATTTGAGAATTTGTTCACCATCCCTTGAGCCTCCAAAAATATTAGAAATGGAGGTGTGCTTCGGTACACCCCCTCCCTCAAAACTGAAAAGGGCAAATAGGTCTAATTAATTAATTATCTAATTCAATTAGACCGGCACACCGAGATCTAGTTCTAAACTCGTATAGCCACGTATCGTATGTGTACCGTTCCGCGTATGCAGCTGCAAGTCATGCAACCACTCGACCCCGTCCCCCAGATTGCAGCGGAAACCACGCTCGGTAACGTCCCGAGCTCCGTCGCCGCCGTCTCTGGCGAGCAGCCAACATCAGAGAAGTCGAGCCTCGAGAACCGAAAAAGTGGTATTGGACGCAAGTGTGGCCGATGACGACGGCGCGACGAGCGGCCGAGCTGAGGCGGCGTCAAGCGATCTGCACGCACTACACACCACACACGCATGGGCCTAATCCTATGCAAACGCACTAGCTTAACAAGCAGATTGGATGGATAGCTGCCCTGCATCCATAGCTAGCTAGCTTTGGCCGGGTGCGCTGCTAGCTGCTTGGCGTGGAGGGAGGTGGCCAGCGGCTGAGATGATAGCATGCTGGGTTGCTGCTGCTCACGTGCGGGAATCAGGAAGAGGCGCAAACGCTGGTCGTCGCTCATGCCGGCCACCGCCGCTCGCCGGAGGACGGAGGAGCGGTGGGTGACAGGTACGGGACAACTATGAGCAGTGGGCCACGAGGACGAGGAAGACGATTCGTATAAATACGGCCGTACTAAATGTATAGCAGGTAGTTAACAAATAGGCCATACGGAGACATAATTATCTGTCAATAACAATTTAACATTTCGTTAATGATCATCATGCCCTTTGTTATGAAGGGGCATGGTGCGATCTTAGCCGTTATTGTGTTTGAGTTGTGCTTGAGTTTGGAGAGGTGGGTGTACCAAAGCAGAAGTGCAAACATCAATCCTACCCTCAAAGAGCTCCAGTTAAGGAAATTCCCTAGGCCATCACTGATCCATAGGAATTTCGCAAGAATTTCCCAGCACACAGTTTAACCCCGTCAGGGAATAAAAAAAGGTCCTAAAAATCAAAGCCAAAAATCATAATAATCAAAGAAGGAAGACGTTAATTCATAAATGAATATGTTGCGGTCAGACGGCAAATGCTTTCTGCTCAGACGGAGCCTGCAGTCGCTGATATCGTACTGTTAAAAAGGGAGTACTTTTTTTCTATTGACTGTGTGAGATGAGACTGATCCTCCTGATAGCAACATGAGTAGCACCTAATAAATCGGATTTCCTTTACCGTCAGTTGCTTGCTCACATGAGTTGACTAAGCCAGCAAACTCATGTGTGCTGTAATGATCACCTTTTAACTTTACACTCCAGTCACCACTAAAAAGTGTTTCTCACCTAAGATTTTTCTCTGACATGGAGAGGATGCCGAAAGGCGATGCTGCAATAACTACAGAAAGAAACAACCTGGGCTCTCTTGAAGAGGCGATCTTTGAGCAATGGACAGTAAAGAAATGTGGCGAAGAGAGAACTCGCATTGGTTGAGCGGAGAATGTACAGCAGACAGAGTTAACTAGAACCTGTTGCTCACAGAGGTTCCGTACACTATTAGGGTAGGCACCGACTGCACGACGGTGTCGATGGGGATGGCGAAGTTCACCCCGGAGGAGATGCCAGATCCTGCAACACACAGACATGAGGATCCGTCAGGTTTGCAGACAAAGCTTTCGCTTCCGTATATCTTCTGCACAGAATCCCGAACACTGAGAAGTGATCTGTTGATGGCTGTATTGCGGGCATCTCTATTTAAGTTGTGAGATCCTCCAAGAGATTGTTATGTGTGCCAGAACCAGGATTAGCATCAAGTCCATCTGGTACTGGTACATATATCACACAAAGCTGGCGATTCTATGACTACCAGTTTCTTGCCGGTACAACCAACAGGTGTGATTAAATTGCTGTAGACATATCATTTAATGAGAGAGATCCACTGCACCATCTATGGAGTGAACATAATATTATCTTGACATGAAATGTGCTTCGATTAGCCGATAAAGAAAAATCTAGCTTCCCGGCAAACCAAGGCAAAATGGAGTAGCCTGACCATAGTGCAAGGACACTTTGCCTGCCGCTTAGGGAATATCATGAAAAGGAGAATAAATTTGGATTTTGACATGATGTTAACCATTCCTATCATCATACAGGAAAAAGGGCTTCACAAAAGGACTCAGCGAGGCATGAAACTGCATTATTTTGGGTAGTGCTGCAGTATATTCTGTTTTTAGTGTTAGGTTTCTTCCAAACAAAAGATTCCTCAAGGACTAAAACTACTTACTTGCAAATATAACTACCTACTTGATTTCATTGTGCAAAATATAACCTAATTTAAAACTATGCCACATAAGAAAAGGAAAGCCAATGCTAGGCTTTGGACAGCACAGTAGTCAAGGCAGACAAAAGGAGGCAATACAAAATATCTTCAGCAATCCATCTTTTGATATTGAGGCAATACCTTTACGTGTGAAGGTGGCTGTATTAACTCCAATTACATGGCCATAAGAGTCAATTAGTGGGCCTCCTGAGTTACCTGTTGATGTCAGCAAATTTTGTAAATAACGTTACATTGTAATCGATGCATGTTAGCTTTCTCAGACAGCTTACATGGTCAATGAATGGTGCAAGATGAGCAACGAGAATAAAAAAATGAAAAAATGGAACAGAAGGGAAAAGAGTAAGAAACACATAGTTGCCTCCCAACTCTTTTGAGAATTCATGGACTCGTGCCTACTAAACAACAGTTGATGAAGCTGAACTGCAAGATATGCACACACAGAATTTGACCTCTCCTTAAACAAGAAGTATTTCTGTGGCTTTATATATGATGCTTTATAAGTAAAAATAGGTTAGGGCAGTATGCTTTTGATGCATTTGTATGTACAGAGTAACAAAAAGTATGAACAAACACCAAAAATTGTCTCTTGGAAGTCACACCACATCACAAAATCTTTTTACCAGCCACATATCTAGTATGGGTAGTACCGTAGCAGACTAGCGGTGCCTCTATAGCTGAATCTGCGGCTAAGTTTTAACTGGACTGTTGTCAACTTATATACTAGTATACACGCAAAAAAAACTTATATACTAGTAAATCTATCCAGAAATTCAGTACAGTCAAGACCTTATGTACTAGGACAGTTGGACCATCAGTAGCCTAGGGATATTAATCGGATTATGTATTTGGTCCAAATCTGTTCACCCAAGCAGGCCAAAAGGTTACCATCTAAAGAACAATAAGTTCACCAACAAATTCGTATCCATAGAAATTGTAAATGTGCTCCTGTATACGTGCTGCTTTCTTCTACATTACTGATGATTCATGATATGCAGTGAAGCAAGACATTACCAGCATTTATAGCAGCATCTGTCTGTATAGCCCCACGAATCATCCTTCCACTGGGAGATGGTATCTCCCTCCCCAATCCACTAACCACCTATAGGATACTTCAGTGAACGCAATCAGATTATCAGAATACTTTGCCATATCAAAGGAGTTTCAACATTATACAAAATTCCACAATGCTTGGGTGCATCCATCTTGGAATGAAGGATCCTGGCAATTATAAAGTTTGTATCTAACGAGAAAAATGGATAATTTAAGGTGGCATTACCCCAGTAGTTAAGGTGTGTTCATATCCTAAAGGGTTCCCAATGGCAAAGCAGCTCTGCCCAACTCGCAAACCCCGTGATGTGCCAATAAGAGCAGGTCTCAACTTATCACCATCAACATCAACCTGCAGAACCAATCTGACTTGAAAGAATGCGACATGAAGCCAGGTTTACATCGTCACAACTTCACTACTCCAGCCAAAGAAAGTGCAGTCCCAAACCTTCAGAACAGCAAGATCATATGTTGTGTCATATCCTATTAGCCTCCCTTCCTTTGAGTAACTAGTGCCACTTGAATCCTGTAAGAACACCTACAAAAATCATTAAGCAATGGGTAAAAAGGCATAAACAGCAGTCCCTCTTCTCTCTCTAAAAAAAAATAAACACCAGTTCAACTAAGGAACTCACAAAAAGCAGAAGTATTATCTTCAGTGAATAGATTAAAAAAAACTAAAGGGAAAACCTTGCAGCGATGAGATTCAGATCCGTCCCCAGCTAATTTAGCAACCACATGGTAATTTGTCACCTGATGAAAAGTGAACAATCAATTAGAGATTTCAACAACATACTAGATGAGTCAAGATGAATCATTCTTCTTGCAATGTGACATAGAAGTGCCAAGACAAGTAGTTACTAAAAAGCCTTGCGGCATAACAGGATTACGAATATAGTTCTACTATGTTTCGAGAATCGATTTAAAATTTTACATTATATATGGTTGCACACATAAAAGTAAATGGTACATGACTTAACATTATGGATACAAATGGGACAGAATCACACATAGTCCAAGTGGATATTTTGGTGTAGGTGCTCGCAAGGTTAGCTAATGAAACACCAGACAGATACAACCAATGATCCTCCAAATCTTCTCACAGTGTGAACTGACAGCCTGTATCTGTTGTTTAAGCTAGCTTACTCGAGGGCGATCAAAGGTTCGTACATAATGTACCAGATTAACAACTGAAGAGAAAAGCAGAAACCGGTGAAAGGGGGGAAATGCCACTGGATTTGTCTATTTTACTACTGTTTGCTCGCAGTGTGAACCAACTTCCCATTGGATCACTAATGATTCGCACCAAACAGTAAGCACAACGCGCGCGCAAACATCACTCCTCTGGAACTCGTGGTGACTTTGAACAAAAATATAAAACGAAAATAAGGTGCTCACTCACGATGTGGCCCAAGGAGTCCCAGACGAAGCCAGAGCCGGTCCCCTCCACCGTGGCTCCCCCCTCCTCGTCATCCAACGGCCCCGCACCCCGCCCGTCCCGTGCCCGCGGCGGACGCGCGGCGGCGACGAGGAGGTCCTTGATGAACACCACCGACGGCGACGCCTCCTACAGCGAGCGAGTGACAGAGGCGCCCGCCGACGCTTAAGGTTTATCGAGCTTCCGAAACGCGTATGGGAGTCGGAATACAGTGGGTTACGGGTGCTACCTCGAAGAGGCTGACGACGCGGGGCTCGTCGACGTCGTCCTCGCCGCCGGGCTCGGCGCGTGCGGGCCGCGGAGGGGGCGCGGCGGCGAGCAGGAGGAGCGCGGCTGCGGCGGCGCGGCGGGTGGAGGAAGGGGGCGGGAGGTGCGGCGTCCGGTGCGGGGGCGGAGGCGGTGGGGTTGGCCGGAGGAGGAGGCGGAGCAGCGGCTGGAGCGCCATGTGTCGCTCTGTGCGTCGCGGAGGTGGGGAGAGGCGCTCGCTCGTTCGTTCGGACTTCGGAGCGGGCTATCTGATCCGTGGGGCCGGCAGTGAAGCGAACACGGTACACGGTAACACGGCTAACAGCTCCTACGCCTTCCTTCTTGGAAAGCGGATTTAGATGCGCCTCCCTTCCTCAATTCCCGTCCCCTCTCCACCCAGACCTCGATCGATCGCTAGGTCTCCGGCGATGGCCAACCTCAACGCCAGACACAGCACCGGCCCACTCCGCGTCTACACTCCGGCGGTGTATCACGGCGGCCCCCCGTGGATGAAGGAGAGGGAGCAGGACAGGTGTCAGCTCCTCCTCAAGATCCAGCACAACTACAAGGAAGCCCGCGAGCGGCTCACCGGCTTCTTCCTCGACTCGGGGGTCTGCGTCGGCCTACTCGACCCAGTCTCCAACATCATCGTCAACGCCCTCCTCCTTGCCGCCACGGCAGACGGGGGGGCCTCGGCACCAGTCGTCGCCGTCGATCTCGGGGACACGGCGGAGCGGCGCTCCCTCGACGGCCTCGTCACCTTCCTCACCTGCTTCTTCCCCTACCTCGCCGACTGGGAGGCCGTCAGGTACCTCCTCCTCGCCGAGGCCGACCCCCTCGTTGCCGCGCGCATCGTCGTCGAGGATCGCGGCACCAAGTGCTTCCGCCCAGGCTCCGCCGCCACCAACGGCGCCCTCAAGCTCGCCCTCAGGTGCGCCATGGTGGCTGCCAAGCACCCGCACCTCACCGACGCGTGGCTGTCGCTCAGCTCATCACTCGACAAGGCCGTACCCCTGCTATCGGCAGTGCAGCCCAATTTCCACCACAACACCTTCGACATCCTCCACACCTTGTTCAAGGAGAGGGTACGTCTCCCGTATCCTCCTCCAAATGGCAATGGCAGCAGCCTCATCGAGCCGTGGGAGCTCGCCGCCAATCGCCGCACGCACACCACCAAGGTGACCTACCAGCATTCATGGTCGCTGAGACGAGTGCTCCTTGACGCGATCCATGGATTCTACCTCAAGGCCCTGGCCAGGATGCCCGGCGGTGAGCTCCGGTCTCGCTACCACCGCAGCATGCTCAAGGCTGGCCATTGCTACGGTCCTTTTGACCCTGTCTCCAACATCATCGTCAACACCATATGGTACGAAGCCTGCTTCCCACCGCTGTCTCGGAGGCGCGACTTTGACTTTGTCGGCACCTGGAGTTTGATGCGGATCGAAGCCCAATCCTTCTATGGACTCCTCTCCTTCATCTGCACCTGTCACCAAGATCTCAGCATGCACGAGGCCATGAGGATCCTGCTCGATACGGATGTCAACTTGGCCGCCACAAACCACTGCAGCAGTGTCCAGGAAGAACAAGAAGCCTTCAGGGCTGCTGCCATTGCGGCATGGTACCCCTACCCCAATCCGGACGCCCAAGCACGATTCCTTAGTTCGTGCAACAAGCCTCAAGTCTTGTCACTGCTGTCAAATGGAGGCCAACAGCAGCTCTCCTCTCAAGTTGTCCAGCAGCTTGCCACACTATTATCATCTGGCATGTCAACCCAGCAGCAGCAGCAGCCAGTTTCCGTTTCCAAGAGAGAGTTCAGTGATACCATGGCAGATGGAAGTGAACGGCGCAGGGCTCATAAAAGAATCTCCAGAAAGGTCAAGGATGCATTAAGGAGATATGAGAAGCAGAATTCGGTGAGTTAGTTTATCTGTATATACCACTAGATTTGCTTTTATCCAAATTCCACCAACCAAAATCTACGCAATCGCCACCACCACCATGTAAACACAGACTTTGGAGATATTTGTTTCAGTGCATTATTTGAGCGAACACTTGGACCCCGAGGGGTTGGGTGGGAGGATAAGCATTGTTGGTTGGAAGATGTAGAAGAATGTGCAAATGAGTAGTGCTATCGGAGCGAAGTTGTTTTGGATTTGTTATGAGAGTGAAGCGGTTTTAAAAGGGGAGCAATTAATTTTTCCTTAATTCTACGGAACACTTGCTGATTTGCTCTTTTTTGCTATCTTATAGGAACACAACCGTTACCAGCTTCATGTGGTCTGTGGTGTGAATAAGTCTGTATCTGGTCCTGACAACAGTGAAGGCTCCATCATGAAGCGAGATGATAGTTCTGATGATGATGATGACGACGACGAGGACTACTACCATCACACGCATGCCAACTTTCTGGTGACTCGAAATGTTGGCTCTGTATGTTCAGTACCAGTACTCTTCTTTGCCGAGCTTAGCAACGACAATAATGACGACCAGCTCTTATGTTGCCCTGTGGATATTCCACCACCAGGGGCTGGTATGAATATGCTCCTGTTCTTTTGTTTAAGATTCTTTTTTTCATTATCACACAAGGCTATCTGATGCTCTCATATCACACAAGGCTATCCATATATATATGACATATAGGTTGTCACAGACTAGCATTCCTTGGAAACTTCACGGTTTTACATGCCAACTATCATCTCTCGTTGTCATCGGTGAATTAATTAACTAGATTCCGTAATCCATGTCATTACAAACTGTCTGAAAAAATATATGAATAAATTATGCATTGTAACCATAAGTAACCATTTATCTGTTACTCGACTTGTTTAGCCTAAGCAACTGGAAGGTAGACATTTGCAAAAGTAATCACAACTCATGAGAATTTAACTTTGCAAGCTAGGCAACACAGCTTCCATCTGAGGCCTAGATAGAAGTTAAATGCTGAAGTTGTAGGTTTTTGGAGAATTTTTAAGTGCATATAACTTGCCATAATTACTACTTGTCATCCGCATATGTATGGCAGAACCAGTCCGGTGCCTTTTCTGTGAGCATGAAGGGATCAGGATCGTGCACCCTGCTAATTATCCAGAGGGATTCCATGGGGGTGTGCTGGAGTTCGAGAAGATGGTCCGTGGAGAAGATTTTTACAACAATGGCTACTATCGGGAGGTCTACAGCAACCATCGCATACTACGTCGCAGCGAATCGATTGCAGACTGGAGGGAAGGTGGAGCCAAGGAGGACTGCATGTACCTTGGTAGTAACGACTTCACCATCAAGGAAGACGACGGTGATGAATCAGAGGAATTTGAGGATGAGTAGCTAGTGTATGAAGTTGACGGCGATTATTTATTTATTGTGCTGGCCTACTGGGTGTAGTATTCCTTCCTTGATGATCCTAGCTTCAGTAGTAGTAGTAGTAGCTAGTTTAACTGTGGGATTAGCAATGCCCGTCACCCTAACAAGCAGTTAGTGTGGTGTCTATCTGTTTACAGTGCAACTATACAAGTGTGGAGCATCATTAACTCTGTTGTGTTGTGGTATTACTTGCGATGATATTGTAGGTATTTTCATTCAGGACAGAATGTGCGGCAGTTTTGTGATTTGCATCTTTCTTTCATATATAGTTTCAGGACAGAATGTGTGGAAATTAGAATAATACTACTAGTTGTTGTACTCAGCATAGTTCAGACACAAACAGAAATTAGCATCATTACGGGCATGCAGGGTTCAAACACTAACACACACACACACACAGAGAAGCCAGTACGTAGGAATATATGGATCCTAAGTCCTAACACAAACAGGACAATGTAAGCTGGCCAGAAGCTCCCGAGATCACATGTTCCTGCCAGAAGCGGAAACAAGAATTTCCC
The DNA here is from genome assembly GCA_012064385.1 of Puccinellia tenuiflora. Classification (NCBI taxonomy): domain Eukaryota; kingdom Viridiplantae; phylum Streptophyta; class Magnoliopsida; order Poales; family Poaceae; genus Puccinellia; species Puccinellia tenuiflora. The sequence goes on along the minus strand of QRDG01002214.1, from coordinate 258,559 downwards.
GGCCAAGCAGATCATCTACTCTGCAAAAGCAAATCAAAACCATCAATTCCAACCATCGACCAGATAATGTGTGTGCTTTTTTTTTCCAGCAAGCTAGGACAGGAAGTAGACGAAGCACATACACGTACGTACTCTTTTTGCTTGCCTTCTCCTTGTCTTGTTCGTCGGAGTCATCTTCATCGTCGTTCTCCCGGCGGCCGGCACCTTTCTTCTTCTTCTCCTTCTTCTTCTCCTTGGGGCTGTCCGTTTCGAAGCCACTCACGTCCTCAACGACCACACCTTCCAACACATCGTCGGTGATGTTCAGTGTTACGATCCCTGCAGGTAACAAACAAAGCTTGTAGGTATATATGCCCCCATTTGATTAGAAGAAAAATTATATGAGCGCTTCAACTGGATACATACACTTGTCATCCCAAGAAGTAGGTATGACATTTTCAAGCCGTTTGTCTTCCAGCTCCTCTGCGAGCACAAAGATTCATATGGTAAATGGTGAGCAAGGAAGCAATTAATCTAGATTTATCCATCAAAGTAATTAATCACAAAATGTACATATATGCACCCACCCTCAGTCAGCACAGTCTGTCTCTTGTTCTCCGGCCCCTCCTCTCCTTGACGACTCCCGCCCGACGACGAACCACCACTCTCCATCCTTTCCTTGTCCTAAATTTGCTATGTAATATGAAGCTGCCTGGAGTGGCTGTAGAGAAGAGGAGCATGCTATGACTCTCCACGCTCTCCATTTTATAGTGTAGGTAAGGGGCTAAGGGCGTAAGGCATGGCTAGAGGTACGTTCATTCCAGTGAGGTGCATGACTGATCACTGAAGATATGGCGCCGGGCATGCTGGCTGCTGCTGCACATGAGAGGAAAGGTGGTGGCCAGTACGCACATGCATGAGATGAGCGAAACATTTTTTTTTTGTACGCGGTCAAAACCTTTCTCTCTTATGCCTGCGATTGTGTTGATGCTCTGTCCTGCCGAGATGTTTGTTAGAGTATATTACGGCACCATAATATTAGGTAGATTAGAATTGTAATCCAAGTCTATCTCCTCTAGGTTTCCTTAGCCCCGAAGTATTTTCTACTGTATAAACAGCCATGGTTGGCTCATTGTAATAACCAAATATCAATATCAATAATATTCCGCAATATACATAATCTATCATGATATCAGAGCGGCGAGATCCTTGACCTAGCCGCCACCCACACTTCCCCGCGCCGCCCCTGGGGAGATCATCTCCGCCGGGGGCAGCACAATTAGTAGATTAGATCGCCGTAAATTTTCTCGCCGGCCGCTTAACCGGCGTTTCTTCTACTTTCACCGATCATAGATCGGATTGCATCGCCCACCGCCGCATGTCATCCTCGGGCGCCTCTACTCCAACCAAGTCGTCGACTCAGCTCCGCCAAGCCTCCACGCTCCATCGCCGACTTCATCATCCACGCATCTTCACCACGCCGGCTCGTCTTCGACAACGTCAACCGAGTACGCGCCTCGCCGTCAACATCGGGCTGCACCAACATCACCGTGGTCATCATCGCCGACAACCATCTACACCAACATCTCCGCATCGTCGCCGCCACCACCGATCGTGGTCAACGTCAACGCCAAACGGGTTCTTCTTCACCGAATCCGGGTTAAATCCCCGACATCTACTACTTCTACAACTCGATCTACTTCAACAAACGTCGTCTTCGTCCATCACGACCTCGCCACCAGAGTTGGAATATCTTTTTTTTCTCTACTCCGAAACCAACGACGGAAACCGACCGTCAAACGGAGAATCTTCTTTGCTCCTCCAACCAACTCTGACTCGCATGGTTTGTGATGGTCCCTATCTTCGCACGTCCGGTATTGGCAACATCGACGCGTGCCTTCGTCCCCGACACTTTCCCGAGTTTGGCAAGCTCGGAACAACGACAACAACAACAACAACGACAACAACAACGACAACGACAACAACAACGACAACGACAACAACAACAACAACAACGACAACAACAACAACAACAACAACAACAACAACAACAACAACAACAACAACAACAACAACAACAACAACAACAACAACGGCAACTTCCCCAGGCTCAACGACGACGACATCGACCACAACACCAACATCAACGACTTCCTCAACGGCGACTACGACTACATCACGCACGGCACCATCGACCACGACTATAGCGCCCACACCCTCGGCTACATCGACATCGGCATCAAGGGCTATCACCTCGGCTCCCTCTCCAGTTCACGACTTCGGATTATGCTCCAGTCAGACCGTCCGCGACGCTCCTGCTATTCGCGTCACTACCGATCCGACTGCGGGGGGGTGTTAGAGTATATTACGGCACCACAATGTTAGGTAGATTAGAATTGTAGTCCAAGTATATCTCCTCTAGGTTTCCTTAGCACTCAAGTATTTTCTACTATATAAACAGCCACGGTTGGCTCATTGTAATAACCCAATATCAATAATATTCTGCAATATACATAATCTATCAATGTTCAATGGATGGCTAGCTTGATTAAAAAACCATGGATATATTCCTCACATTTGAGGATTTTATTTTGTATGTGGAGGATTTCACATGTCGGTGATTTTGCAATGAGCAGCAATATTTGGGTTTCCTGATCTTAAATGAAGAAACATGTCGCTATTTTGCAGTGGCAGGGAACAAGCACAAGCCCGAAGGGTCACAAAATAATCAACAAATAGATTGGAGTTTTTTGTATGTGTAATAAGCACGTAATAGATTGGAGGTGTTTCTTGCATATTCAGGAATGGACGTCGAAGTACTTGTAGATCGTGATTTCCTCTCATATGCATACGCCAGGCAATATTTGGTGCAGTCAGGAGTGTTGTGTGCACATGACAAAGGTGGTAGCATCAAGATGGCGGTCGAGGCCAGGTCGTAGAGGGGTTGGCGGGCATCGAACAACGACGAAGCTGGTCCCTCTGCCGCCATCTGTCCGACGACGCCGAACGACGACGAGGCTGGCCCCAGCTACTCCCGACGTCTAGATTAGGTTTAGTTATAGCTTTAGTTTAATTGTAGTTTAAGTTTTGTTGTAATATATCAAGTTTTAATAAAACTCGCCGGGCCGTTTGTTCAAATTTGCAAATATTCTTAATTTTCAAAATTTGGTTGGTGGGGTGCCGCTGGGGACGCCACCCCTTATTGTGCCATGTCTGGCATCTCTAAACCGGACAAATTTTGGAGCGTGCCGGACATATTTTTACGGGTGCCAGTGAAGATGCTCTAAGGACAGTATATATATTTTGCGTGTGGCCGTTTCCTGCTTGTTATCCCATCTGACGAGAGGATAAGACGATGCTTGTTTCATGCATGCGGAGGATCAAGCAAGGACGGCCGGCGGCAACAGACGACTGCGGCCGAGGACTGGTGGAACACATGGGACTTATTCGCATACATCAGGTAATATATGGTGATGTAACATGCGTCGTATAATACGACTTGGCATGAGGTAGATAGCAGAAATTTTGGGTTGACGAATCACATCGCTTCCATGCACTTATCTCGACTTGCCACTCTCCATGAATAAAATCTCAAGCAGGTCACCCCTACAACTGGCCGTGGCCGACTGCTAGGATGGGTACCAAGATTGCTCAATGCCGGAGGAAGACTAGAGATGATTAATTCGGTAATTTCTTCATGGCCTGCATTGTGTGGGACAGAGCAAGCATCGACAGTATTGACAAGCTTCGTCAATAGTGCCGCTTATATACGAACTCGCCGGTAGCATAACAGATAAGTTTCGATGGTACCCACTTTGTAAAGCGGCACATATATACATTGTGCCGCTTATATTGATGCTTCGAAGGCTTTAATATGCGTGCTTATGTAATTTTGGATACTTACAACGGTAATTGTTTTTATTGTAAGATTGTCAGTTAATGCAGATATCAATTTGCAGTAGATCACACAATCATGAACACAAATAGTAGTACAAGTATCAGCTATTCGACAAATTCCACAATCACACAGATAAGTACCATATCAAATAAATGTCAGCTACTCCTTCCTATCCATATTAATTATCGTTGAATCAGATGTATCCAGACAATTAGTATGAATCGGATGGAGTTACACACAACTTTTTTTAACGGGAACTAAATTTATTACAATTGATCGTCCAACGAAGTTTTGCATACATAACTAGCCGGGTTTTAATAAAGTAATAAATCAAGATGTATGCATCATTTTCATGCAGAGACTGGGAGCACCGCCATTTAAAAAAACATATATAACTAGTCAGGCGAAGCTCCACTTAGGGAAAGATAGGGCTGCCACCCTACCTTGATTTTTGATGAAATGTTTCAGATGCACGTGTTTTTCCTGAACATTTGAGGAATTGTACGTAAAAACGGACTACATATGGAAAATTTATGCTTACTTTAGTGAGCATTCCGTAAATCTGATTTCGAAATGAAAGCCATTGCAAAAGAAGAAACAATATTGTTCAACTATAGGATGGATAATATTTTATGGTTCTACTAACGTAGTTTTGTTATGTATATTTTATTGATCTAAACTTCCACCTCTATCATTTTGGGAAATGTTTTTGACTGAGGATGTGGCAACACGGTTGGTCAATTGGAGGAATACTCAGAGTTGGGAATCACTCTTCAAAGAATTCAATTACACTGAAAATGACATCACATCTCCAAGTATGGTTGAAAAGGTAACAATATGGGATAAACAAGAAAAGGGGGGAAGACATCACCTCACCACTAATCTTTGTTATCGTGTTGACATCTTCTATATTGCTATAGACTCTATCATCGTCGAATTTCCTCTTGCTTTAATGAGGCATCTAGATTTTTCAGAACTTTTCTTGTCTTGATCCAAGAGACTCATTTTGCTAGGTTTAGTATTAATAAGATTGCTCGGCTTAAAGATATTTATCATCATGATTTATCTGATTATGAGAGTAAGCATGTACATAACAAACATTGAGTATTCATTGTTCATATGAAGAGAATTAAAGAGAGAGTTCGAATTGATTCTAACCGTGGCGACAACAACGGTTGAAAGCGCATTCTCAGTTATGAAGATCATCAAGACCGAGTTGTGCAATAAAATGTCCGAGTGTTGGCATAATGATCAATGGTGTTCTACATCGAGCAAGAGATATTCAATAGTCTCAATCCTTGTGAGTTCTTATTTTTTTCATATACTCCCTCCGTTCACAATATAAGATGTTTTAGCATTTATCTTTCCATCCGTATGTAGACATGTTTTAGTGTAAAGTTCAATAAATCTTGCACTAAAACATGTCTAGATACGGATGGAAAGAGAAATGCTAAACACATCTTATATTTAGGAACGAAGGGAGTACATAATACGCTACCGGGTGCGGGTGTGGTCAAGAAACATAGGACTCATGTACGGGTTTGGTTAAGCTCTACCCACACCTAATAGGGATGGGTGTCGTCCGTATGGAAAGGACTAGAAAATATATTACTCCCTCCGTTCCACAATATAAGATGTTTTAGGTGTTTCACATGTTGTCTAGATTCAGACTAAAATGAATGTAAAGAGAATGGACATATACACTAAAACATGTCTAGATACATGTGGTCCAAATATGAATGTGGAAAAAAGCCTAAAACATCTTATATTGTGGAACGGAGGGAGTATATTTTCAACAATATCTCTAACTTTGCTAGGATAAAAAGAAGCTTTTTCAGAAAATTGTTTTTTTTATATCAGCATCAATTTGCATCGATCATACAAAATGACCAAAAGAAAAATAGAGCAAACACAAATGAACACTATTCACCACCCGTTTAGCATACGCGCAAGGCATCCAGTATTCAGAGCATATTATATTGGACATTTCCCGTCTCGGAGTGCGCGCCCGCGTAAGATCCCTGAACGCGCACCCAAAACCCTAGCGTGTACTCTACCTCTGTGCCGCCATGGACGCCGCCACGAATCCCAGGTCCGGATCCTCGTCCAACTCTGCCGCTGGGGCCGGCGCCCGGCCGAAGACCATCGAAGAGATAATGCTGTCCCAAAAGGTAAATGATCGGTGGGAGGTGTGCGTGAGTCTAGGCGAGGGGCGGTTTCAGCAGTCAGCAGGTAAGGTGTGTTTGGTAGCCTGTCTCATCCCAGATATTCTCACCTCATACGCTATTTGGCTGTTTGGTAGCCTGTGTTAGCAGTCTGGGCCATGCCCGCTTCACCCCGAAAAGGCCTCTCAGCCAGGCCGAGCAGAGAAGTAGGAATCGAGCTTCGCTACCCATCCCGGCCGGTGTCGTGGGGCTACCTTTCGGGTCACCCACGGTGATGGTACTTGGGTCACGCCAAGGAAGGCCCAGCGAAGGATTCCGTATACCACAAGTAGTCGACATTAGGTCGGTGAGGAGGTTTCCATATCTTGTACGTGCAATCGCACCGTCCACCCGAGACCCGGCCTGTAATATAAAGGCCGGGAGGGTGCGCCGTCTAGGGCATCGAATCATTGAACATCGCATTGTAGCCACCAATCCATAATTCCAGACAAGCAGGAGTAGGTCTTTACCCTCAACTCGAGGGGCCGAACCTGGGTAAATCGCCCCCTGTTAGCCGTCGTGTTCACCAGCCTGATCTCTCTCTTTCTCCCTCAATCAACCCGGGGTACTCGACCCAGGGATTTGCCGAGCCACGAGCTCGTCAATTGGCGCCGTCTGTGGGAAAGAACAGATCGCTGGAGTCGTGACCATGCCGGCCTCATCCGCAACCAACAACGCCATCAGCGCGAGGGAGTCGATCTACACCGGCTTCCTCGAGTACGTCGAGCACTCGCCGGCGGATCTTTCGGCTTACGCCGGATTCCAACAGAGCACGTGGATTACCTTTGGTAGTCTGCGTTATCTGGTGGACAGTCGCGGAACCCTCCGCCCTACGCAGGCCGCCCTGCGCTCAATGGAGGCGCCTGCATCCATGGCGGCTGCACGGATCGCAACCTCACCCGCTGTGAAGATTACGGAGATCGCATCTACATCGCCATCTGCGTCTACATCAACTGCGCCGACCATGCCTTCACCGGTCGCGAAGATCGCATCTGCCGCGGTCAAGGCGACTGCGTCTACTTCGACTACATCAACTTCGGCTGTGGCGATCGCATCTGCGGTTGCCAAGAAAAACGCATCTGCTGCGGCCACGGGGCGAGTCAAGTCCACTCCGACCAACCTGTTCGGGTGCCAGCCAAGATCCGCACCAGTTTCGACTGCTCCGATCGCATCTACACATCGGGCAGCCGCCAGTAGCAGCGACCGTGGTACCCACCACGTTGCTGTGATCTTTGACAACGAGTACAGCTCAGATGAAGGAAGCACGACAGGGAGCATCAGCCCCACTCGACGAGTCTACCCCGCGCAAGTCTACATGGTCGGTCCATCAGCACCCGTATACCCCATGGAAGTCACCCTGCAAGACAAGGTGACGAAACTCACCATCACCCGGGAGCTGGCGATTAGGGCACAGAAGCATGTGGACGATGGCACGTTCCCTGCCCCGGAAGATCCACAGGAAGATCGACAGGCGGTCCAGTACTTGCTCTGGAAGGAAGCCGAACGAATCAGACAGGAAAAAGCCGAGTTGGCCCGGCGCAAGGAGCTAGCCGACGAGTCAAGTGCCAGGAGGGCAGCGCTCACATTCATGTCTGGATCAGAAGAAGTCGACCAAGGAGGAAGGCACAGAACTCGCATGCCGCGGGTGCACGAGGCCGATCGCATCCACCTCACCCGCAACTTGGAGTCATCTTTCTTGGAAGACGAGGACGGAATACCCATCCCCAGAACACCCGCCTCTGCGCTTATGGGAGTCGAGACCTATTGCGGGTCATGCAGCCGCCGGAAGGAAGCGCCAACGCCCGCGTACACAGGCAGCAGATCCAAGCCTTGAGGCAAGTCGAGGAAGTTCTGGCAAGAGGAGAACCAGTTGAAGGGATGTACGAGGAACGAGGACGTCGGGACCGTGGAGTCGCACCCGCGGCAAATCGGGAACCGATTCGACTGCGACAACTGCAGCCTGGCGAGGATGGCCGCAACGTCGTCACACAGAGAAGGATAGACCGTGCCCGTCGACTGCGAGAAGCAGGACTCGACGATGATGAAGACCACGAGCCACGTGGAGCCTCGTGTTTCAGTATAAATATTCGCGACACGAAGATGCCGAAAGGCTTCAAGCTAACAGCGGAGACACCAAAGTACGACGGAAAGCAGCACCCGCAGGATTGGCTGGACGACTACCTTATCGCATGCAGCTGCCAAGGTGGTAATTCGACTACCGCCATGCAGTACATCCAGCTGATGCTCACGGGGTCCGCCCGCGGGTGGCTCAACACGCAGCCGAAGGATGCCTTCAGGAATTGGGAGGAATTCAGGACCGCATTCATAAAAGGTTTCCTGGGAACTTACGCCAGGCCAACCACCCTCATCGAGCTCCAAGCTTGCAAACAGGGCCATGAGGAGCGACTCCGTTCGTACATCCAACGGTGGACCCTGCTCCGCAACACCATGATGGAGCCACCTCGGAGGACAGAGTCATGGATGCATTCATCTAACGGCCTCACTCGTCGCGATCTTCGCGAAGAACTTGGTAGGCTCAGGCCGAAGAATATGATAGACCTCATGCAGATCGCCAACCAATGGGCAGATGGAGAGGACTCCGTCCGCGACTCAATGCCAGATCCCCAACCCAGCAACTGGCGAGAGGGTCGACTGAAAAAGAAACCACGCTTTATCGGCCATGACTCAATAGAGTTAGTAGCGGCGGGATTCGAAACCCCCCGTGAGAATGACAGAGGATATAGCCAAGGCGGTGGCAGTGATAGAGGATATAGCCAAGGTGGTGGCAATGATAGAGGATACAGCCAAGGTGGTGGCAGCGGCTACCGCGGAGATGGAAGTCGCAAGCGCGAGTGGCGCAGACGCATACTCACGGATGAGGAAGAGCTACAGCAACCCTGCAGGCACCATATGTTCAAGGACCCCGGAAACAGGCAAGTGGGGATCCCGACACCTGTTGAAGGACTGCAAGAAGGCGCAACGGTTGGCCAGGGCCTTCACGCGCGTACTTGCTACGGACGGCAGCAGGTTCATCAAGCACCACCCGCGGGACAACCAGTCGCGGGACAGCTCGCCTCCCCATGGGAAGGCCCGTACATTGTGACAGAAGCAATTGGCAATGGAGCATACCGCCTGAAGGACCAAGCCACAGGAACAGTTTGCAGTAACCCGTGGAACGTGGCACAGCTACGCCGCTTCTACGCCTGATGTACCCTACACTGTAAACTCAAAGTAGCAGCAGGTTTCTTACGCACTCTTTCCCTCGCCAGGGTACCTAAGGGGACTGGAAGGGTTTTAATGAGGCGGCCTGTTTGCGAGAATAAATAAAGATGATTAGAGAAATTTTTTGTCACCCTCTCCAAAGTTAGCCTAGGCCGCCACTCGAACCACTCGGGGGCTGCGCCGTACAGGCATCACCCGAAAATCCTCGGCCGCCACTCGACGCACTCGGGGGCTTGCGCTGTACAGGTCTAAAGTTAGCCTAGGCCGCCACTCGAACCACTCGGGGGCTGCGCCGTACAGGCATCACCCGAAAATCCTCGGCCGCCACTCGACGCACTCGGGGGCTTGCGCTGTACAGGTAAAGTTAGCCTAGGCCGCCACTCGAACCACTCGGGGGCTGCGCCGTACAGGCATCACCCGAAAATCCTCGGCCGCCACTCGACGCACTCGGGGGCTTGCGCTGTACAGGTCTAAAGTTAGCCTAGGCCGCCACTCGAACCACTCGGGGGCTGCGCCATACAGGCATCACCCGAAAATCCTCGGCCGCCACCGACGCACTCGGGGGCTCGCGCTGCACAGGTCTAAAGTTAGCCTAGGCCGCCACTCGAACCACTCGGGGGCTGCGCCATACAGGCATCACCCGAAAATCCTCGGCCGCCACCGACGCACTCGGGGGCTCGCGCTGCACAGGTCTCAGTAGCCTAGGCCGCCACCGAATCACTCGGGGGCTGCGCCTAACAGGCATCACCCAAAAATCTTCGGCCGCCACCCAACGCACTCGGGGGCTCGCGCCGTACAAGTCCTACTGAAAACCTAGGCTGCCACCCGATGCACTCGGGGGCTGCGCCGCACAGGTCTAACTCGAAAGCCTAGGCCATCACCCGATGCACTCGGAGGCTGCGCTGTCAAGCCTAAGATATAACGTTCAGTTCGCACTCTTGCTCACCAAGTACGCCACCCGACACACTCGGGGGCTGCTCCACACGGGTTATGAGTTCACGACACAACGTTTTCATATACTTAGGGATTAACCCCGTATCAGCATATTTACATGCATACATATATTCATGTTACAAGCTAACATTATACAACAAGCTGTTTTTCTCAGTCGACAGGCTCTTCCTTTGGCGCATCCAGTGGCCCTACACGTTGCTCTGTATGATTCAGACCTGTCGCATCACCCGACGTGCGGGTTCAAGGGATTCGGCATAATCAACATCCCTAGGCAAGCCATCAAGTATTCTATCCAAGGGAACATGAGGTCGATGCAGTCGAACATAGGCAAACGCCGTGTTGGCCCCGGCAACAAGCTGGTTGAAGACGACCACCTTCAACGCCCTGCTACTGCGGAACCTCTCCAACAGCGCGGGCAACCCTTCCGGCTGCTCATCAAGGGGGAAGAACACTTGTTGATCTGCCAGAGTGCTTTCCTGCAACCTTCAAGAACGAACGCAGCTCGCCAGGTGCGATCCAGCATCCGCGCGAGTATGCGGCTCTCTCCCTTATGTACCCAGAATTGGCGAGCTTCGACCGAGTTACCGGTGGCCTCGCTATCCACGCGCTCGTCCACTCGAGCGTTCTCGGCTTGCCAGTCGGGATTAACAACTGCAAATTAACGGGTCAAGGTGCAGAACAACACAAGCATGAAGAAATCAAAGAGAAGCAGCTAGAGCAAACCTTGCAGCTGTCGACATATCAGATCAATCTGGTCAAGAAGGAACCGTTCGCGCTGATTGAACGGCCCAGCGGAACGCGCCCTGAGCGTCAAGCTCCACTTCAGTTCTCCGCAGCTTCGACTCAAGTTCAGTGATTTTGTTCCTCATATAATTAAACACTCGCTGATCGTTCCTCCGCGCGGGAGCCGGAGGAGTCGGACAACGCGAAGACGCAGGCGCAGCCGAAGAGGTACCTCATCCAGTACGCACGGATATCTTCCGCGACTTCAGGAGGAGCACTTCCGTCAGGCTGTCAATTTAAAGAACATCAGAGAGCACTATTTTCAACAAGACTAGACAAAAACACAGTCGCATGACAGAATCAGCATATCCATTGATTTCACCAAGTTTCATTACAAAAGACAAAAGAAGACCCCTACTACAACACTACATAGCAGAACCCGACGGTGCCCGGCCCTTTTTGGCGGCTGACTCTGCAAGCTTCCTCTCAAAGGTGTCAATCAGCTTTTTAGCTAACTTAGTCGCCTTGTCCTTGACGCTGGTCAGAGACTTGGACTTTCCATCGGGCCTTCGAGGGAAGTCGCTCACAGCCGCCTCAAAGTCACCCGAGATCCCATGACCGAGTAACAGACGGAAGGTAAGCTCGGAGCCGCGTACCGTCTGGGTGCGGGTGTAGTTGGCCATCACATTCGCCTCAGCAAATGGAGCCGCCAGCTTGTCAGCCTCCTTAGGCGCGGCCTGACCAGGGAAAACACCTTCATAGATGTTGGCCAGGGCGCTCGAGGACTTCTTCACAGCGTCCGCGGCGCACGCGCAAACCCGGTTGCAGAGGTCGACTGCCGCCGACAAGGTGGTATTCGCGCTGGACGTCCCTTCAGGGGGAGAACCACCACCAACACCTACATTCAGAAAAACGGAATAGTAAGGTTACCTGCAGGCAACAAAGGCAAAAGTAGGCTTTATCAGCCGAGGACTTACCACCAATGGCCGTGGCAATGCTAATCAGGCGTTCGACCTGAACCTTTTCTGCCTCAGTCTGGGTCTCAAGCGACTTCTCCAGTTGCTGGACCCGCTTCACCAAGCCTTGGTTGTCTTCTAGAACACCCGAGCAAAAGATCAGAATTGCAGACAGTCGAAGAAAGTTCAAAAGACTCGACAAGGGATACTTACTCCTCGACTGCTCAAGCGCAGCACGAAGTTGACTAGCCTCCTGCTCCAGACGAATGAAGCGGGTGGCCGTTTCCATCTGCTGACGATAGACGGGCTGCGGAAAAAGAAGTATAAATCTGTACCCGACTATTCTAGTCACGCACATCTTCGGGGGCTACTCCCATCGGGAGCGCTGTTCGCGCACCCGATACAAGAATTTGCAAGATAAGAAAGAAGATACTTACATGCTGGATCAGATCAGCATCCACGGCAGTCGCATCAGCGGCACCATCCGGCCGGGTGGCCGTCGAAGGGTCCAGCACCGGAGGATTGTTCGCCTGTGGCGCCTCTTCAGTTGTACCAGTCGCATGCTCCGGGGCAGCAGACTGGTGTTCCTCCTCACGAGGCGAATCATGGACATTACCACCTTGGTGGCTGCTTACAAAAGATTCAGAAAACACCCAAGGAACAGAAAGAAGAAGCGAAACAGAAAGGTTCAGTCGCATAAAGCTTACCTGTCAGCATATTCACCATCGCTGCTCATGGAAGGAGTCGGCATCCTCCCAAACCCCGCGGGAGGCGCGGAGTCCAGCGGAGTCACAATCAGGGAATCCACAAGCTTGTTCGCCTCTGAAGACGACGAGCTGGAGTCCTCCTTTTCTGCCTCCTTCAAGGGTGATGTCGCGGCGGCGGAGCCGACATGCTTTCGCTTGCGCCGTTTGAGCGGCGCCTCCTCCCTCCTCTTCCTCCTCTGCTTCCTCGCTAGGCGAGGAAGCGGGGGGAAGACTCTCTTCATCGCCGTCCTGCTCGGCAACGAAGGCGGCCTCATCGTGAGCGCCATTCTCCATCAACGGAGGAAGGCTCACGTAATTTTTCCGATCCTGAAGATCAGCAAGCAACAGTCGAAAGTTCAGAAAAAGACAGTCAACTCCAAGAACGAAGAAAACAAATTCAAGTACCTACCTCTGGGATCGGGTTCGTCGAGCTGAAGGGCGCGACTGAGCAAGTCACGTTGCACGCGTCAGCAACCCGAAGGCTGGTGATGGCCCTCACCTTGATTGCGACTTGTGCATCGTCCATTGCCGGGTCGACTGCCATTTCCCACATTGGGAGAGGGCGCTGTTGCAGAGGCTGCACCCTCAACCTGTGGAACATGGCGATCAGCTGGATTCCGCCGGCTTCGCGTCCCATCGTCTTGATCAACCCGCGAAGAAGCGCCTGCAGCGGCTTGATCGACTCCCTCTCCTCCGTCGACAGGGGGTGCGACCAGGCGTTGGTCTTCTTCAGAGGCCGCTCAGCGGCGAAGTCGGGGATCCCGGCCTGGTTCCACGTGATGTAGAACCACTTCTTCCTCCAGCCTTGCACGGAGTCGGACTTCTTCATGTGGAAGAAGTTCGTGTCGCCGCGCAGCTGGATTCCGAAGCCACCGACCGGGTAGGTCTCCTTCGACTTACCCGCCATCCGGCGCACCAGGAAAATAGACTTCCACAGTGCCCAGTGGGGTGCGATCCCCAGGAAACACTCGCAGAGCACGATAAAGCTCGTGATGCTCAAGACGCTGTTGGGAGTCAGATCATGGATCTGAATCCCATAGGCGTACAAGAGCCCACGGACAAAATCGTGCAAGGGGAACCCGAATCCCCGCGGAAGGAACTCCACGAAGCAGACGCGTTCCCCACTGCGGGGAGCAGGGACGGAATCCTTACCGGGCGCCCGCGTCGTCGCCACGGCCTCCGGTGGCAGCAGCCCCTGCTGGCGGAGGCTGTCGAGCTCCGCCGCTTTGACGGAGGACTTGCTCCAGTCGCCCTCCACCTTTTTCATCCCGGCGTCGTCGCCGGCGGCGGCGGAGGAGCTCTCAGTACCCTTGCTCCTCTTGTGGCCCATGTCGCCGGAGGAAAGGGGAGAACTTTGTTGGAAGCTTTTTGCGAGGAACAATGGAGGCAAGAACTGGCGGCGAGATGGAGGAGAATGAGGATGCGTGAACTGCCTCTGCACCGCGGTGAAAAAATATTACCGCGGGGCAGTTCATCACGGCCGTCCATCGTGCAACTGCATCGCGCCGCAAGAATCCAGCCGCCCACGTGTCGCGCGACGGACACCCCGGTCGTGCTCCACTACGCACGGAACCGAAGCATCATCATCACGCCGCGGAGTTTTCGCGCCCAACGGTCCATATTCAGCGGTCGTCGCTGTGGCAGCGGGCCCACCATCGTCACGTCCCGTCGGGCGCAGAGCCTGTCGAGTCATGTCATCAAAAGCGTCATCCCTGACGTCATCATGGAAGTGTGTCAAGTAAGCCAAGCAATTGGCTGAGCATTCGATAGCCGTTCGACTGAACCAAGTACGTTCGAACCAAACGTTCGAGTGGAGTAAGACGAAGTAATTTTTTAAAGCTGATTTTATGACAAGTTAGTAGGCCGTCAAGGCTGAGTGAAAGAGTAAGTCGAGCCTGGACAGTTTCGACTCGGACAAGTTCGAGTCATCTGTTTACTCCCATCGGGAGCGGGCTTTTCGACTGAGGAAAAATTGAGTTTAACCTCAATTGCAAGCAATTCAGCTTAATCTCGGGGGCTACTCCCATCGGGAGCGCTGTTCGCGCACCCGATGATGATGAGAAAGCGTCGACGGCGCACCCGAAGAATCAAGACAAGCTCACTCGAAGCAATCTTCATCAACGATTCCATGTGGCGTGCCCTGAAGGGGGGAGTCCTCCACCCGACTCTGCGATTCGACTGAGCACTCGGGGGCTACTGTCGTGGGGCTACCTTTCGGGTCACCCACGGTGATGGTACTTGGGTCACGCCAAGGAAGGCCCAGCGAAGCCCAAGAAGGATTCCGTATACAACAAGTAGTCGACATTAGGTCGGTGAGGAGGTTTCCATATCTTGTACGTGCAATCGCACCGTCCACCCGAGACCCGGCCTGTAGTATAAAGGCCGGGAGGGTGCGCCGTCTAGGGCATCGAATCATTGAACATCGCATTGTAGCCACCAATCCATAATTCCAGACAAGCAGGAGTAGGTCTTTACCTCAACTCGAGGGGCCGAACCTGGGTAAATCGCCCCTGTTAGCCGTCGTGTTCACCAGCCTGATCTCTCTCTTTCTCCTCAATCAACCCGGGGTACTCAACCCAGGGATTTGCCGAGCCACAAGCTCGTCAGGTGGGGTTGACGAGTGCCATGAGCTTCCATAAGGGAGAGAGAAATGCAACATCCAAGAAGATCCAAATAAAAGCAAGAGATAAAACCAAGGCGTTTTTATACAATGGAGAGTTGGGTAACATGACACATGGTACACAATATTTTACGAGGGACAAGCCATTACTCCTACATTATTCACGGCGCGTCGGACTACGTGATCGTCGAGTACGATACTAACTAGGATGCAAGCGCTACTGTTCCTGAGGCTAGCGTCTAGAGCTACATCTCGAGGGGAGTAGCAGGTGCGATGATGTCGATGCCGTTGATGCTCCTTCCCAGCGTTCTGGGGGTGTACGAGGGAAGGGGTGTGCCGATGTCGATGCGGAGACACTGGGCCTGAGGTTCTTGAGTGTATCCAGTGAAGAAGCGAGGAGGGGCGCTAGAACTACGAAACGCGGTGGCTCGAGCGGGAGTAGAAGCGAGTTTTGCTCTAAGCTGGTCAAGAGTACGGGAAGGTGGGCTGGGTACGGAGGGATCTTGTGGGAAGGACCGAGTCCTGGTGCTCTTGTTGCTTCAACCGCAACCATGCTAGCGTGAAGTGTAGATAGTTGAGAAGGAGTTTCGTGCAGATACTGGTGGAGGTGGAATGTGTACTGGAGAAGGGTGGTGAGTTCTGGAGAGGGATTCCATGGGCTGGGAAAGAAGACATCCCCATTGCTCAAATCCAACCTCGGGAGGTGTGCATAGCGGGTGCACTTCTTCATGCGGGGATCGTGGGTGCGGAGGAGGATGATGACATCTGCGGCGACTTCCTGGATGTTGGGTCTCCTGGTGGTGGATGCCGGAGGAGAGGGAGTATGTGTGCCCACGGCCCACGGGCGAGGCGCACAAGTAGACGGTGGCGACGAACTCAGGGTGAGTCCCACCAGAACGGGAGGCGAGTATGCGGTATGGGGGAGGAGAGGTTGGGTAGAGGTGTGCCCAAATCTCCCGGAGGAAGTGCGGCATGCCGGGAACGTTCAAGGCAGGGGTTTCTACGGGTAGCTCGAACTTCATCTGTACCAGAGGCAGAAGCCAAAATGTGAGTTGCAAGGTTAGGAAAACACAAACAGATAGAGAAACAATTAAAAGAAAGCAAAGCAACATTCGCTGTCTAAGGCTCCGTTTAGAACTAGGGTATCCTACCGGCAGTTAGGCTCTGATACCAAGCTCTGTGGCACCCCGATCCGGAGATCGAGTTACCCCATATATCAGTCCCAGGAGCACTGAATATATGACAACTTTATAACAGAACATAACCACTTTATTAAGGGGTCGGGAACCGACGATGGATTACAAGGGTCTCATTACAATGCTGCGCCCTAGCGCACACAACAGTTTGTACATTATTTATCGAACATGACTTCATCAGAGGGCGTCAGCGGATTGGCGGAAGCGTGCGACGAAGAGGGCCTAACTCCACAGGGCTCTGCCTGGATACCGGATCTAGTTCTCGTACAAGGGGTACTCGGCGACGGGGGTAGGAGGATCTGGCCACATGAAAAGCCAGGTGAGTACATGGAATGTACTCGCAAGACATCAATCCGCAATCAACCGTAACCAACGATCCTATATGGCATGCATGGGTGCAGGTGCGAGTCCAAGCTTAACGGTTGGACTTAACTTACCTACTTACCTGTGACGAAAACCGTGGCTTATGAGAACGAGTCTTATTTCCACAACACTATCCACAACACTTATGTTCTCAAGCTTGACCAACTCTGGTCCACTTCGGGCTTAGCTTTGACCAACTATGGTCCACCTTTCTGCTCATTCAGCTTTGGCCAACTCTGACCGTTTGGTGAATTTATTTCTCCGTGTTCGACTGGACTGACTCTAGTGTGACTGGACCCAACACCGTTCCTTAGGTAGGAACAATACTAGATTCTAGATTTGACACTCTCGAGAGGTTGCAACTTTTATCCACACGTTGGGGTCTAAGCTTGTACAGCCGGTACCTGCCGCACAAACCTATTCCCCCGTAGCCGTCCGCTCTACCAAGACACTCCTTGTATAGCTACCGACTTACCACTCGGGCTAAGTCTTATGACGAAGTGAATCCGGCACGTCCCCAACTCATGAGCAACGCCTAGCTCCGGAACCTTCACAAGACTAGCCCCGACCACAACTATTCAGTATCCGACTAGACTTGCCAAGTGGGTAGCATCAAAAGAGGTTCGATAGGCTACTAAGCTACGGTCTTCCCATTTCAACAACGCATGGTTGTGCGGGTGTGTTTGGCGAGTGGCACTATTTGACTCAATCTAATCGACGGAGGTGGTTATCTTTTTAATCAATTTTTATTCTCGGCCATAAGACGACAACAAACGTTAGTCCACAAGATATACATGAGCATAAATAACCACATAGCAGTCCAGTAAGGTAAAGCAAGGTCAACCAGGCGACGTGATGCCACCGCAGGTTGATAAGGAAAATAAAAGAGCAATTTCAACCGGGCAATGGTGAAGTTTCCTCCGACCAGTGACAGCCACAGGTTGAGTAAAGATTAAATAGCAAAATCAACCGGGCGAGGACGGAGATGTCTCCGGCCAGTAGCAGCCACGGGTTGAGTAAAGAAAATAAGTAGCACAATTGGTTAGCGTCAACCGGGCGATGGCGGAGATACCTCCGGCCAGTGACAGCCACAGATCGACTACAAAGTTAGTGGAGGCGTCCACGCGGTCCCGTTCCACCATTCCATTGAATGCGGCGGTTCCCCCAGTCCATTGTCGCCGGAATGGGGAGTGGTGCATGGTACCATCCAACGCAACACCACAATTCTACGGAAAAGTAGCCGCTTCAATCCACTTGGGTAGGACCCAACGTGTATTTAGACGGGGTACCGGAACTCAACTCACGGAACATGAGTTTATCGTATTGCAGAAAATAAAAGTAGCATTGATAGATCACATAAAATAATAGACATGAAATAAAGGTGACCACAATAGATTGCATGAAATCATAAGCATGAAATAATAAGCAGGTGAGATGCAACTATCGCTCAAGCAAATAGCAAACAAGTTAAACAAGGCTTCTACAACTTGGAAACAGGTGGTTGGGGGATGATGGATTGCCTTCTGTTGTGGGATCAGCTTCTCCTTCGTTAAAATGGTCGGAATCTATTAGAGAATTCAAAAATAGGCATTATAAACCTTCCAATAGCTACTAAAAAACTTCCCAAGCAAATAAGCTTAAAATATTTCAAGACCAGCGCCATTGGATAGAGGATTTCAAAACAAAGCTACTGCAAAAAGATTCACATTTTTCTGATTATTTTTGAGTGAGATATAGCCTTTCAAAGTTAGCCCTAAAATCTGCCCTTTTTAAAAACAGAAACAAATAAATGAAAACAATTCAGAGAAAAGATTAAAAATCTGACGGCGGGGCCCATCTGTCATTGGCTCATCAAACCAAATCGTTTCTTTTTAAAATGAGGGAAACAGGGGAGCGGGGTCGCCGGCTCCGGCGAACTCACCGGCGGCGTCTTCTGGCGGCTACGATGATAGGGAGGGGCAGGAGAGGTAGCAGAGCGTCTCGGGGAGGTGCGGATCTGACCGTCGGCGTGGTTGCGGGTGCCGGGGAGGTTGGGAGCAGTGGCGGTTTCGGTGACCGTGGAGGCCAAGATGCAGTCGAGGACGGAGATGGCAACTCCGGCCAACATTCACCCGGGCGAGTGCGGCCTAGGGTTCTTGGTGGTCAAGGGAGGCTAGGGGTGGAAGGAATCGGGGAGAGGGGTCTTCATTGTGGGGAATTTGGCCGGAGGCCGAGCGGCGGTGGTGAGCTCGTCGTCGGAGCTCCGGTGCTTCCTAGGGGCTGATAACGGAGGGGAAGAGGGCTGAGGGGGAGAGTGAGGTGGGGTGGTGGTCGAAGGAGGCCGGGGTGCTCCATTTATAGGTCTCCGGGGTGGGGGTCCGGACGAGGGCCGCGGCGAGGTGTCGAGGCGAGGATGCCGGGCCGGGGAGAGACGACGGGCGGCGCGTCGAGGGTGTAGCGTGCAGGCTCCGCTGGACGACGGGATTTGCGCGCCGTGGATGAGTACGGGGTGGTGTGGCGCATGGCGGTGGTGGGGGTCCGGGTGGTCTTGGCGGGGCGGCGACACGGGGAGGCCGGGGCAGAGGCAGTCGACGGGCGGCGCGTTGAGGGTGTAGCTGCAGTGCGGTGCTGTGCGGGTGGAGACACCGCTGGACGACGGGATTCGCGGGGCAGCGACCTGTGGAGCACAGTGGGGTGGGGTCCCGTGGCGGCGCTGTTGGTGCGGCGCGTCGTCACGCGGCCGACGGTGCAGGGGAGCAGTGGCGGCGGTGCTTGGACGATGGGGTGGTCGAGGGGGAGGTGAGGAAGCTGTGGGCGCGAGGGGCGCGGAGGGGGAGGGCCATCGGCGACAACCAGGAACTGGCGGCGCCGCCGGGCATGACCTTGCCAGGGGTGGCCACGGTCCAGGCCATGCCGAAATCGGCATCACCAAGTTTCCCTCATCCTAGGGTCCCAAAAGGAAAACTAATCGTGTCACTTGGTGCCAAATTCAGCACTCTACAATTTTGCAGAATAAAGTTTTCCCAAAATCCAAACTTGTCCTATACAAAATTTCATTGAACACCTTCTGCTGAAAAGGGGGAAAGGGTTTTGGGCATTTAAAATAAAATATATTTGGCCAGGAAAATTCACGAGGTATATATTGATTAGGAGCATCTACCTTGGGGTTTTTTGTAATTTTGGAAAATGTTTAGTAGGTTTTCCAAAAATAACAAGTTTGGGGCAGAAAGTAAAGTGGAGAAAATCTCCAAAATTCTCTAGCAAGGTAGGGAATATTTTTTCATATTTGGGATACATATTGGGTAGGGGTCCTCCCTGAATTTTTGTGGAATTTTTGAAGATGGTTTTGACCTACTTCCTTTGGAAAGATAGGGTTTTGGGTTTTTTTGGCAGAAAACAATCCAGGAAAAATGTCAAATCTTTTATTAACAAGTCACCCAATATTTTTGCATAAATGGGTTCTAAGCTAGATGGGGATAACTCTGGAATTTTTGGGGAATTTTGAAGTCACCCTTGGTATGGCTCCTTTGGAAGGCTAGGGTTTAGGCCCCTTTTGTATTAAGGAAAAGACAAATATTTTGTGAACCTTGAGGGTTTTGGAAATGTGGAATAAAATAGAGGGCCAAGATCAGAAGATCCAAAATCAAATCCAAGTTTTGTTTTTGACAAGGAAAAATTTATAGGTCCAAAATCCGGGATGTGACACTATCCAGTATATTGGATAGCCGGTTCCAAGGCCGGTAAAGGAGGAGGAACCAACAAACTGACAGATGTTTTGCTGGCATGTGTTTTCAATGCCAACAAACTGACAAAATATTTGCTGGCTTTTTTGTGTTCAATATAGCATGTGTTTAATGGCAGCTTTTATTGGGCATGCATTTACTTTCACCTGGAGTTATGAATAACGTTTTTTCAACCTGCAAAGTTGTATGCTACGTCTATATATACCCCTCATATGTCAAGGAGATGTCAAGGAGGGTTGGTGGTGCTTACCGAGCTGCTCATTGTGTGTCTTAGTTCATTTTTTTGCAGAATTCTTTGCAACAGGTGTGGATCACCACAGGGCCGCTGCGATGAACACCTCAGTTTAAGGACCCCGTTCTATGTCTACCTGACTAGGGATTTCAACAAGTTCATTATGAGTTTCAAATACAATTATCATCCTTTTCTCTTGTAGATTTTCTTTATGCCCTATTTTTTAACCTCAACTCTCTGCATTTTTCTTTGTGTTTTTCAAATCCAGACGGTGCCATGCCATGTGAGGAAACAATTCAATCGCGCAACTGGCAATATGATAGAGACACAAACTGCGGACGGTCATCAGTATGATTTTAACATCAAGAAGAAACCTGGCTTTCCGGCTCGTTTGTATGGATATGAGTACAAGTCCTCCTAGCTGAGTATGATATGCAATTTGGAGACAAGATCCTGTTCGACATGAATGGAGACCCCTGTGCAGAAGATGCCATGATACCAATTTCGTTGGAAGCAGCTAATAGTGAACCAAAGAACAAGGTTCAAGGTAATCTTTTCAAGTTCTTCCTTGTCATTTTCACTTTTCTCCTTTTATATTTTTTCCATTCAATGATGTGCAGCATTAAATCAAGTCTCATTTTGATTCATTTTTATTGTTGTTCCATTTTCTTCTCTCTTTTTTTAGGTGTTTAATATGATGGATATATACCAGATAGTGTGTTCTCCAGCGGTGCTCAGTTAAATGGACAGCAGGAGAGATACAATTCCATCATGGTCTCTTTTGGTGCAGGTGTAGATGCTACATATGTCCATCACCTATCTTGCACAGACATTGAGCACAATTTCTTTGTAAGTTTTAATGATACGCCAAATTATCTTTCAATCGTTTCTCTTTTTGTTTTTGTCTATTCAGTTTGTTATTTTTCATTTTTCTTCACAGGATACCAAAGGCCATTAGTGAAACCTTAAACCTAGGTTCACGCGGAGTCGTAGAGTTGACAACATGCAATGGGGGTGGAGTGCAAGATGAATACGCCAGATGCGCTGATGGTAGAACAAGATTCAAATTAGGCTGGAGCAGTTTGCTATCAGGAATGATCTTGCCCCGGGGATGTGTGTGATGATGATGTTTTACATGATCATGTCGCCCTGCCCAGTGAGGATGGTGCTCCATGTTCTCTAGAGGTTTTTTATGCGCGTTTGTCACACGTTCCTATCAATTAAGTTAACTGTGTTCCAATTTTATATTGTTCCTGGAATAAAGTCTGTATGAACTATTTTTCAGCCATTATTTTTTGTGCTTTCCTTGTAAAACTTTCTAATTCATATTGTGGTTATCAGTTTAGTCTCTTTTCTTTTGTTTTGTTTTGTAAAATTATTTTGTGGGCATAAGGGTTTTTGCATGGGGGTAACTCCGCATATGCAACTATGTTTGCATAGCCGGTCCCAAGCCCGGAACAAGGAGGAGGGACCTTGAGTGTTTTCAGCCTTTGTAGTTGTTTTTTTCGGTGTTGCTCTACATTTTCCCAGGTGTCTGTTCTTCATGTCGCAGGGCAGCACGAGGTTAAAAGCTGGAGCATTTTTTTCTACGTGAGTAAATGATGCATGTAAAATGCATACATGAACTTTGCATTATAATACTCATATTCAATCATATTTGCATCATATAAGGGTTACATCATTGTTTTATAATGAATTTGGGAAGATTTCACAGTTTTCCTATTTTTCTGGAATTAACCCTGCACTGGCAGAAAACCCTATTATCTATATTTGATGTTTCAGGACCCAAACGACGTCCAAATGACCTGAAAATTTACGACCATCATTTTTTGGAAGGAACGAAGCTTGGGAGTCAAGGAAGCGCATGAGAGGAGGCTTGAGGACCAAATTAGGTGGTCCCACGCGGCCAGATTCCTTGGCCGTGTGGGGACCCCTCTTTGGGCCTCGAGGCTCCGTTGCCGTCCATCTTCGTCCCCACGCCTCCGTCTTGACCAAAAAGCCTATAAAATAGCCCCCTCCCCCCGACGTTTTCCAGAGGAGAGCGCCGCCGAAACACAGAAACCATTAAACAGAGACCTGGAGTTGCAGATTGGAGGGGGAAAACTTTGGCGGGGCGCTGCCGGTGTGGTCTCCATCTCCCCCAACGACATCTCCACCGTCTCCATGATGAAGAGGGAGTAGTCCACCCCTGGACTATGGGTTTGTGGAAGTAACTTATGTATCTCTCCTCTCTTTGAGCTTCACTAATTAGCACCGTATGAGCTGCCGAACATGATTACGGTCATCTATGTAATTCCTTTGTGGTGGATCTCTTTATGAGTTAATATATGTTTGAGATTGCAATTTTTGTTTCAGTTATGAAAGTAGATGCATATTATATACCCCGTTCTTGTCTACTTGTTTTGATCAAGCATGTTTATGAGAGCTTGTGTGGGGGAACGTGTGCATTAGTTGGAGTCATGAGGGGGTGGCTAGTGCGGTGAAAGTGAGAGAAGTTCCGCGATCCACTTGGGTATTTTTACCTTACTTTGTTGCCTCTCTAGGGATAAAGAAAAATACCATGCTACCGGAGGTGTGGTGTGACCATTGCCACTTCTCCATGACTAGATCTATCATCTTCTTTTTAACTTCATGTCATACGACTTAAAGCTATACTCTGATTTATCTTAATTACTGAGGTGCTAAGATTTAATTCACATCTTGGTGGAGTGTAAGAGAGATTAATAACAAAAGATCTCTATGTTAGGACGTGATGCCCATATAATTAGTAACTTGTCATGAAACCCTTTTTTGTTGCAATCTCATATGTCAATTCTATTGTTCCATTATCTACCACTTTATTAAAGAGAGAGTGCATTTGTGAACCATGAACCCCAGTCCATTTTTATCATAGAAACACCTTCCAACAACTTTTATCCATTTTCCATTTTCTGCCATTTAAAAATCCGAAAATACAAAATTTTTATATCTTGCATTCACAATACAAAACCCAAAAATATCATCCATCATTATTTCCACCATCCTTGCATATTATTTCCTATCATTGCATATTTATTTATTGTTTACATTTGTTTTATTTTGATATCATTCTCACACCTTGTGCTTGACAACCACTTGGTGAGGTTGAGGGCACAAAACAATTTACTTTGTTTTGTAGGTTTCAAGAGAAGGATAAGAAGATAAATCTTTCACTACTGATTCCCGAGAGTTCGATATTAATCCCTCGAGTCACCCCTCGTGGGGAAAATTGTCTTTCCTATATACACTTGCACTTGGAGTCTCACCTAAGCATATTCATTTGACGCAGGTAACTATGTCAAAGGCCATCAGTAAAACACCGTAAAAAGGTACACTTCATGACCAGTGACAAAGTCACCTTTTATTATTACTTCTTTATAAAATAAAGCTGGAGCGCATCTGAATTGACATGAAAAAAAACATACTTGAGCTGTGAAAAATGGATCATATCTTTTTTACATTACAAAATCTTCTTTTTTTATGAAAAGTAGTAATAAAGTACAGCAAAACACAAATACGACTCTTTTCTGATGTCTGCCATACAAGTAGAGCAAGCTACACATTTTTCTGTATCCTCTCTTTTTCTTTCCTCATAACATTGTTGAATCTCCTCGCCGGTCCACCGATGTAGATGCATCTCCTAGCAGTTCTTGACCATTCACAACTGTAGCTTTTGTATTCTGTTGTCTCCTTATCGTAGCGACACCATCTGTAATAGCAATGTTTTTTTTCACAATCATTATAATGGCATCTCAGGTATCAACATTTATTCAACAAAGAAAAACAATTTTTTTGTACTATTTTTGTGTTTCTGGTTTTATACCTTTTGGTTTTCTTTCTGTCCCTCTTCCTTTTTGGTAGATTGAACACCAAGTGCTTCTGATCACACGTTTTAATAGTGCGAGCAGTTGACCCACAATGGCTGCAGCTATAGAAAATTTTCTTCTTTATTTGTTCTTTTATAGTTAGCAATCTAGGACGCCTTTTTGGTCAACAACATCCGGATCACGCAGCTTCAGTGTTGAAGCATTTCATCAGTAGGATCCAGATTGACAACTGTTTGGTTTGAACTATTCTGGCCCATTGCTGATGCTACTTCATTTTCATCGTCAAACCTGGCCATTTTAGCATCTATTCTCTCATTGTAGCAGATAGTGGTATTTTGTTTTGCTTTTTGATGCATTAGAAGCTGTGTGGACCAGCCTCTGCGATAGGACATTGAACCTTAGCACCGTGCTATCCTCATCATCACGCAGAGCGAGATCTTGCACCATTAACAATAAATTTTCCTTCTTACGCCATCTGTCAATTATATACTTATCCGGGATTTTGTCAACTTGCAGGTGCAACATTACTTTCAAGATATGGGAGCATAGCAGGCCATCCTTTTCAAGCTTACAGCAGATGCAAGAGTATTACAAGGTTTCTTCATTAACCTGAACAAGGTAATTTCTTGGACGGTGCTCTTTAACCGGATAATTTTTTGCCTGAAACACCCAGTACTTTCGCCCTTTTTCTTCTTCAGTAAGGTGCAGCCTTGTAACATCATTTAGGACATGCTGAAATTTCCTAAATTTGACAGATTGTATAATTCATGTGCTTGCCTCTCAATGTAGTCTTAGTTAGGAAACTTTTTCTCTCTAACTTTCCTATGGAGTGAGTTGTGTTCACACTCATCTTCTTTTGCATGAATGTATCCATGATTCTCTGGTATTTCTTAGGAAGCTTGTCATGCTGAATTGTGAATCGACTCCTCTTTTAAGCAAGGCATTTGTCCCCTCACTCCTAGCTGTGGTTTGAATGAACGGGAAAAATTTAGATTTGAAGTAAACTGGAACCCACTTTTCCCTAGTTGTCCATAGAGTTTGAAACACCTTAACATGTCCAACATTATGCTCATTTATCATTGCTTGCCATTGATACGTCCAACGTATCTATAATTTCTTATGATCCATGCTTGTTTTCATACCATTTGCTACATGTTTTGTTTACATCTGATAACATTTTTATGCATTTTCTGGAACTAACCTATTAACAAGATGCCACAGTGCCAGTTCCTGTTTCTGCTGTTTTCCCGTTTCAGAAAAGTACTTAAGGAAATATTCTCGGAATTGGACGGGACAAAAAGCAGCAGTCTTATAATTCAATGGACTACACGGAGCCCGAAGGAGAGGACCTGGAGGGCCGTGGGCCGGCCACACCATAGGGTGGCGCGGGACCCATGCCTGCCGCGCCACCAGGTGGTGTGGGGCCCACGGGAGCCCTCCGACGCCGCCCTTTCGCCTATATATTGCCCCCGACGCATAAAACCTAGAGGGACCCCGTCATATTCCAAAGAAACATCTGCGCGCCGCCGCCATCGCCGACAAGTTTCGGGGGACAGAAGTCTCTGTTCCGGCACCCTGCCGGGACGGGGAAGTGCCCCCGGAGCCATCTCCATCAACTCCACCACCATCTTCATCGCCGTTGCTGACTCCCATGATGAGGAGGGAGTAGTTCTCCCTCGGGGCTGAGGGCCGTACCGGTAGCCATGTGGTCTATATCTCTCTCTCCATGATGTGATCTATATGTGATCATGAGCTTTGCAATCTAGATGTGTATGTTACTCAAGTGGGCTTTATTTATGTGATCTCCGGAGACTCCTTGCCCACGTGTGTAAAGGTGACAGTGTGTGCACCGTGTGGGTCTTTAGGCTATATTTCACAAGATACTTGTTCACTGATTTATTATTTGAGTTGGATGTCTCTATGAAATTGTGGTGTGTTAGTACCTCCTATGAATTCTCATGGTCTAGTGTGGGGTATTCATTAGTACTTGGGAATATGTTTGAGGCGTGCTTTTGCATTCCTACACAATGAAT
Source organism: Puccinellia tenuiflora (assembly GCA_012064385.1). Classification (NCBI taxonomy): domain Eukaryota; kingdom Viridiplantae; phylum Streptophyta; class Magnoliopsida; order Poales; family Poaceae; genus Puccinellia; species Puccinellia tenuiflora. The sequence goes on along the minus strand of QRDG01002214.1, from coordinate 231,866 downwards.
TAGTGTTCGTTATCCAGCCGGAGAATACTTCGGAGGTAGTATATTGAAGTGCTTATATTTATATTCAATTATGTTTGCATTGTTGAGAGTGACCACTCGTGAAAGTATGATCCCTAGGACTTGTTTCTAAGCATTGAAACACCGTTTACANGAATCCCCTCTATCTCAGCCACAACTTTGTCAAGTCTGCTCTGCACCTCTTTTTCCCTTGTTTTGTTACGGCTCAACAAACTCTTTGCAAAATTAAGAGAGGAAGAGACGAATCGAGCTGCCCTACTTCGGTTGGCTTCCTCCATATTCTGTTGCAGCGTCTGGTCATCGAACTCGCGGAGAAGGTCCTCAGCGCCGTGAGTGGTGTCCTTGAGCTGTGAGAGTAGCACCCCCAGCTCCTTGTTCTTGAACCTGCCCCACTTGGCACGATCGATGAGGACTCGGGCCCTGGGCAAGCTGGTCCGGAGGCGGGACAGGTCGCTGTCCAGCTGTGTGGCTTCCACAATACTTGCCCGGCCAAGAAGACGCGCTGCACGGTCTCCATGGCTTCCTTCCTCCTTAACTGTACCAGACCGTATTCTGATGAGGTAATGCAATGCGGGAACTCCCCGCCCTCTGACGAGGTTTCGTCAAAAAAAAAAAAGAGTGGGTGGAAAACTGGAAATGGAAAGAGATCTTGATTTATCAAGTTATAGTGGAATGAGCTATACTCTAGGGATGCTCGTCTTAGATATGTTGGAGGGATCCTGTAAACAAATCTGGAGTACTTGTCCAAAATTCCAAGTTAATGCTACAAAGAACCGAAGCTGTCCCCATGGATAAACAACAGTAGGTTTACAATAACAAGGCAAAATTGGCCCCTCCACAGGTGAAGTAAACTATGTAAAAGTGTTCTTGTCCTTCAGCCTTGGACAATAGCAGCAAGAATAGCCTAGACGAAGTGAACTATGTGAGTCTTTCTTTCCTATGTGTGCGTGGTACCTTTGTCCTGGTCCTTCGAGCACGACCAGACATCGAGCAGCATCCAACACGACTTCACGGCAAAGAGTGCAGACATCAAATAGATGACCAAAAAACTCATGAACGCTTATCTGCATCTAGCTCTGTATCATTCGGTGCGTATTTGGCCATTTAAATACAGCAACAACGCCGTAGAAAAAACAATCAGTAACCACCTGACCTTGGATTCCCGGGGCCGGCATTTCGTCGAGCAGGTCTCCTGCGTGCCGGCCGCCCGTTTAGCCATAGGCGTGACGCGTGCGGGATGCCGACTGCCGAACGAACGTGACCAACGTCCATTTTCCTTTGGAAGCAAAGGCGACGGCGAATGGAAGGAAGAGAGGAGGCGTACGCAGCCATGGCCGCCGGCAAGCGCATCCCATTTATTTACCGCCACCAGTTCATCTCTTCGACGTGTGCCGACGGCAAAATCTGGAGTGCGACAGGATTCGATCGATGGCGTCGGGGCGGGGAATCCATCAACGGCGGACTGTGTCGACTGTCGAGTGGAGTTCAGTGCACGAGTTTATTCTTAGTTCGTTTTTTTTTTGGTTCACCGCCCTGTTTGTGTTTTTGATTTTCTGAGTTTTCTAAAATTACGAAATAATTTGTGGGCGCAAGTTATGCTATGTATTGTGTATTTGCAAACTCCCGTAATAAAATATATCATCTTCTGACATGTAGAAGAGCAAAAAAATATCATGTGAACAATTCAGATTAAATCTTGTCCTTTCTGTCTAGGTCACAAATTGTAATACTATTGGATAATTTCTCATAAAGGCATACTAAAATTTCATATATATTTTTAAAGAATAAAATACATCACAAGTCCTATAATTATTTCGGCGTGCACATTCTGGTCCTAATTTAGTTTAAGTGTGTTACCATCTCGTCGGAGCAGGTTTGATTGACCATCTAAAATGTTTTCAAAAATTACGGAAAAAAGTTTGGACAATAGATAATAGTCATATCTAACATGTCACAAAATTTTAAATTGGAATTCATAACACAGATCGGGAAACAAAATGGACAAATCGAACGATGAATAGTGTTGAAATGCAAATTGGACTTTGAATTTGACCTATTGTCACTAATGATGTTTAATGTTCTTTTCTGTTGATGTTGTGTTTCAAATTCATAGTTGATTTTTAAAAAAAAAAAATAGATATTGTCAACCGGAGCCAGGTGCACCGATTGGTTGGTTGCAGAGGATACATTCTCGCGCATACCAAGCACGATCCTCAACAGTGGAGGGAAGTAGTTGTGAGTTGCGACTAGCTAGTCGCCTCCTAGTACAGACAAGGAAATAAGTTGATTGTTGATGTCCACAGTTGTAGTATTGTCATGGACAGGATGTTCCCCTCAAGAAGAAGAAGTACTTCGTGCGGGTAGCACCCTAACCCTTTAGCGACCCTCGTGGCGGCGGCGTTGCACTGCCCCGGGAGACTCCCGCCGGCCGCTTTCCCTCACCACCACCCTCCCCTCCCCTCTCTCCGCCACCGCCGGAGGCATCGTCGGCAAAGGCCGCGCGGCATGGCGGCGGCGGGGCGCCTGCTGGTCGTGGACATGGAGGGAAGGCGACGCGCTTCCCTCTCATGCCTCCGCGGTGGCGCGTGGTGACGGCAACCGGAGGCGCCGACGGTAGGTGGCCGGCAGTGGAGGCGGGGCGGCTGGGATCGTGGTATTTTTGGGCCTGGAGCCTGATCACATGTACCCTGCTTGTTTCCTGCGTGGTAATGACGGTGTTCACTGCCCGCATCACTTGGGCGCCGGAGCAGCGGTTCCGGGCATGGCGACGGCGCGCTCCTTCGCCGCCGGAGGTGGGCAATGAGATGTGGCGGATCTCGGGATCCCATGTCTTGCAGAATAAAGAGCCAGACGGCGGCCGGTCCTATGATTCTTTTTGCGGCAAGACCGTGTTCTTCTTGATGCCTTTCCTCATTGATCTGGTCAGTGATGAGTTACGGAAGGCGCTGCCGGTAATCTCCATTGGGCGCTTGTCGCTTGGAGATTGTTGGATAGGATGGGATTCAGTCGTGTGCGCCTATTTCTACCTGTTTAAAAAATCAGGAGTGCATGACACGAAGCTTCGTTTTCTAGTTGACATTTGGCATGTCGGTATTTCGATTCCCATGGTGAAGACAGTGGCGGAGAATGTCATGGCGGCTGAGGTCTGAGGTCTAGTAAGGGTGGATCGTGACTCTAGCAGTGGCATCGGCAAGCGGGGGCGGGAGCACAGGAGGAGTACAAAGTCTTTAATTTTAGGGTCAAAATCCAAGGTCTGGCCTTAATTGGTTGTGCCTGCCAGCCTTGTTGAAAACATTGTTTTGAGAGTACGGACTTTCAGGGTGAAAACCCTATGATCTTTGATCGGACGACGACAGCGTTGGTGCACCGTTCCTTTCTTGGAGACGTCGATTTTGGAGATTTGGACTTCGGATGCTGCTTGGTGGTGTTAGTGCTGCAGCTATAAGGAATTGATCACTATAGCAGGATCTTTCTTTTTTCTTCTTCTTTCTTGTTTTTTGGCTATGTGAATCGATAATGTTTTTACTGCATTGCGTTGTTGTAGATGCTGGAAAAAACTGAGTATCGACTCAAGGGATGTGTGTGAATAATGCAGTAGAATGCATCACACCTCTTTCCCCATTGCCTCCTAATCCCATGGATCTTATGGACGGTGGTCAACTAAAGTCTCATGCAGAGTAATAGAATTTCAGAGTAATGCAGCTTAAATTTTCAAGTTTGCATTTCGATAAAGTAGTTTTCCTGGAGTTCTCTGGTGATTGCGTAATTTTTTTTTCAAGTTTGTGTATGTACCGGCTTGTTGAAAAGAGGGGCAGGCAAGCGAGGATGGTGACAAAGATTTTGAAGGCGAGTGAGTAGTTCAGAGACGGAGCGATGCCGCGCTATAAATGGTTGTGTGGTGCTCGGTCTGCTCAAAAATAAAAGACGTCAAACCGACCTACTCCCTCCGTTTTTTAATCTAAAGCTTTTTAAAGCGTCTTATATTAATGGACAGAGGTAGTCGCTAGATAGTACTAACTTTGTGGATAATGTAGGCGCTCGCTGGCTGCTGATGGTTCATATGAGTTTAATATATTGTGTACCAGTGCCGGAAAGTGTGAATAGAGTCCGAGCTCCATGTAACACTTAAAATCGGCAGTTTGGGCTATCAAAAAAATTGAAACAATAATCCTACATGTAGTTAATATTGAGTTCTAATAGTGTTTAAGTTTTTCAGTCAAATTGAGAACCAACTCTTGGTTGGATGGTTAGGAGGGTGGTTATACCCCCAGCCCACCAGAGTTCAAACCCCAGGTTTGACACTGGTGTTTTTCATAATAGGCGGAATATTCTTCAGTGGGAGGCGACGTTCCCGTCGATAGCGAGGCGCCCGTGCGCCCGTGGTGACTTCGTCAATCTCAAGACCTGACCCGCCGACTCAGTATTTCGGAGGTGCTCATAGGGCTAGGGTGTGCGTGTGTGCGCTCATAGGGTGAGTGTATGCGCGTGTATGTGAGCGCCTGTGTTGTACTGTGTTTCGCAAAAAAAAGTATTTCAGTCAAATTCGTATTATTCAAGATTACACAAAAAAAAGATAACTCTGGTAAAATTTCAAAAAAATTAAACTATGTATTGTTCACCACCCAGATCCACATATTTGTCATTTTTTTCTAGCCTATAATACAACGAATTTCGAATTGAAATTTTGCACACTTATAGATCATATCATAATCTGCATCTTCGATTTTTTCCCGGATTTTGCGAAACTTAAAAATGCAAAAAAAAAAAAAACACGGGCTACATGGAGCTCGGGCGACAAAACGCCTCACACGGACCGACACTATGTAGCCGTAGTAGCAAGTATCAAGTCAGTGCTCTATCCCGAAAATGACCCCTTACATTTCGGCAAGGCGCAAGCGCAAAGCTATACATATTATAAATCTCTCCTGAACGACTTGTTTTTTATCAGAAGCTTGTGATTTTAGATTTTAATGTAGTAAGTCGGGAAAAAGTTTCTTAATTGTTGGTTAACAAAAAGTGTATTTAGTAGAATCAGCTACAATAAAGGCTCGTTGTCATTATATTAAAAAGTGGTTCAGGGGTATGTTCACTAATTTGTCAATTATGAAAACTAGTCTTTCTCAATTTGCAGACTTAAGAGGAGAAGAAAATAATGGGAAATTCTAACTTCTCCCAAAATGCAGCAATTTTGAAAAGAAAAATATTTACCTTGCAAAAATACTTGATCAGCGAAAGTGTTGACAACTCTTCGGCAATATGCCATTTTGTGGATTCCTACTATTTCTCTAGTCAATAGAAATTGTGACCTAGGTCTCGGAAATATATCGATTCCAGCCAACGACAACACTATAACTTCAATTCACTGTTTAATAGTTGCAGTCCGTGAGGGTCGTTCTCTTTATATAAGAAATCATTGATTAAGGAGAATAGTGAATTATTGGCAACAACGTACAATTATGGAATCACTTACTTTCTTCTGCATAGAAAAAAGAAGAGGGATATTGATATGTATATATACAAGAGACGATTTTCGGTATATATAAGAGGTTATTGATGTATATCATGATCTGATGTGCTTTCTTGATATCCCAAATATAAGATTAATACTTCAAATTGCTGAGTTGAGAAAGAGGGATTTAATCAAACGATTTTGTTTTTTGAAGTTCTTCTCTATCAGAGGATAATATGAATAGTATACCTTGTTCCGTTAAAACACTGAAGGGGTTATACAATATATCGAGTATAGAAATAGGCTGAGAATAATTGTGAATCTTGGACAGGAAATCTTAGGAACGAGATAGAAAATGTGTAGACTTACTTGCGAGCAGGGGTGGCGCCAGTAGGGGTCGAGCATGGTCGACCGACCCGGCTCAGATCGGGGCAAAAAAAAATTTGGTATCAGGAAATAACCCGAGTCCCCGACCTCTCTGGAGTCTGGACTGCCCGAGTCAACGACCCCGCGACCTCCCTGCTCGTGAGCTCGTCTCCCCGCGCCACCATCATCCGCTCGATCTCCACGCGCCGCCACCCTCCGCCCCGCCGGCCACCTCCCCACCCGGCCCGCCCGGCCCGGCCCGCTCAAATCTGCTTGCTGCTGCTGCGCCGCGCCCCGCCCCGCCCGGCTCGAATCCCTGCCCGCGCCGCGCCCCATCTTCTTGCTGCTGCGCCGCACCTCATCTCCGCGCCGCGCCCCATCTGCTTCTGCTTGCTGCTGCACCGAGCTCTGATGGACGCCTATGACGAGGCCGATATGGCCGAATGGTTGCAGATGCAGGCCGAGGAGGACGAAGCTGCAGCTGATATGTACTATGTTGATTTCTCTCCACATGATCGTTGTCTCTTGGTTGATGAACTGGAAATATAAATTGATGTGATGAAGAGAAGTCCTGAATTCATAGCTTGTGATAGTCTAAGTGGTCTTGCTCTAAAGTTGGTTCAGAAGAGACAACATTTGACATTTCCATTGGTCTATCGCCTTATTACACTTGCGTTGACATTACCTTAGCAACAACATCAGTTGAGAGAGTTTTCTCGGCCATGAATATTATAAAGTCAGATCTTCGAAACAAGATAGGGGATGATTGGCTCAATGATTTGATGATTTGCTATGTTGAGAAAGAAATATTTGCAAAAGTTGATGACAAGAAGATTATGCTACGCTTCCATTCCTACGGTGACCGTAAGGTCATCTTCCTCGATAGTTTCGTCTTGCCAACATGGATTGAACTTAATGGTATGATACTATCTTATCAAAATGTAGCACTATTTTGTTCTTTGTAGTCAGTTTGTAGTTGTGCTTGATGAAATATGAAACTGAATCAGTTTAAACCTTATTTATGTTTAATACACTTGCTTTTCTATCTAAATTTTTTTAGAGCTTATTTGTTCGACCCGGCTCAGTTCAATTCCTGGCTCCGCCACTGCTTGCGAGCAGTGTTCAAGATACTACCCAGTAACACTATGTCATGCATTTATCCAGTATCGACAGCAACGTACATGCATGCCACTGAAAAAGCCCATGTCGGGCCAATGGTACATGCTACCACCACAGCTTTATCCATCAATTTTTTACACCGAGCCCATGCAGAGTCATCCAGAACATCAGTGTTCTCAGGTGGGTCACTTCTAATTTGGCGATGTATTGGCACCCATGGGTGGAGCTGATCTAAATCGAGTTGAGGGGCCACTTTCTTCCTAACACCACTAGTAGGAAAATGTCCATTACT